>JAFIDM010000005.1:17457479-17500379 GCA_023159025.1 Thereuonema tuberculata | reverse complement strand
TCCTTAATTGTATGCCGATAATTCAATATATTTAAAGTTGAGAAATCTTTTATATACAGAGGTGCTTTGGTAATCTTAGCATGTTTTTAGAAGTGACACACCTACATCATGTGACTTTTCCAGCCTCGACCCAGAGACCTTAAACATCCCCATTGACAAGCACTTATGTAACTTTGATAATTCATCCTAATTTAACACATTTTCGATACTGCTTCGACGAAAAACGATCTTGTCTTCCAATTTGCTAAGGATGGCAAACATTTAACAATATCGGATGACATGAAGTTAGATTCTTCCATTCGGAAGAGAATGGCAAATGAAAAGTGCGTTATACGTAGGTCTCCACTAGTGTTTGTTGTAATATTAAAAATTTAGTCAAAAGGAATCCATGGGATGACACTTTATTAATTTAGGTAGCCTACTCGTATTATTTTTATTTTAGTCCAAGAATTCCATTTGCAATGACAGTGGTACCTCGGGTTACGAATTAAATTCGTTCCAGAACTCGGTTCGTAACCTGAAACGTTCGTAAACCGAAACATTGAAATCAATGAAATAAGAGACGATCCGTTTCAAGATGAAAGAATTGTTCCTTTTTATTAACATCGGTCTTTTACCTACAAAACGCAAAGAATACGTGTACTTCACGTATTTGATAAAGAGAAAGAAAACAACCAAATAAATTAAATATAAAATATAAAAAAAAGATTTAGTCTTCCATTTTCACCAAGAAAACTATCATGGGAAATTTGTCACTTTCTTTGCTATTCCGAATCATTAGTTTCAGAGTTTCTTCTCGCTGTTTCTTGGCAGCTGACTGGGAATCTTTCTGCACCAAGAAACTATCAAGGGAAATTTGAGAAATTACGAAATGTCTCCAACGTTAAACCTGTCTCTCTCTCTCTCACCTTCGTTCGTAACCCGAGGCACTGTTCGTTACCCGAGACAAAAATTTTTCGAAGTTGTTGTTCGTAACCCGAAATATTCGTGACCTGAGTCGTTCGTAACCCGAGGTTTCACTGTATTATCTTACCGACATCGTAGCGAATTTTCGAACTGTTGCTGAAAACATTCGTCAACACACGTCCAGTAACTTCTAGTATCCACACACAAATTTGAGGAGGTGTTCATAAAGACAGACTAAATCAAAAGAAAAAGAATTCATTACTGCAACGTAATTTCATTTCATGAACAAGATTTAGAAATCGGATTTTTTTTAAAAAAAAAATTATATGAATAAAGCATTGAAGTAAATTTGAAGACAAAAGTGTACATCTAGTTTTTACTTTACTGTTTTTGGAAGTAACTTTCAATTATAAATAGATTTTTGATTTACCATGAACAAGGACGGCTCTGTCGTTTCAGTGGTCCCAGACACGCAGCTCTCCAGCAATTGTTTTACTTAAATGTTTTAAAAACATATTTACTCTTGTTTTTGTATACAGTGAAAACCAACAGAAACAATGACTTACTGTTAGTCTTCGGATCTATAAGTGTCAGAAGGTCTGTGCATAAGTATCATTAAAATCTCATTAAATTATCATTAATCACAACAATCCCAACAATCGCAACAATTCCGCCTTTTGCTTTCGCAGCAATCACATTAATAATAATAAGGAAATTAAAGCAATAATTCAATATAAATTAAACAAACAGTTTAAGGTTAGATATTGTCACATAAAAAAATATATTAAAATATTAACAACAACAAAATTTAATCAATTGATCAAGGCGATCCCTTATCAACTGGCGGGAAAATATTAATAAAAGGTAAAATACCGAGAATCGGATTAAATTAATATCTCTGCTACCATTCCGTTTTAAAGGATTACGAACAACCTGCAAGAAATGATAAACCAAGGATAAATAAGCAACTTCATCACACAAAGTTTAAAACAAGAAGACAAAAACTTTAATCACATAATAAACACAATAATAGGAAAACACATCCAGTGGATTCTTACTTCCACACTGTATTTGACTAAAGGTATGATTAACTAAATAGATGGATTAGCATAGATTAGAAAGTTTTCTCAATTAAGAAAAGTTCGAAAGAAACATGGTCAATTAAACGATAAGGAGATGTGAGACTTGTCAGCACACTTCGTGTATAGTCAGAGTTGATAGGCTTACCAAAGTATCTCTGCGAATGTTCTCGTTGTTCACGACGCACTATGAGATCTCATTTTTTTGCACCTAACTTGCGCACGATTTCACACTACGCACATTAGTCCGAAAGTTTCGCTAAAACACTCCACAGGTCTGGCACACTGAAGCATCGGAAAATACTTATCACTGTCGCAGAACTGTTCCGGAAAATCACAGGCCGGGTGGTCCTTCCGTCTCCCGGGGAGAGCAGCTTCTGATGCTCGCAAATTCCCGTGGCGGACGACGTCCTGGGCATGCTGACTTTGTTTCGGAAATTACTTCGGCGACCGGTGAAAGTTTCTCTCGCTGCTACCTTCCTAGCGTTGGCGTCGAGCGAATTGGTTGGCTGTAGAACCACGTCAATAGGAGACGGTTGCACGGCGTTATCCGGGTGGACTCGCTGTCGGATCGGGCGCCGTTCCGCCTTGTGGAGCGGGTTCCCCACCAAACGATCACATCGACATTCCTGCATAGGCTATTCTTGAGCAGTCGAGGGTAAAGCACACCCTGTGTAGATGCAGTGTCTTTCTCCAGGCTTATCGTTCTCATACAAATCCTTGCTTTAGAGGAAGAATAACGTAAAAGTTAAAAATAAAAACTAAAGTGAGAATAAAGTTATTTAAAATCGAGATTACATTCTTGTTCGACTTAGTGGCTTAACGACTCCGACACCAACTATTAATTATTCCGAAAATAAAATAATTGAAAAGAATAACTGATTACGTCACCAAAACACACAAATTTAGCCAATCACGGGACAGGCGACGAAGAGACGGGTAAGCTACAAGGGAGAAGTGATTGACAGGCCCAAAGAAAATATAAAGGAAAGCAACAGGAAGCTCTCAAATAAACAGAGTAGCAAAGAGAAGCAAGGGGGGCAAAGGGTCAACTAAAGGAAACGAAACGCAAGACCACCGGAGAAAGATAAACATGAATGAAGGAATAGAGTCTAATGCAAAAGGAATTCGCAAAAATCAAAAATAAGAGTAAAACAATGAGAAAGATGGCGAAAAATAAAGAGACGGAAACTAAAAGAGCAAAAATAAACAAAAGACTAAAAAAATCGTGACAATATGGAGTAATGAAATTTTGAAGAGCAATGAAATTTTCAGGTGTTATGTTTAACTTTGAGAAAGCATTATTATATTTTCTTACACGTATCAGAAGACGTTGCAAAACATTATGATTGGTTTACTAATTGCTATCTCTACCTTGTTTTGTTCTATTAAACTTTTAATGAGCTTATTAAAGTATCTGAAAAGTTAAAAGTTCTGAATTAATTGTGTTATTTAATTAATGTTGTAATTAATTATTTTTTTGTAGTGTTTCTGTCGTTTCGGCGCAGCCTTGTAGTCAAGGCGACGGCCTGCGCCGAGGTTGATGCGTCTGAACGTGGGTTCGAACCTCGGGCGTTATCCTTGGATTTTCTTTCTTCTTCAGTGTCTTCTTCAATGTTTGCAAAAAGAGACTAACTGTCGCCTAATTATCATAACGAGAGCAGCATATCAACCCAATCATGCAGCCGAACTCTCCATGACCCCATGGTCCAAGAAAAGGATCGGGGGATAAGTCACCAAAAAAGATATACTGTTTTAATCAATTAAAATAACAAAAACAAGTGAAATTAAGCTTTTATGTAGCAGTGCATAACTAAACCAATCCAAACTGCCAAAAAGGCAAGAACCGTATGATCATTTATGGCTACTTTACACTCTCTTGAAAAGTTGCCTGAAACCGGCAAGTGGCTCGAAAAATTCCCTTGCTCGAAAAATCTGCCAGTTTCTCTAAATAGGAACGGTTCTAAATTCAGGCAAATAACTAGAAGCAAGTCGACACCAGCGCTCATGGCGGCGAGAAATTTTATTTAAAAACTACGACAGTGTTAAGTTTACGCTGAAATCTGGATATTCTTTGCTCATGATTTCAATCCAGCATGGCTTCATTCATCACATTCTCTTCCTCTAGGATCTTTTTTACCTTTTTCTTTATCTCTGCTGAGAAATAAGTTAAGAATTAATAACAAAACAAAGCTGCAAAATCAACTTGTTTGTTGCTTCGGCGAAGGCAGTTGTTCTCGCGATTTGAACGAGAACAAAACGAGACTTGAACAATCTTGCCGCGTGAAGCGATATGACAAGCGGCCAGCGACAACTGGCAATTGGCAAGTATTTGAGCTCGTTTGAGGCACGCTTTCGGGAGCGTGTAAAAGCAGATATTAGAAACAAAGAAATTTTGAATTTCTGTAAATACATGAGTATTTGGTCTTTTGATATGATAACACAATCTTTCTTTTTTTTATATATTTATTTATTTATTCCCTGTATCATTCAAGCATTAATAAGTATTCTCATATCATTCACGGTGTAGAAAGACAACAATTCATTTAGAAAAGAGTTTTATCAAAAACCCGCAGAATTACACTACGATGTCTGGTATTCAGTTATCTTAGGAACTCGTGGCAGCATTTGCGACAAGAGAAAAAAATCTGAAATATTGTGAATTCGGACAAACAATCTTTGCTCTTGGACATCAATGAGAAGAGGAAACTATTTCCTTTCAAAAGCAAATGGAAATGTCAGATTGTTGAAGTTTCCTCTCCACCTGCACTATCTCATTTCTCGATACAGTGATGAGAATTTGGCGCTCGATGTAGTTTGCTTAGATGAGCATTCCCAGATGCAGGTGATGATGGAATGGATTAATTAACTCTATAAACTGAATTTGACATTTGAATTAATTGTTGTGGACTGTCGATTACACTACTTTCGACATTTGAAAGCAAATTGTTTAAAAACATAAACAAATGAGCATCAATTGTCTTTCATAAAATAGTACTGCCAGTAACCGTAACAACAGATTTTTTTTTTTTAATTTCTGTGAAAAATATCATCTTCATCTTTCAAAGAGAATTTAGAATTAAATTTATTTTGTTTATTTTTAATTAACTTGTTCGCTTTTCGTTTCTGTGATAGATGTTCACAGACATATACTGTCGTCTTTTGGCATTTGTTCAGTTCATTCTACTTGATAAATTATGAACTTTGTTGGACGCGTTCATGGGTTTCCGTTCGATAATTTCTAATTTTTTCATTGATAAAGTTATAAAAACTTTCTGTTGTGAAAACAATTAACTAGAAAACTTAATAAAACGTCTGAACAAATGTGCAACCCGCAAAAGTTAAAACAAACAATAAAAACTCGCCAAAAGGACAAATGGCGAGAAAATTCATGTGCCGCTTTGTTCCGACGTTTTATCATAAAGGCCCCGTGTATCAAGACTTGATTGTGTACTAATGACTGCTCCTGGCTGATGATCGCCATATTAGGGTGAAACAGCTGTACCAGGATGTCATTTTGTATACAACTTGGTCTCACCCATTGTTATTATTATTATAGAAAACTTAATGTTTGAAACAGGACGGTAATGGTGTATTGTATAAATAAAATCTGCGAATTTTAGAAAGACGCTAATATTGTTACAGCCTGAGACAAACTAACAATCATTCTCTTTAAAGCAAAAATGACCGAAGATGACATCCTTTCTGATGTCGACACTACTGCTAAGCAGGAGAAATCAACAGCAAAAATAAATATAAAACTTTTTAAAAGGTAAACTTAACGTGCGTTAATAATTTGATGGAATTGAAAAGGCCTACACACATAATTACAATAACTAACATAACAAAATATTTACACGACCGGTTTCTCTCGTTACTTCACGACATTCATCAGGTCACCTGATGAAGCTCTTGAACGCGAGAAACCGGTTGTGTTAATCATTTTAATTATGTGTGTAGACCTTTTTAAATCTATAAAACGTTTTTCTTAAGAGGATAAAAGGGTAATATACCTTTTTGAAACTTAGCAGAATATTCGTCGATGTTTTCTCAGTAACCTGATTTAAATAATATTCCACTAAATGAGATACCAGGTCTTCTTTAAGGTGGATAAGATACTAAAGGAAATAAGAAAGAATAACATATCTTAAAGAATAGCAAATAGCTTTCCAAAGACTTTAAGCCTACTTCTCAAAATATATCAGTTTTTTTGTTTGTTTGTTTTACTTTGTTTTTGAAATGAATAAAATAAAAAAACAGGTGACTATAACCACAAATACCTTTAAAATTACCGTTTGCTGAAAGTTGTTTTATTCCGCAAATACTAATAGTAAATCCAATTAATGTTAATCATATCAATACACAAAACGAATCGAAGAATTTAACTTTTTGCTTCAATAAAAGATGACTATGTCATTTCTAATGCATTTCTAGAGAGATTTTTTGCCTTTAACGTGCAAGGAATCCCGTGCAGAACGTGTCATATACAAAACAAAAACAAAAAAAAGATAGATGATCTTTTATCGTTCAAAATGCTTCCAAGTTTTAAGAAGACTGTGATAAAATGTCACAGATGCAACACTTGAACACTTAGCTTTGGTAACTATCTATCTTAGAAAAATAACAGAAAATAATATAAAACTATTTAAAATTGGGACCTAACACGCTTAAAAAAAACAACAAATATTTTAAAAAATCTGCACTACATGTTGCGGGATTCAAGTTCGGACCCCTTCATCAGGTGACAAATGGAGCAAACTGAGATGTGTTTCCAGTTTGCTCCATTTGTCACCTGACGAAGGCATTCGAACTTGGATCCTGAATCATGTAGTGCAGATTTTTTTTAAAAATGAATGTTTTTTTAAGTGTGTGTAAATATTGAATTACCATACTAATATAATGGAAAATATAGAAACTATTACTATTAAATATGGGATCAGGATTGCAAAAATAAAGCCACACACCTGTTTAAACAAAAGCACATTTATGCAATTTAAATTACAATGCAACTAGTTTCTCCACCGAGAGGTGGTATTCTCAAGCAATTGAATACAACAGTGAGTTGGAATTATATAATATTAAGTGAACTGATGGCTTCTGGGTATCCGGCATGTCACCTGGTGGCAGCATGAAGAACGTCACAGAACCTCTAGCGGCGGGAATCAGGAACAGCGATGGAAACGCCCAATCATAGAGCGTTATCCTTTTAATCCATGTTGGACAAAAGGCGCAATTCCAATATACAACGAGCTATTAAAATACTAACAAAATGTAAATTAGATTGAATAAAACTTATCGTTGAAAAACAACACTGAAATGAAGAATCGTTTTGTATTTCTTTGTTTTCAGTTTCAATATTTCTCGTTAAAAATCTCGATCACGACGATATGTTTTCGAGATTCCAATCGCTCGTCGATTCAAATTTTCAGGCCGAAATTCTGTAATGATTTGATTAATAATGTAGCGTTTTCTGGAAGCATCCACGAAAACATAAGGAAAAGATGACCTCCGTTCGTGCATTTCATTTTTGTAATCGGTAATTTCGAATAAACAGATATAAATCGATTGGATTTCAAGTTCTACAATTCGCCACCAGGAGCGCTAGTGTCAGATAGGTCCTAAGAGTTGGTGTGTCATCTCTTTGAAATTAGAACACGTTCTAAAAGGGACAATGTGCTTTCCATCGCGCCATGGGACGATGATGGCGCGCAGATTGCCTATGAAACGATACAAGTAAAGCGGCGTTAAGAGTAATGAGACTGGTGATGCTTCTAAACCGTTATATTCATTCCATATGGTAATGTCTTACTATTTTATCAATTAAACTTTACCGTAATTATATATGTTACACGAATATCATGTTACGTAGAGTGCTCGGTATTATCCGCGGTTTTACGTAACCCCGGTATCTCTTTGAACTTATCCCCGCAGGTACGATGATCCTACTGTATAACTCGGGTAATTAACGAAATAAGCAAGCAATTATTTAATTTATTTTGAATAACATAGTTTACAATAAATATTAAGCAAATGTAAAATAAGTTGAGTAAATATTTTCAAACAAATACACTTGGTGGGGCTGTTTTTTAGTTTATACCAGATGCAACTTTTGCCAAAAAAAAACAAAACAGAACGCCGGGAATTAGCCTCCACCAACGTCATCTACGTTTAGTAGATGTTGCCTTAAACAATTCTGAAAAAGTGGAGAGACCAACATTGATGTCACGAACAACATCCATACGTCAAGTTTCTCTACATGTCCAAAAAATTTTCGAAGAATATAGGAATAATATTTTTTTTTAGAAAATGCTCGATTTCTTGAATATTTTGAAAATTTGGTCGTAAATGCGAATGTTCGTAAAGCCGTTAGTCGTAAGTCGGAGACTATCTGTATTCCTTTTTATTCATATGTTTTTGTGATAATCTTTCACAAACATTCATATCTAAGACAACTATACAAAAAAAGCGCATTTTATTTATTTTTTTACTTAAAGTTTCAAAATTACGGACTAGGTATAAAAAAAACAAAACTGTTACATACCCCATAATAGCAAGTTCCTATTCCAAGTGCTTCTAAACGTTTAAAAGAAATGCTCCATTCTAATCCTCTGCCTGGTCTGTAAAGTACCTTGTTATCTAAAAGTTATAAAGACATTTCCTTTAATACATTATTCAACTTTTGGAAAATACAGTAGAGTCCCGATTATCCGAGTGGACCAAGACTAACTCGGATAACCGAAAAACTCGGTTAAACCGAAAATCGTAAATAAAATAAATCCTCTAGGTTTAAATGTATATTTTAACAAATACAAAAGTTATACAGATACACCACATGCAATTCATATTGAAAAAATTCTTTTACTTAAAAAAGTCCTTAATTTTTTGTTTGGCGTTAGTTTGGCGTTTTTCTGCAGCAATGTTTTAAGGATAATCCAGGATTGTTGATGTCGAAACCATTCCCCGATTCCAGGCAGGGGTCATATGACTAGACGAACGAAGATTAATTTGCGAAAAAAAATAATCCTAGAAATATTTGATAGCTCGGTTAAAGCGGAAACTCGGATAATCGGGACTAAGATAATCGGGGTTTTACTGTACCAACTAATTCAATAAGATGTGTGGATAGTTTCTATGGTTATCAGACTAATTATTTATGAAAACACTATTTACAAATAACGAATTTAATTAAAAACAAAAAGAAATATGTAGGAGATAATAAAAAAAAAGCAATCGTATAATAATGTGCATTTATAAATCAACAAAAAATACTGACAATTGACACAAAACGAACTGCTTCGGTGTCGCTTACTGAGTATTGAATGTTTTTGTTTGCAGCTCTATTGTAGCCCCCTAACCTTCGATGGGAGTGTGTTTGGATATTTTCAGTTGTACTGTTGGTGTTTTACAAGCTTTAGATTAATCACGACAGTGTAGCAACTCAATAAGACACAATTATTTGATAACCTCTCAGGTAGTTGTGCCATTGATTGCAGTTGGTCTGCGGTTGCCCTGCTGAGAACTGCTACTTCTTAGGCTGTCGTAATGTGAACGGTAGTTATATGATCTATATATGCT
This sequence comes from Thereuonema tuberculata, assembly GCA_023159025.1. Classification (NCBI taxonomy): domain Eukaryota; kingdom Metazoa; phylum Arthropoda; class Chilopoda; order Scutigeromorpha; family Scutigeridae; genus Thereuonema; species Thereuonema tuberculata. The sequence continues at coordinate 17,490,819 of JAFIDM010000005.1, read as the reverse complement.
TTGTAATCAGTGTGGTGTAGAGTGTAGGCTTCTGAGTCCTCAGCATGCATCGACAACTCATTCGACGCAGTTTTGATAACTGACGGTTTGAGAGAGATTGTATCGTTGGATGCGGGAGACAGACTGGTCGATACGTAACAGTATCACCAGAAATCCCTGTGTCTATCCTTACAATTAAGAGGAAACTTGAAGAAAGAGACGCATTTTTGGCGCCCCTTCTGCCATTAACATCCCACCAGCATCGGTGACTTCGTTTGAGTAGTGACATAGACGGCTGTGATTGGCAGAAAATCGTGTTTAGGACGAATCCAGGTTTTGTCAGGACACGAATAACCACCGTAAAATGCAGCCCTTCATTGTTAAGCGGCAACACCGTCAGGACTAATTGTGTGGGGGAGCTATCTCACAAATTCTCGGTTTCAGATGGTAGTGATCAGGGTAACATTGATGGCACAGTGGTCCATCTTCAACAAGGTAATGCCCATCCTCATACAACACGGGTTTGCCTGGACTGCCTCCGTGCTGGTGACTCCCGTCTCCAGACTTGTCGTCCATTGAACAAATGTGGGACTAGCTGCGAAGGCAGCTTCAGCCATCAACGGGTAGCAGCGATCTGAAGCTTTGGAAGGCCAAAGCGTAGGATAGCACTAACAAGTAAGTCTGTATGACTCCGCATGTATCAGCGCTAGGGTACGGTATGACGCAGTACTAAAGGGACTATTAACATGTAGTTTTTGTCCGAATAAACGGTTCATTTATTCTGATATTGTATTCAGTTATTTGCATCTTCATTCTCATTGCCTCAGCCAAGTGTCATTCCATTTCGAATCTGCTTCTGGGCGAGCTTTTTTTTTTTTTTTCGGCAGTGAAGTGAAAAAAGCAAAGTTTACTTATCCGGGTGCTTGTTTATTTGTGATTCGCAGCTATTCCTTCCAAAATTGGCAAGATTAGTTGGTGGAATAGATTTTAGCCAATTTTGGTTCCGATTCGATCATATTTCCGAACGTTTGTTTAAAACTTGGTTAACAGTTATCAATCAGTCGAACAAAAGTACGATTAGGAACAAGATCAAGGAAATCTCAATTATTATTTTCGGTTTCTACATTCAGCTGACTTGTAAATGAAAAAAAAAAATACAATGCTTAAACCAATGATGTATTCATGTGTTATTTGTTTTATTTCTATGTACAGGACATCACTGGGTCCTTGCGTTTGTTTGTAATACAAAGAAGATCTATTGAAATAGAATGTATCTTAAAAAATTAAGATTATTTAAAAGCAAATGTAACGTGCAGTAAATTCAAATAAGAAATAAAAAAAACAAAGGCCTGCACATAAATAAGCTCACGCCTAGAGCTTCTTATTGGGACTTATTAGCCAGACCCACACTTACGGCATGAATGCTTATGTGTGCAGGTCTTTGCTTTTATTCATTAAGAGAGTTCTATGGAAACATGTTTCAAAAATAAACAGAACTCCACCTTACTTATTGTTATTGTAATGCAGGTTCCACTGGTGGTATTCACATTTTTGAATTCTAAATTCACATCTGTGGGTTCAATGAATATTATCCTGTCCGTCTGAAATTTGAATAGAAATTTGAAATATTTCAGAATTAAGTTAAGCAATATAGTATTTAACAAAAAAAATTAAGTAAAATTTAAAAATAATTACGTAATATCTAATTACACTGATTATTAATATTTTTAGTCTTCATTCCTAAGAAAATGAGATTTATGACATCACCCCGTAATAACTTCTGAATCGTTGGATAGATCTTGAAACTTTAAGAAATCGCATTTAAGAAATATGGGTTTTAAGTTTTTGAACTTTTTTTTTTGTTTCACATTGTTGGATATTGCTAGCAAAGGAAATTATTTATGTATATTAAAAAAGAGGTATCAATATTAATGGTGACTATTTAAGCCATCTTTGGTTTGCAGATGATGTAGTTGTCGTAGCTAAAGATGCATAAGAATTGCAATTGATGATATAACTTGTCAGTGAAAAGTTAAAAGTTGGATTAAGTTAAACTCAAAGAAAACACAGATTATATTTAATGGATTTATTAATAGGCAACCGATTCAAGTTGAAATTAGAGGAGTTAATTTATGTAAATCTTGTACAACAAATTATTATGAGGGAAGGAATCTGTCAGAAATTATTCGTAGAATCAAAGTCACATGGTATGCCTTTGGCAGAAAAAAACTGTACTAATGAAATGAAACAGAATTCCTTTATAATCAAAAACATCACGAATAATAAACTTATTCAACTTCTTTATTATATTATAATTCTCCATACTTACTATATTTCGGAGAAAGGAGGGCCGATTAGTAACTATAGAGAATTATGATATAATAAAAAAAGCTTAATAAGAATTCCATTATGTTTTAAGTCCATATTTTTTTTTTCTTATATCCTTTCTACTTATTTGCATTTCAATAAATAACAGACGTCATCTTCCTCCAAATATATTGTAAAATATATTTATTGTAACAAATTTTCGGAAATTTTTTCTTTTTTTCTTTTTCAAGTTACATCAAACAATAAATGAAATATCGAGATGTCACATATTAAACATATACCCTGGATATAATTGAAACCAATAATATCTTATTATTAATATTATTATTCTACAATCAATTGCTACTACATCTAATCCTTCCTATAACTGTTTAAATTCTTCAAATTTTACCAATCTTTTATTATTTACACATGAGTTTACCATATCTTTTGCCAAATTTACTAATTCTTTTTCAACTTCTATGTCACCATTACGTTTGATATAACTTGAAAAAAGAATTCTATTATGTTTAAACAAAAAGTTTTTAATCAATTACCTGATTGGAGACATGGACGTTGAACAGAAAAGCAATTCAAAGACTGCAGCCAATTCAATAAAAAGCAGGGAAAGATGCATATTAGGAATACACATCGAAATTGTAAAAGAAATGTAATTTGGTTGTAAAGCTAACCAGAGTTCTGATATTACTTCAATATAAAGAAGCTCAAATGGAAATAGGCTGACCATGTAGCAAGATTTAATGATAATAAATGATCAACAGAAATTCTAAACTAGATTTCGAGGAATGAGAAGCCGAGAGAGCCTCAATAAGATAGACGGGTAGATGGCATTTTTTGTCCATTTTTCTTACAACAAGTGCAGAATTTCCTATTTTTCTGTTCGTACTGTGCTTTCTTTTGTTGTTTTTAAACTTTCTTTAGAGCAACTTTGTTCTATTCTTTCGAGGGAGCATTACAAAGCATCTTGAAGACACCTGTCGCAGGAAACTAAGGGATTGTTGAAACCAATGTTTGGGAAGATGAAGAAGATAGAAAATATTTCTGAAGACTATTCTTAAAAAGAATGAAAAAAAAATAAGAGGGTAGAAAATGGAGGTAGATATAGCGAACCTTGGGTCGTTACAGTGCTCGAGAGCTATCACCAAATATATTACGTAAATCGGGAAGACTGCATAATAACGCCGCCACAATATCTTTATTTGTGAGTGCTTTCCCCAATCCATGAAGTTAACTGTTTCTAGCGTACTTGTTAAAGGCATCGACATGTTTTCCGTTTTTCTCATTGAGTGCAGTTTCCTTATCAGATTTATCTTGGAACATACTGACGAACGTTCGTAAAGCGTTTATTATTGTAACCACATTTCTGTTGATAAATTCGTTATATAAACTAACTGTCTTCCACGTTAAACCTACAATCGCGGCTGTCTTGTATTCATGAATTTTCTAGTCTTTGACTTTGGTGACTATGGGTTTGGGTAAATGATATTGATCCCATCTCTTATCAGGATTATTTGTATCTTGACTTTCCATATCTGATAATTTTTATCATTCAATTTGCAATCTTCACGTTTTCCGCAACGTACGATTCTGCCATTTTACTTTTGTTCTCGAGTGTAGGCTTAGCATTAGACCTTTACACAACTCCAATCACAAAAGGAACTTATTGAATTTTATTGAACAAAGGAATTTTTTTGTTCCTGTTATTATGCTACTCAACTGTTATTATAATACTGTTTTCCAGTAGTGGGCCCATAACCTGTTGAATGCAGTGCGTTGGAGGCTTAAACAAAACGCAGGAATAAATAAATAAAAATGGTGATAATCAGAAACATTGCATGGACGAGAGAAGATTAGATAATAAAAATACACAACAGAAGTGAGTAGCGCTGTCAAGTGGCGAAAAAATTAAAATAACCAACTTGTTTGAAGTGAGTATCCAACACTTTCAAATTCCATTCCCTCAACACCAATACTAATATGAAACTATTTGTGAAAAAAAAAATAAACAGAAAAATCGCAATTATATGGTAAAAATAGATTGGAAATGCCTAAATCTTCGATATATGACGTGAAAAGTAATGCAGAGTTAAGATGCCGTAGGCCACTGATGCCACTCTGTTATCCCGCGGTATTCCGCAAGATTTGAATCAATAACATTAGCAAACAACTAATTTTTCGTATCTTTTTTGAAAAACAAATAACAGAAAGAAAAGGAAAAATCAAACTGAGATTTACTCACTCTACTGAGAATCTACCTATTTATAAGAATCGTCGTTTTCTACAATGAATACTATAGAGTATATCAAACTCTGTACAATTATAATGAGAGATAGGAGCGCCACGACAAATCTGTTTCATCTATGAATGTATGTCTGTTGGCGGTAGCCTTCTTGGGGGCATTATTTAGGGGCGCTTTAAAGGCTAGAGGGGAGATAGACAACACATAAGACAAACCTAAATGAATGGAAACAATGTGAACAATATGTTTATTTAAAGAAGGTACTCAAAGTTGCGATAGGAAGAGCAATACGCGCATGACAGCGTCGAAACGTTGATACTGTATATTTTGAAAGATTCCCGGCGTTTCACGAACAGCTGCAGCGATGACATCGATTCTTGTGACAAGGTCTTCATGTGTCTCCAGAGGAAGAAATCGATACATGTTAAATCAGGCGACTTTAGTGACGAGTCAAAAGCGCCGAAGATTGATGTCAGAGGACATTACATTCATAGATGAAAAAGAATTGGTGCTCTCTATATCTCATAAAAATTATAAGTTTTGATACACCCTGTACAAAAACAAAAATATATAACTGATCAATTTAGTTGAAGATATGTTGAAAGACTAGTGATAGACTAAAGTCAGGGTGAAAATAGCGAGATAGCTGAATGCAAGAAACAAATTGTGGAATCAGTTTCAAAATGTACATCATCATCATCATCATCTTCTTCCCGAAGGTACAGCAAAGATGAATGGAACAGCACTGCTACCTTAATCTGCCATTGATATCCACTATGAGAAGAACTCCACAAGAGTCTTTATTCTGGTCGTGTAGCAATCTGCGTGCCTTTTCTCACGGAAGAGAGATACGGTAATATATACAAAATATACGTTTCATATACGTTTGAAAGATGTAGGAGTTTTTATCATCAGGTTTGCTTTGCAAAGTGATTCTAGCAATGTAATGCTGCCCTCAACTCCTCCTTCCAAGGCACGAAGAGGCTTAGAGTAGTTTAAAAGAACAATGATGGTTACAATCTACTGATACCATCTTTGATAGCCTGAAAGATCGCCAATTCATGTTTTCTTGCTTAAAATAAGTATGAAATGCAATTTAAATAAGAAAACCAAATGGGAAATTAATTTAATTGAAATATGTATTTATTTATTTCTGACCAATTAAAACTTTTAAATTCACTAAATGTATCTTAACATTAAAATGAACGAAATTCTACTTACGTTGACTGTGAAAAGATCTTTTGGGCTCCACATGTCCCACAGTTGCTCTGTTGTAGGAATACCTCGTCCAACTGCTTGCAGTACACTATTCATGAGAAGATAGGGTCTCTCGAGATTGTTGTCTGTGTAGAATTTATCAACTGCGTAATATATTTCTTCCAGGCGGCAACTTTCACTCAAACATACAGTAACAGAGGGTAAATGGATTTCCTTGAGGACTTTGATTTCACTGGTGAATTGCGTTTGGCCTCTCAAATAGAACACAAACCTTTCTCCAACTTGGTAGAAGGAGACAGCTGCAAAAGACAGCACGAGGACCATCCACAGGCATCGGTAGCTCCAGTGTCTCTTCGAATCTAAGGCGTTTGTTACTCCAGGAATAGGAAGTGCATTCTCACTAGACTCAATTGGCTGGCTAGCAGACTGTATTGTGTTGTTTGTTGGCAACACCCGTTGCCTGTTTGTCCGTCTACCTCCCATAGAAATGGTTCTGACATTCGCTTCATTTGGACTCCAGGCATTCGTCTGTGTAATCATTTCCCAGCCTGTTTTAAACTCGTGAGAAAGTTGAATATCTGAAAAGGTTTGTAAAAATTTAATCAGTTTTAAAACAAGATAATTTTATCACTTTCTCTTTGTAATTCCTTTAAGCAATAACGTTACGTTATTCCCTTACATCTTTCTGCTAGAAACCTCAAAAATCGGGAAGAACATCCACTCAGTTACAAACGACACTAAGAAAGCTGGAATTTCGTAAACACGATGACCGTACTGAAATTAATTCAGTAAAACCAAGAAAACCAAAAATGTTAAGTTTACTTATAAGGAAATTTATATTCAGTTATTTCTTAGAAACTGTTTATTGATTTATAATAAATAAATACACGAAGTAATTTTCGTTACGAGCATTTTATTATGATCTGAAGGGCGTGGCATTGCGTAGGTATTTCTGTCTCATTCATAATAAATCTTAGGTCGTTCTTCAGTATTTTTGAGTACATTGCACTAATCTTATTAATAAAACAGCTTCTTCATATAAATATAAAGTTAATATAAAGTTCAGACAAAAGTGGATTTTTTGTAATTAATTCTCTCTGTTTTGTGTTGAGTTTTTAATAATTACGTTAAAACATCGAAGAGCAGAGGAAAAATATCTTCTCTTCCTAAATCGAAGAAGTTAAGTTTTCAATGAAATTTTTATCAATACTTTATTAAAAATTGAACTAATATTTGATTTATTACTTCAAAACAAGATAATAAAAGTGATTTATTATCATAGAAGTATAAAATTAAAACATCCCTTCATTCGATTTTCGCTGGAAAACCGGATTATTGAATGCATTACTGAGAAATAAAAATAGACATAAATTACTTTCATCAAAGAAAAAAGGTCATATAAGAAAACAGCGATAATGTTAGTACACATGACAACAGTTATTGAAAGTACGATTAACCAAATCAACTAATACGTTAAAATCTGATTTTATTGTAATAATTTGAGCAGACTATAAGGAAGCAAATAACTTACAATATTATTTCTTTATTTTTACATTTCTTTATAGGTCATTTTTATTTGAATATATATCGTTGTGATATCTGGAATGATTAATCCATAACGAACTCTTTTCTATTCTTTAGTGACCTGAACTCCAGAATCGTTTTGGAGGCGGATGGAAGTGAATATTCACTCTGTGCTTCCGGAAGAAAGTGTTATCTCTATGTAACTTCGCAACGAGTATGTAACTATAAAGAAATGATTACATTTTCATTACAATAAGACTTTTAATTTCAACATAACAGTAGTGGCAACATAACAGTTATATGCTAATACGTAGAAATTCTGTTCTGTGACGAAACAAGCCGATATACAATGCGGTTTGAAGTCAATTAAGTGCATTCCTGTCCTGAAGCAGATGTTTTTGCAATTGTTGGGCTATTTGGGTCAAATTGTGTGATGGCTACAACTGCCTTCTCAGCATAAACCACACATGATTGGTGTAAGTCTGGGGAGCTGGTTGGTAATTGGAGGAAATGAGCTCCACCGAGTCATTGTTGAGAGACTTCTACCTTATGAGGTCTAGCATTAAAATAGTGGCAAATAGCCCTTGGAAGGCGTGACATCATAGACAAACAGAATGTTGTCAACGTACAGGTGTGCTGTTATAGCAAAACTAGGCGAGATCGGCTATCATAAGATGTGGCTTCTCAAATTGTAATCCCAGATGTGATGGTAGTGTGCCGCTTAACCCTGCAGCCGGATTGGAGAGATTTACGGATAGGGTGATCAACTGCGCCATTCGCTGAACATGATATTTGAACATAGTCCAGAATTCCCGGGCTCGACAGCACTCTACACGGTGGCCCTTTGGATGGAAGACAACGCTGCTGGTATCGTTATGGCTGCTTTAACAGTGAACGATCTAGACTTTTTGTGTTTATCCGAGTTATGGATTAATCAAGTTAAAAGTTAATAAGACTTTAGTACGAGTTTCCAGGGCTAGAAGAATAATAGATTCTACATATTTATTAGACTGTACTGTTATGTAAATTCAGAAAGTTATTTGGAAATACAATCAACTTTATTTAACCTCATAAGATTATTCTGAAGTTTATTTCCTTAGATGTAACCTTTACTTTATCCTAGATATTATACTCTCTGTTTTCATATAATTATCAAGTATCATGATACCCTCCATTAAGAATGATTCAAAGGAAGTCAAAACGTTTGTTTTTCGACATTAGCTTAAATGCCTAAACTCGGTAGATAAAATCAAGATCCCCTTTTGAACCTATAACTCTTAAGCTCAGATGTCATGACGAATAGCATCTACTCACTAAATATTAGGTGAGTGCAAAAGTTATACCCGTTTTTATTACCCATAAAGAAGAGTAAATAAACGCAAAATGAACAGTACCTATTATTGTGCGTAATCCCCATTGCTATCTAGGACCTCTTGCCATCTTTCTGGTAGGAGATGAATCCCACGGCGGTAAAATTCCGGCGGTTTCGAGTCAAAAAAGTCTTGGATGGCAGTTTTCACAGCATCAAGATCATCAAAGATTTTCTGACTGAAGGAATTGTTCAACGCACGAAATAGGGGATAGTCAGTTGGTGCCAACTCAGGAGAATAGGGAGGGTGGGGTGAAACTTCCCAACCAAAGCACAGTAACTTTTGGCGAGTGATGACAGCAGCATGTGGCCTGGCGTTATCGTGATGAAGGATAACACCGCAACGATTGATGAGACCTTGCCGCTTTGCTACCAAATTTGAATGCAGCCTGTCTAATTGTAGACAGTAGAAGGCAGCATTGATGGTTTGGTTGAGTGGCAGGATCTCAATAACTTTCTTGGGATGAAGTTAAGCTTTCGAGTCAATGCAGGCGAATCAGAAGGGTGACAACCAGTCCTACGACTATTTACGTTACGGTACAAAACCAACTTCTCATCTCCTGTCACAATTCTTGTAAGAATGGGTCATTTTTGTACCGGGAAAGCAAGGAAACACAGGTGGCGATTCGGTCATCCCGTTAATTAGCTGTCAGGTTATGTGGAACCCAACGATCCAACTTTCTCGTAAAACCCAACTTAACCAGCCGTCTCTCTACCGTTGTCCGGTGTACGTTGAAGGTCTCCGCTAATTCTCGCACGGTTGGGTTCGGGCTGTTCCTTATGGCTTGGTCAATATCGTCCTCTCCAACGTGTGATGGCCGTTCACTCCTATCCTGATCTTGGCAGCTTCTGTCTCCTTCCCTAAATTTACGAAACCATCGACGACATGTGCATTCATCTATTGCATCCTCCCCATAAACTTGACAAACATTGCGACATGATGCGGCTGTCGTACTCTTTTTATCGAACTCATATAACAAACAATGTCTTATATGCTCCTTCGCGCTTTCCATGTTACATCCTCTGATATTTTTTTGAGATGATTAACTTTGTGAGACACGATGCATTTATATGTGAGGCATCCACACGTTTGATTGGCAGACGATTTGCGTCATTACAATGTCATGTGTGAGGGCAATTCCATTGCAAATTTTCATATCCCAAAAACGGGTAGAGCTTTTGCACTCACCTAATACCACATATTACCCTTCCTTTCATTACCCTATTGCTTGCCTAATCTTTAGAATGTTTCTTATATTCTTATATTAGATGACTGCAAACAGAATCTCACAAAACCTTACGAAACTTTACTGAAAAATTTTTTTTTTAAAATTCAGCCAAATTTACAATAAATTTTACCTATATGAATAAGTGATCTTTGTAAATAGTTTTGTGTTTGAATATACGTAGATCGAGTGATACTTGTTAGCATTTCTTTGAGAACCGTAATCGAACTTAATCTTACAAGTTAGAATGAAATTGATTCTTTGTTATCGAGATTACTTCAGCTAATCTTCATCTGCGAATTAAATTAACTTGTGTTTGTAGAGGTGAAAATAAGAATGATGTATAAGCCTCGTCAGGTCTTCATGGTTCCCAATTTCGTTGTTTTTGACATATAGAAAGTGAGGTTCATGGAGTAGAAGAAATATCAGTGGAATATGACCAATTAATCATAGAATATCATTATACAAATATTAATAAATTTTAAATAATTTAAATGCTTGTTTACAATTGCATGATATATCTTAATTAGAGCTAAAACAAACCTTCTTCAATGAACTTACCGAAAGCATGGTAAGCATACTTACCGATGATGATTGTGATACATAATGAAGTGATGCCTTTTTTATAATATATCTATTTCATAAACCTCTTTATTTTGTTTTAAATAAGCTCTAATTATTTTTTTAAAAATATAACCGTTCATACCTGTTTTATGATAGAATCATAAATAGAAATATCATTCTGTTTTTTCTAGTATTCCAGAATGATGGAGAAGAAATATATGTGTATTCAAACATAGGGAAAAGATGACCCCTGTTTCTGAAAATCAATTTTATAGTCAGTAATTTCGTATAAACAGATACAAATCGACGACTTCAGTTCGCCATCAAACCATCCATCCAGCCAGCAAGAAAATAGAGTACATTCTAAAAACTGGTGGCCAGCAGGAATTCCCAGCACAGAATTACCCAATTTTCATTCGTCTAAAGCCAGCCTTAATCTTTCTTTCTGCTTATAAATATTCAATCCGTAAGGAGAGATAGGAAACCGGTTGACTTTTAAATTGTTTTGGTTTTTTTTTTTCAATTTTTTAAGTGTGTTTCGTTAAAGTTCTATTTTTAAAAGAGAGATATGCTATTTATGGTTCACCCACCTTATTGTACTGAAGTTAAACTTGGGTCTTTTAACAGATAGAATAAAAACAGCTTCTGAAATATTTCGTAAGATTAGGAAAAAAGGATATATTTGACTACGACGATATAAGGAAAGCTATAAACGAACTGTGGAATATTCTAGAAGAGTTGGAGTTGTGAAATGGAAGTTAGTCAAACACCTTAACTGCCTGACGCTGAGAAGCAGCGTTTTTTTGTTTTTTAATCAATCACCTCGGGAAAAACAAAAGAACTTCTTCCTATGAATATTTGAGACTAAATTACTTTTGAATTGCTTAAAAGTTCAAGTATTCATTATTAATTTTGTTATGTTGTCTGCAATTCTTATCTCTCTGGAAATCCTGTTCTTCTTAATCAATTCGTTCATCAGTATCTGAAGCGCTGTAGACGAAATATTCATGACAACTCATTTACGATGCGTTATCTCTAGTTTTTTTTGTTATTGAAGAAATGTTCACTTTTGAATATGTACAGAAATATCTATACATTATTAATCACTGACATTTTTTATGTGAATGCTACGGCTATCTATTTTAGAATCTCCAAAACAAGAAATGATTTTAAGCATTTATTTATTATTAATTTCTAACTTCATAATTCGATTTTTTTTCTGCTAATTGCCTTACTAATTCGATTTTGTTTTAAAGATTAATAAGTTAAAACATGTTGATGAATTCTTTTTATTTTTTATTTTGAACTGACAGTTATTATTACAACATTCTTGGAAAATATCTTTCGTTTCTTAAATTCAAATTTTAAAAGCTTTTTTTTCTTGATGTCGTTATCTTCAGGTTGTTTACAAACACGGATCTATTTGTGTAATTATATTACAAATGCTTTATGTATGTCAGTTATACACGTGTATAATGATTGCAGCATATGCATCGACAGGTCCCTACAAGGTGGGGAAGGGGGGAGGGGGTCAGTTGGTTCCGAGACCCTGGATGAGGTCTCGATGAAAGCAAACGAATTCAACAAAATCAGAAACATTTTTCTATGAGATATTTTACGTGTGAAATCAAATATTTGAGATAAAGAAATACTTACAAACACACAAATGTTCAATTAAAAATTTTGTATTTAAAATCTTAATAAAAATAATAAAATATATACAATACGAATAAAATTTAAAATTTAAAAAAAGGTCGACGTTTCAAAGGCACATGGCCTCCATCATCAGCAAGATGGTGTAACATTGGAAAGAGCATGTTTATATAATGATATTTGTAATTTATGCAATTTTTAGTCCAATCACATAGTTGGTTTTGAATGGCGTTGCAGTCTTTCAGACGTTGTCAGGTATGATTCATTCCGGGTAGTCAATTATTCTTGTTTAGGGATGTTTGATGAGTCTTCTTACTTCTTTTTTGAAGGGTTCAACATCGTCCGTGTTCATGATGTGATCTGTTGTCTTCTGTTGTTGTTTGTTGTTTCTTCTTTGTTATTGCTTAGGTTTTCCATCCTGCGTTGAAGTTTTTTCTGAAAAACACCATTTCAGCAATATTTTTTTACATGGTTGTTTGATAATTTTGTATTGTAAGATGTTGATAAATTAATAAAGAGAACTTATTTATAAAGAGAACAATTAACTCAATACAACTTGTTGTAGAAAACCTACTTATTTTGGTAGAATATTAAATTATCATTCGGATACACCTGACAGCTACAAATATAATGTAATAAAAATGCTAATTGACAGACCCTTCATATATTCAACCAAAAAAACCGACCTAAATAATGAGGTTGCATATATAAAAAATTTACTAAGAGAAAATGATTATCCCAAAATATAAATAGAAAATAATATAAAAAATTTTTTTCACATATATATAATCCTCCAATAAAGAATTCCGAAAACCAAAAAACCAACTACATAAAATTTCCATACAGTAAACAATGGGAAGCTAAGTTTAAAGAAATATTTAAAAACACTAATGTCCAGCCTGTATATGTTTTAAATAAATTAGATTTTAATAAAAAGAAAAAAACCCTGAAGCAAGATAGAAATGGAATTATTTATAAGGTATCATGTAAAAACGAAAAGTGTTTTTACATAGGCGAAAGTGGAAATGCGTTAAAAAAACGATTATATAACCACGACTATGATTGCAAAACGTTTAATACGGATGACTCTATGATTTCAAAACATATGTATAGTAATAGCCACATGCCAGACTTTAAAAAAGCTATTATGATTGACTATGAAAAAGACGATAAGAAAAGAAAGATTAACGAGTCAATTTTTATCAATTTATCAACATCTTACAATACAAAATTATCAAACAATCATGTAAAAAAATATTGCTCAAATAACTTAGTGTTTTTTTTCTGAAAAAGTCAACACAGGATGGAAAACCTAAGCAATAACAAAGAAGAAACAACAAACAACAACAGAAGACAACAGATCACATCATGAACACGGACGATGTTGAACCCTCCAAAAAAGAAGTAAGAAGACTCATCAAACATCCCTAAACAAGAATAATTGACTACCCGGAATGAATCATACCTGACAACGTCTGAAAGACTGCAACGCCATTCAAAACCAACTATGTGATTGGACTAAAAATTGCATAAATTACAAATATCATTATATAAACATGCTCTTTCCAATGTTACACCATCTTGCTGATGATGGAGGCCATGTGCCTTTGAAACGTCCAAGGACCTTTTTTTAAATTTTAAATTTTATTCGTGTTGTATATATTTTATTATTTTTATTAAGATTTTAAATACAAAATTTTTAATTGAACATTTGTGTGTTTGTAAGTATTTCAAACATTTTTCTAGTTAACAATTATCCCCACATTTCATAGATTCCTATTGCTATTTATCTTAATAGGATTTGCAATCCAGTTCAGAATCTGCTTCCAGAGCATAATTTTATATCTATTCCCTTTCATCCTGTGTCTTTCCCTTCACTACAGAAAGATCTTACGTAATGCAATGTTATACTCATATCGCAATACAACTTTCACTTGGTAATTTTATGAACATTACAGAATCTGAAATGATGGACAGAGGAGAATAGTTTATGCTCTATCTTGTCTCAATGCTACCTGCCAATACATCGGCAAGACGAGACAACCCATAAAAAAAAGCAGGTATCCCAGCATGCACTGGTTGTTCGCAATCAAGACCAGAATTATTTTACTTTCCTGCATATGGTCGAATCCAGTCACATGTTAGATTTCAATAACCGATTATTATTTGCGATCAAATCAATGATTTATTCAGAAAATATAACGAGTCTTTTCACATTTGACAGACCCTAAATGTTATAATGATGTTTTTTTTGTCCGTCCAAACTACAGGGTCATTCCAAGTCAAATCACCTGATGAGTTCACCACACCATCACATATTTTTATGAAAATTTATTTGCATGTAAAGGGTCGTAAGATAACACATTCTGCAAAATATGGGATTTTTTTGGTTAAATATTTGCCGAGATATGAATTTTTGAAGTTTTTTATTTTTTTGGTGCCACGCCCCTTTTTTGACGTATTTTCTTGAATATCTCATCTCCTAATCAATCAAATGGAACCAAAATTGTTTTCCCCACTTTTTTTTTTATGCTGAATCCAAAAATTCCAACGAAATTAGTCTTGGACTAATAGTTTTGTAGTAATTGAAAGCATGTAAGCATTTACATGCATGAAAGCATGTAAGCATTTAAGCATGTAAACCATGTGGGACAACATTTAAAAATTTGAGATTTTAACCCAAGTCTAAAAAAGGTCTAAGGTAATTGATAAAAAAAATCAAGATGGTGTTTTGCTCCTGAGCTTAGAAAAAAAAATCGCAAAGTTGGTACTCATTTTCGAATCGCGTAAATGAAATATTCAAAAATTATTACTTTGTCACTGCATATTTAATTAGTAAATTCAAGTTATCCCTTGCTTTAGTCATAGCTCTGTAAGCAGTAAATCTCACTTATAACACGTAATAACCCAGGTATACGGCGATTCAAACAGAAAATTCACCCGTTTCCATCGATGCTAGGCACCATAGTCCTAATAATCCAAAATGTTATTGAAAAAATACAGGCCTTTTCATTAACTTCATTTCCTTTAATAAAAGTGTTTTACTGAGGGGTTACTTAAAATATTTTCAATACAAATTAATTTTTTCTGACAATAATAAATTAAAATACTAAACTCTGTTTTTATACAGTGGTCTATTAATTTCAAAATTATTAACTAATAGTTATTCAGGACAAAATATTTAAAGCAACCATTTTTTTTCTCACTTTCTTTTCAAAATACGATTATTTACGTATTTTTGGTTTTGAATAATACAATTGTGGAAAGGGCGGGAATGACTTATTTTCTATTTGAGGCCGAATACTTTCACTTACGGTTTTAGGGGTTGAGTTTCCACCAAAATTTCACTAAAGTAAATTGTATGATTCAAAACCAAAAATACGGAAACGAAAATTTACCTCGTTATCTTTTTAAGAAAAAGAAAGACTTAATTGCACTGTTTGAAAAATCAAATGTTTCGAAAACAGCTTTTGCCAAAGAATACCATATTCCCAGAACTACATTAAACGATATTCTTTCATCGAAACAAGTAATTGAAGAAGCTGACTGCAAAGACAAAGAAAGAGAATGAGGAAATTGACGAGATCGAGGAGGTTTTAGTTCGATGGCTAAAACATGCCAGATCGCAGAATGTGCCGATTTCTGCCATAATTCTCAAAGAAAAGCTATGAAAATTGCTAAGGAGTTGAACATTGAAGATTTCGGCTGCAGCAATGGTTGGCTGGAACGTTTCAAAGACAGACATTGCCTTTCTTTTAAAACGATTAAAATATGGTATCTATAAAAAGTGTTGTTTTTTTTTTCCACTCATTCATTTGCAAATATTGATTTCTGAAAATCTTGTTTTTCTCACCGAATCCTACAGCAATTCATGAAAATACTGTATTTCAGTGTTTTTTTTTGTTTTTTTTTTTCAAAAATGCCCACTCCGCCTAAGTCGTCACTCCGCTTAAGTCGTCAAAAATGTTTTGTCCCTTGAGTGACAACTTAACGAGGTTTCACTGTATTTCCCAATATGGATTCACTAAGAATTGTAGCTTATCCTAATGTCACCGTATTAAGTTTAAGAATTCATAATAATTTATCGTAAATATATATTGTAATGATTTTATTTTATTTTGATTTGTTCAATATCTTGTATTATTCTTCTGAGTGTTTTGTAAGTTTTTTAGTTTTATTACCCCTTCCTCATCGTAATGGATTTGGACGTCTACATCGACGCAGTCACCCAAAACTCCACACTTGATGCACTAGGGATTCGTCTTTCCATCACATGACCACAATCTTATTGTCAATTCGTTGTTATCTCCACTTGAGAAAGGGCCGTTGGCGGTGAAAGCTTGAATTTTAAATTTCTTTTAAATATAGTTATGGTTTCTAGTTTTGTGCATTGGCCTTATTTTTATTTAGTAAATATAATGACCTTCAATTTTGAAACTTATCCGCCATCTTGAAAATAGTTCAAACACAGCTATGTTTTATAGGTGTGCTTCTACAAAGAGTGCCACCTAAACTTTTGATTTTCTTAAAAACTACAAAAAAAAAAAAAACCTTCTATTATATTATTTATAAAAACTGTCTTTCCTTTTATAATAAATAGGCCTAAATATTTCGGATCATTTCATTAAAAACTTTAACGAAATTCGTCTTATTTCACTGGTTTCGGTCCAATAAAAACGTTGGCAATTGCGCCATACATAACGGCTCAGTGAGTTGATGCGGAAGGATACATCCCAACATCATTGAACTGGCTGCAATCTTAATGTGAGACAAATTACAGTGTCTAGTTATAAAAAGCAGATCAATAACAAATGCTTAAAATCAAATTCCTAATTAAAACACCGTTACACAAACATAAACTTCAATTGAAACACAAGATTTCTTAAATTCTTTAAATAACAACTTTTATTTTATTATATTTTTATAAATAACAATTTCAAATCATTAATAAACCTTCAGCTGAAGATTCTCTTTTTCTTATAATAATTATCCCAAGACAAATGAGATCTTTTCTTACAATTCAAAACGTTTCCATACAAATAACAAAAATAAACTACTTCAATCCAATAAAAAATATGATACATTTATTAAAATGAAACTCAGTAAGGAATAAACAATTTTAGGTTTCATAACGTTGACTGGACAGTTCCACCACAGGGAAAACAGAGAAATTATAATCACTATTACATAGAAATAATATTTGAAAAACTTAAGAATCGAACAGAAAGCAATTAAACAACAAGGAATTTTTTTATCTTATTACACGATTATAATATCGGACTGAGTAGCGGTCATGAAGATGGTAGCAATTAGCAGCGATTGTTTGGATACACTGTGAATCGTGTGAAACTAATAAAAACCCTTCAAAAATTTATCCTGTTTTCAATGGTTCCTTTTTCAATAAACATCTGATTTATTTGCTGTGAGATAATGAAAGATATATCATTGTAATAAAATAGTTTTAACAATTGAACTCAAACGGCCTCTAATTATTATGCAAGTATGATAACACAATGCTGTACATATTAAAATAGCAGGTCGTCCAAATGAACAACTTATATTCTTGTTAAACTTTTTATTTTATATAGTCGTAATGATTTTAAAGTTACATATTTCTAAATATTTAAAAATATTACAAAGCTTTTAAAAATGAAATAAAATGTAAACAAACTTTTCAAACTGTGATCTATTTAAAATGTAAGAAAGTTGTTAATAAATTCATGTATCAGTTTTTTTCTCTTTCAAGGACTGAAGTATTTTTTTTTTTATCAAAGGAGAATGGGCAAACTGTATGGGAAATTGCCCCACCCTGTACAGTGATAAGATATATATCTATAGAAAGATCTCCTTACATTTAACATATATTATTATTACGACTCGTCGCAATTATTACTCCGTTCGGAGTTATATACGTCTAGATATGACTTCTCTCGTTGACATCTTACTTCCCGGATGTATTAATTAATTTCATTTAATAACTATTTTCAGTAACAGTAAATATTATTTTGATTTATTAGATGTAAATAATTATTATTTACTTGAAATAAATGATAATATTAATTATTAATTACGTATAATACTTATTAACAGTGTGATTGATTGACAGTGTGGTGAATATGGGTGGCAGGGAAGCCAACCACCTACAGCCAAGCACCCCCCTCCTGTAGGTGGTTGGCTTCCCTGCCACCCATATTCACCACAATCAATGACTCAAACGTCATATCTAGACGTATATAACTCCGAACGGACTAATAATTGAGACAAGTCGTAACAATAAAAAATGTTCTATTGATGGAGATCTTTTCTTACCTATATATCTTATCGCTATACAGTGGTGGAGTAGATCTGTTCATTCTCCTTTGACAGTAAACATCGCGGCAATATTATTAAAGTGCCATCATTTGATAGGTCTAACTTTTCATTCAACATTGTTTTAAATTGTTTAAAACTTTTTAAAACTTTTAAATGAGGTTTTTATTTTTTTCTCCCTTTTAATTAGATGAACAGTTCCTTCTCATCTAATTTCTAAGTTTTGCAGTTTACTCTATAAAAATGGTAATTATTACAACATTTATTATTTGTGTAAGATTAACTCTATTTTTTGTTTTGTTTTTTGTATCGGTCCAATCAACATGACTATTTTCGCTACAGAATATTCACAAATAAAATTGGAATTAAGTTAAACAAAATTGAAGTTATTCCCCGCCCAGCGAAAGAATGACTCTGACCTTGAACTACACCCATGATCTCTTAATCATTCCAGGACTGAAGTTTGTCGAGAGAAACTATTCACAATGGCGACTCTCAAGCGAAGCAACCTATCAGAAGCCAAACACTTTCCCGCCATAAACACTGACATATACAATCGATTCAAATTCTACTATTGCGCCATCTGGTGTCCACGGTCGTTCTGTCGCTGGGAGGAGAATAAGTTAAGATTTGCAGTCATTTAAATTTTCATTAACGAATATATACAGAAAAAATAAAGTAAATAAAACTATTTTTATTGAAAATCAACGCTAAGTTAAAATTGATGAAAATTCTCGAAATTACACAGGATTGAGATTCTGTTGTTGTTCTCTGTTAAAATTCATTCAAAAGTATAAGATTTCAAAGCGTACATCATCAGAACTTAAAGAGAGATTGTGGTGAAAGAAAATGAAGTCCAAGACGCCATTGGCCTCATTTTAAAGTTCGAAGTGAGCATGAAAGGAATGGGTGAAAAGTACAATCTCAAGTCCAAAGTTTGGATTATTCAGTACACAGATACTGTCCTTCCAGCAACTCCGTACTGTTTAAACAGTCTTCATTTTGTATCCTCTTGTTGCAGCAACAACAGCGCACTTCCGGTAGAAAGATTCAGGGAAGACTTTCAGTACAGCAGTTCTTCTTATCTCCGCAAGGCTGCGCTTTCATTTCTACCTATTTATCAACAGTTTTAGTTACTAAAACAAACGGTAGATTGTGCTAGCAGCACTTCTTTTTTGATTTTCCCTCTTTGCCTGAGTGACTGCCTTGAGGACCGCCATTTTGAGTCAACTTCACAACGCCATCGTCATCTACCCTGGGAACACCAATCACCACGTAACTGTGCTGCGTCATTGCTTCCACTAACATCCTAATGAAAATCATGAGAAAGTTAATTTAAAACATGAGAAAGAACAATGAAACATTCAAATTCAGTGAAACTTTATTTTCTTATAATCTACCACATATTGTTAAAAGTAATAATTAATAAATGTCATATATAAAAATAAAAGCACTCAACTTATAATTAAGTAAATTTACGCTTGCACAACAACTATAGGAAAATATAAATATAATATAATAACAACAATTGTTTTGTTAATAATAATCATACCATTTCGAAATAATATTAGTTTACAATGGATGAATAAAGAAATAAATGAATAAGTTGAGAGTTTAACTCTTATAATTAAATTATGGAGCACTTCACTCGCTTATATTACGATTCATCATTATTTGTTAGTTAAAAACATAATTCTGTACGATGTTTTTACGAAAAGATACGATTATTAAAATAAATAATTGTTATCGTCGTATTGCATGCTGTTAAATTTTGATTTGCTTTGAGATTCTTATCTATCGTATATGCTCCATTAGAGGCCCCCGGCGTTTATTTGCAAAATTTGCCTCGGCTCCCGGCGCTTAATACAGACCGGCTGCTATTAGAGGCCGGCCATTATTAACAAAAACCTTCAGAACGCAATATTTTTACACATAAATACCGGCTAATATTACAAATAGCTACTTTATTTTCCGATTTCTGCTTGCACCTTTGTCCACTTTCGCAGACACAAGATTATCATATTGTTTCTTCCACTTTTTGATTCTTTTCGGATCAACACCATAATGATGAGCGACCGCCTCACCGGAAGTTTCTTTCGCGTATTCCACCGTGCGAATCTTAAAGGCAGTGTCAAATGACCGTTTCGGCGGCATTTTGTAAGGCAATGTATCGTAAGGTAATACGCACGACTATAAAGGCTAAAACGCACTTCAGCGTTTATCTCCGTCAATCGTAAAGTTTATGTAAGATAATTGCTTTTGCGTCTCAGTTTAAGGCCAAACGTTTATCTTGAAATGAACGAACATAAGCGTCTCCTCAGACGTAAGATCAGCCAATCAGATCTTGTGTGTGAGCAACATCCAATCACAGAGCAATGACGTATTTCTACAACTTTTGAAGATCGAAAGCAAGTAAGCCGGCGCCATTTTGTTCACCGCTTCGTTGGAATCGAAGGTTATTACGAATTAAATATCACATGAGGAGATTGTTTTTCGAAAATAAACAATATTTTTACTGAAATAAATTAATGCTATGCGTCGGAATGTGCAGATCTCACCTTTGTAAAGAAATTTTGCAACGTCAAAGATAGCGGTAGCCAATCGGAGTGTGTGTGTGTTAAGGAACAGCCAATCCGAGAGCATTGATACAAATTTTGCCGGGAAAACGGAATATTAGCAATTGTGATCGCCATCCATGTTCTTGCAATGTTTTATTAGCCCAAAAATGCGCTAAACGATGGCATATACTCCGTGAAAGATATTAATTAATGCATTCATTCTTCATTTAATAATGAAATCAAAATTAGAATTGATCGTCATTTATAACTTTTAAAGCGTTTACTTACATTACAACGCATCTCCTGCACTAATAAATTAAATTCCCCGAGCTGATCTCTCTTCTGCAATATTTTAAGCACCCACATCTTCTTTTTGGTTTTGTGTTTCAAAGCCAAGCAAAATAAATGCATGGCCATGAAAAGTCTCTGATCTTCGTGGAGATTCATGTTGAAATGCCGCCATAATGACGTAGAAGAATTTCCGTTTCCTCTTTCGGTCTACTTCCGTTTCCGCTTGCCGTTAACTTGCAAACGCTAGTTAAAGTTAAAGTGCGCTCTGATTTTGCCGCTGACGGATACAAGACGTTTACGCAAACACAACGCTGACGCTATAGTGCGAACAAGCCTTAAAGATACGGACGCTTACACTAGTACCAGTAGGCTACTATTAGAGACCGGCTACTATTTGGCTGTGTCCCCTCTGCAGTTCGGCGCTTATTAAAGACCGGCCACAATAAGAGCCTCGGCGTTTATTGGAGCATAAATGGTACATTAAAAAAAAAAATTATTTATATATTTTTCACAAACAAATTCGCAAACCAAATATGCTTCGCCGGGGTGCATATTGGAAAGCTTCATACGCCCTCCCCCGACATCAATAAATTACTGAAAACGTATTAAGCCTATATCATTGAAACAAACTTCATTATCATCTTTATAAATCTTTCTGCATCTATGAAACTTTAATGAAAAATCAAGAAATCTAGTAAGAAGATACGGACAGTTGAAAAAAAATGTCTTATTGTTCTCCAGAAGATATTGAATATAAAGATAATTTATATCTTCAAAGAAGCACAAATCATACCTCTACAAAGCTCACAAATCTCCATCAAAATTAATTGAAGGATTCAAAAGTTCTAAGCAATAATGTGTGATGCCTGTGAAGAGCAATAATGAAAAGATGCAGCGAAATTATATTTAGTTTTCGGTTTTCAAAAGCGCTTTCGACTAATTCATACAAATCCCCATGAGGTTGGTTTTGAAGCTTTTTTCTTCATTACTTGAGAACCTAAACTGATCTATATGACTCTAACACTGCTATATCTTCTATTGAATGGTAAAATCCGCATTCAAATAGATTTTAAGTTTTTAAGTTTTAAGCTAACTAATATAAAAACAACGATGCTTTTATACTTTTTTAGATATGTAGATAGATATAGATTTATTGGAAATTGTTTAATAAAAACATTTCATTTGGAAAAATGTAAAGATTATTTGTTTTTGATGAGATTTTTCACGTGCGCTGATAAATGATGTAACTTCTTTAATTTACGGCCATGCACACTAATATAAAACTAGATTTAAAAAGTTTAAAAAAGATTAAAATACAGACAGTTTCGCTCTGAAAATGTACAGAACTTCCTCAATGTGAATTAAAAACACAGAAATCTGGCATTAAAGTGAGTGTTTCTGTGTTTTTAATTCACATTGAGGAAGTTCTGTACATTTTCAGAACGAAACTGTCTGTATTTTAATCTTTTTTAAACTTTTTAAATCTAGTTTTATATTAGTGTGCATGGCCGTGAATTAAAGAAGTTATATCATTTCTTTTTATATAAAATTAAAATTTATAGGTTTTATAATTTAATATTAATCCACTAATATCTTTCGAAATACTTTAAAGGCAACTTAAAAATACATTTAAAAAATAATTATAAATTACATTTCTTCTTCCTATTCTATTATTATATTACATTACATTATTGAAGATTTATTGAATAGAGCTACACTTCTAATCTACACATGATTTTGAAACTATTTAAAAATAAGAATTTGAATAGCATATTAGAGTACTGACTGTTCTTTAAAATTAATTTCTCTTAAATTGTTCGTGAAATAAAATAACTATTAAGAACGGTTACTTACGCCATTGATTCTTTTATGTTCATCCCATCTTTAACAGACACTTCTCTCCAGCCAATGAATTTATGACTTTCTGCTAACTGATCAATATCTTTGAGCTTGATTCCACGTTCATCCAAATCGCACTGAAAAACAAGAGGATACATAAGCCACAGAGAATTGAACAAACATCGAAACAATAATAAAACGATTATTAGTCAGTCGAGTGGTTCTCCCCACCATTAAGTAAAGATTAAAAATTCAAAACAACATTTTCACTTAAAATGGCGTCAGTCCGGAGTTCTCGGGGTTTGAAGGCATTTTCGTGAAGCAAAAGATATTAAGGTAACAGGAAAAGAAATAAAGAAAAAGAATGGTAATAATAATCACTGGGGTTACTCGAACTTCTCATTCGGCACAAATGATTTGATAATTTTTCTCTCGTTGTCTGTTATCCTTCATCAGTCAAGATTATCCAAGTGAGCAGTGATCCAGAATCAGGTGGATCGTATGCGCATGCGCATATTAGAATAACAAAATTGATGGGAATATTACGTGGGAATTTACAGCGAATGAGTAAATTAATTGGCAATATTCCTACAGGAAATCAAGTGCTTATTACCAGTCATGCTAATTGACAATCTTTTTCAGTAACACTGCATTCAGTGAATTAGCTATGAAACCTCTCAAATTCAATTCATTTGTAATCGTTTGGCCCTAGAATTCGCTGGATTCGAATTGTACGCAAACATATCTAGAATTAAGTATAAAAACAAATCCAACATGTAAATACTGAAAAACACTTCCTGATAAACATGATGTACTTCACACAATCTTTAAAGTTCTTATACAACGGAAGCAATTCTGATAATACGATCCTAAAACTAAGATGTACATCGCTTTAAGGGCGCTTCACTAATACGGCGTTTTTTCAATTATGGAAACTTTCCTTTCCCTTACGATGGTTATTCGTGATGGGGGTTAGGAAGAAGATCTACCACCATGAGAACTTAGTAAATGATAGTGACTTTATTAGGCTTTTGTAGGCACCGGCAAATGCAAAAAAAAAAAGAAAGAGCTGAGATTCGCTTTACGAAAGTGGTATCGAACCTAACCCGCCGTATTAGCGAGACATATCTGTATAAGAAAAATGACTGTAAAATTTGGACTGGACAGTGTATTTCCTACACTAGTCCTTCCATTCTTAACTCTGATGATCTTAAAATCATCCTCTTCATCTTTCCTTTTCCTTTTTAAATTATTGTAGAAGGGACTTAATATAAAATATATGTGGGTCGTTATGAAGTCAACTATTTTTTTATCTGTCAAACATGTGGCAGCACTGCAATTCCAAAATACACTTTTGTTGAATGTGTTTCTGATTGGCAACACTAACTTGGTCTGCATCAGTGAAGGATTGTCATGAGAGAAAGGCGAAAATACGTATTTGGAAATCATCGTTTAATAAGGTAATACAAAGTAAATACAAGGAACAAAAATAAATACAGGAATGCTCAATACACATTGCTAACACCCCCTCAAAATAATCTCCAAGATTGTCCACTGTACGTTGTTAACTTTTGGGAACTGTTATGCAACGCCAGCGTTCTTCATGATAACGCCACACGTACATGGGAGCTCCTGCACAGGCTATGTTACGTCGATGGGAGATGGAAAGCCTTGGAACATCCTCTGTATTCACCAGACCTGAGTACATGCGCCTTTGATTTGATTCCAAAGCTGCAATTGCGAAGAAAGATGAAATTTTAACGGATTTTCGGCGAGGTGTTCCACACTTTAATGAGTCACCTGCAGCCAATGGTACTCTCCGTCTTCCCAAACGGTGGCAACGAACGGTGGACAATCTTGGAGATTCTTTCGAGGGGTGTTCGCAATGTATATTGAGCATTCCTGTGTTCCTTTTTGTTCATTGTGTACAATGCTTTAACCTTATTAAACGATGATTTCCAAAGACATGTTTTTCCACTTGTTCCTATGACGTTCCTTCACTGGCCCAGACCACTTTAGTGGTGCCAATCAGAAGCACAACAAGCTTTCAAAGTGTATTCTGGAATTGCAGTGGTGCCGTATGTTTGGCAGATAAAAAATAGTTGCCATAACTTCCATATCGACCCACGTATATAACATATCTTTTGACTTTGTGATCTAAATTTCTCTTTGTAATATATAATATCGTTTAAGGCTCGTTGTGATCCTGGTGCTTTGGCTTGCAGACAGGGGGGGGGGGGGGCTTTGTAACCTTCCATTACATCAGAAAAAAGAGGAGCAATCTTGCATTTTATATCTTTTTTTTTGGTTGGAAGGTCATCTTTTTATATCCTTCTTCCAAAACTGTAAATTCGTCCTAACATAAGTACACAGTAGCAGAGAACTAAAGTAAAAGAATTACAAAAAATAATAAAGAAATAAAACTAAATTATTTATGTACCTTATTAGCCACAAGAACAGTAGGGATAGGTTGGCGACCGTCCGCCCGGCATTTGTTATCCACTTCCTGTTTCCATTGACTGACCTTCTCAAAAGACTTAGGGTTGGTAACGTCAAAAACGATCACACAACCATGGGCTCGGTGACAGAAAACACGTGTTAAGAAAACAGATCTATCCTGACCTAAAAAAAAAAACAGAAAAAGGTCAAGAAAGCATAATAAAAAATAAAAAGTATTTATTGAGGAAGTAAACAATCAAAAACAAGATAAATTCTTTGAATTCAACGTACAGTATTTTTCCTTCAATGGAAATTCAAAGATAAAAACCTGAGACAATTGCCCATTTCAGATGTTAACATCTATATACACAAAAGAAAACTGTGTTTTTCTGTCCACTTCTCCTCCGAAACCATGAAAGAGAGAAATACAAATAAGGTGTCAAATGTTTGGTATAATATGGAGGATGGCTACATTTTGTTTTTCATCGACGTGGGTCAACCGAAAGTCACATGACCTAAAGGCAACTTCTAAACCATTCATTTTAGATGACCAAAACGAAAGACAAGTTGTTCCTCTGATTGAGATGAACTTTATACAGGTAATCCGGTAGTGATCAAAGATCACGTGACTGAAAAAAATGACATCAGAATCCAAGGTCACGTGATCATTAAAAATTTGAATTGACAGGTTTTCTAGTTACTAAGTAAATTGAAACATTATCTTAAATTTTCATTTCTTAAGATTTTTTAAAAATTTATTTAAAAAAAAAATTATAAACTTATTCTTCTTGTAATTAAAAATTAGAATAAATTATTTTTAAATATATAAAAAAATATATATTAAGGTTATTTAAGGTTTAGATATAGGAGATAAAAAGAATTAGAACAAATAAAAAAATAGCCTTATTTGCTATAAGATGAAATTATAAGTCGAACTGCGCAAGTCGTCTGTTACCTTTGTAACTCAAAAACTATTTACCGAAGAAAGCTGAAATTTAGAGATACATGGAGGTTGTTACAAGGAAGATCCTACTAATTTCGGTAAAAGTCGGACAAGTAGGTAAAGCTCTACGAAACCAAATTGTCAATTTAAAAAAATGAAGAATTTTTTAATTTAAAATTATTTATGCGCTGTTAACATGCCGCTGTTAACATGCCGCTGTTAACATACATAATAAAGACAGATTCAAGGGTTCAAACTTGTGCTACTTCTTTAATTTCTAACCTTTGTTTCGTTGAGCTTTTTAATTCAACAAGTGAATCCTTTTATCCGAAATAAACTTATTAATTACAAAAATTTAATATTTATGATTAGTGATCTTATTTACCTCCAATATCCCAAACTTGTAACTTGACTGCTTCTCCGTCCTTCCATTGTAGCGTTTTCACAGCAAAATCCACTAGGGGGAAAAAAAAAACGAAAGACAATCAGAAAACATAAGTAAAATGCTATATGACTGGCTCACTGAAATTTTAATAAATGAAAATAAACATATAAAACTTATATGTCTTCATTTGAAATTCAAGAAATGATTTCAAATGGATACAACTGCTAAATATCGTTGTATTATTGAGATGCAGATGCCAAAGGTTAATGTGGTTTTAGGCCTATTTTTATGACAAACAAGTACTGTCCTCCAAATGAAAGTTAGCCGGCGGAAGTTTGAACTGCGCAGCCCTTCCGGTAGCTGATCAATTATGTTTTCCTATCACAATGGACGATGGCGTCTGTTTTCACTGAGAAAGACATGTTGATAACGCCAAATTAAAACTTCTCTCGACTATTTAGCGTTATTTCAATACAAGTTGCTAACAATAAGTATTTATATAAATAAATAAATATATATTATTTATAAATACAATGCTCTTTTGCAAAGTAACAAGCGATTACCGTAATGGCGGCGTCCTGTCATAAAATCAGACGGAAGTGCCTGACCAGACTAATCGATCATACATGCGCAGATCTCACAAAAACAGGGCGGCCATCTCTCATTTGGAGGACAATAGCTTTCTTCATTAACTATAAATACGCATGCGCATATCTCAGAATGATCAGAATATATCAAAGACAAAATTATAAAAGGAACCTGAAATTTTAAAGGTATTTTTAGGCGCTTCAGCATATATTAGATACAGTATACGAGTAACCTTAAAGGAGATAGAAAAGCTCAAGACGTAGAGGCTTCTACGATCAATAGCCTAATGGGTGGGAGATGTGACAGTTAATAAGTCGTTTATGTTTAAAAAGTCGACTGGGAAAGAAAACTGATACTATTTATCAGAGGGAAAGGCCTAGACTAGAGACCTAAGCATAGAAAAAATTATTACCATCACAGGGAATCGAACCCGACTCCTCGAAGACCTAAGTAAAATTTTCGTAAATTGAGTTAAGAGATTCACGAAATTGTATTAACTCAAGTAATAAAGAAAGAAACATTATCAACTAAAAATGCTTCCACATTCATTAACGAATATAAAAAAAATATGCCAAATCCTCTTCGTTATTATCAGAAATGCAAGTGAGACAAATAAATCCTTATCACTGCATCGTGTGAAGTTTCGCATTCAGACGTTTCTAAAATTTATAAAAATGGGAGGATATGGTAGGCGAATTGCAAGGTCAACGATTATTTGAGTGAGAGGTTGAAAGATAATTGAGTAACGTGGGTAGTAATTAGGTTTCAGATTAGTTCAGTCAAATCGAACTCATTAAACCAAGATCAAACCGCCAACGTGAATTAAATGAAGAAAAACAAACGTATCGTGATGAAACTAAATCCTCACCGCCTCCTCATGTTGTGCACTTCTTGTCTGAAGTTATTATAATTCAGAAAATAAATGAAGATTTAACTACAAGGAAAAAACAAAACACTGCACTTTCAATTAGATGAAGCTAACAGCTTTTTTTTGTTTGTTCTTAAACAGTAATTACTTATAACACAACCCCAAGACTAATCAAGACAGAAAAAAGAAGTCATAAACGCAGTGGTAAAAAGACATATATTTTTACTATTTTTATTTTTTAAAGTAATCTAATATGTAATAATCGACAGAAAATAAAATTTATATTTTTTTTATTTAATTATGAATAACTCACTTTACAATAGATTGTGATGTATTCCGTAGAATATACATTAATATGACAAGAAGTGTCATCTACCGAGGAACAAAAATGGATTATTGTTTTTGTTTTTTCCTCTCAGTCAATATATTTGGTAAGTTATCAATTGATGGTATTAGCCATCGTTTGACCAAGCGCCAAAATATATTTTTTTATTGCTCCATCTAGTAGTGAAAGGCGTAAACTCTTTATAAGAAATTGTTCCTGCTTGCTATCTCAACATAATTCTGGGGAAAATTAATTTTGAATAAACGCCAATAGACTAATCGTAACGAATAAGATTTGCATCATGTGACTAACGACCTTTGAAGGGTATTAATTTTGATAACGATCAGAATTGTCCTGTGAAAGTATCTTTAGTTTGATAAATAACACTCGTCATTCTAAAAAAAATGTGAAGTAATACATAAGCTTTTATGCGAATATCTCAAACATCGAATTTTGGCTCTTGGTCAAATGATGCATATCATCATCCAATTCACGTATTATTACAGCATTTTTTACACGAAGAATAAATTTGATTTCAAAATGTTTTTGTTGGAAAGTCTTTTCATTGGGAGCATAATTAAACACAACAGAAAGAATACATTTATTCGAAATGTCGAAATAACGAAGTTTTTATGTGAACTCAATAAATACTAATTCGATCGCCAATACAAAACGAACGAAAAAAAACGAAAAAAAAAAAAACAAACAAAAAACAAGAAAATATATAAATAAATAAATAAGATTATAGCAATTACAGTTGCTTATCGAAAGTATTGTAACTGATAGATAAATACTTCAAAACAATTGCTTTATAATCGATATTTTAAGTGATATATATTATTAAACATCCTGAAATGACCAAAGGAAACTAGATATATAGATAGATAAGGCATGTTTATCGGTTCTAAAAAAACAATTTTTCGAAATAAAAAATTGGGAAATGGTAGATATCAAAATAACAATAACAAAAAAAAATTATCCTATAATTGATAAGAGTGAAACTTATTATTAGAAAATTAACAAGAATATTAAGATGCTGCCATTTCGATTTGCAACGGATGGCTGTTTTTAATGTGAAGAGAGGAGATTTCTCATCCGCTTGTGACATACTCCATTTTGACTCATTATAACAAAAACAAGTGAATGTGATTTTGTGCTAAAGCATAAATTTAAAGGCGACCCATAATAATAATAAAAAAAGGAAGTAAAAAAAATTAGAAAAAAAAAAAAACACGCCGAAATTGATAAAAAAAGATTAAGAGGGAAAAAAAAGAAATCACAAGATATACGATTTGAACCGACAACCCTCAGAGTATATGAGTCGAAGCGGTTAAGCTTCATGCTATAACTGAAAACTTAAATTTATTATTAATTTATTATTATTCTTTGTTATTATTAAAGTAACAATTCAGGAGTACATTGGAGAGAACTGTCACTCAAACCAATATTTGATGATAGAAATGTATTTTCGCTTTCTTAGTTCCTGTTTCTCGCGCTAGTGGCTCCACTTGTCAATTCTCCAAGCACCAGATGTTTTTCAAGTTTCAGAGCAGCAATTACCCACCGCTTTTCCATTTTGGATCAACAGATGGCAGCAGATGAGAATCCTCATGGGACATCTTCTATAAATGCATCTATGTCAGATAAAAAAGCATTCTGGAATTTCTTGACTTTAATGACTTCTTTAAATAATCTGGATATTTACAATTGCCATTTCAGAAGTGCTAGTCATTATGGTTTCAACCTAAAATGATTAACTGTACAGAAGTATTTTTGTTTTTTTTCTATTTACTTAATTTTTTAATTATGCCAGTTCGAAACATTCTACTTTACCCTAATATCTTAGGGGGAATACAGTAACTTTAAGTTAATTATACACATTATTTCTGAATGATGATCGATAAAACTTGTGACCTAAGGAAATTTCTAGAAATAAAAATGTAAAACTGGTTTATGAATGTTATTTTAAAATTTAAAATTACGTTTTAAACATTTGTAATCCATATTTATTAGATATTTTATAAAACACCTCTAGGAAATTTCTATTAGTAAGCAAACATACAAGTCTTGAAACGTCTCTGTTTATTATAAAATGTTCTTTCTCATATCAGCACATTCACATATTAGACGATAGCGAATGCATTGGAGATCTGGTAACAACATCCTAGATGACCAACCGCCATTTTTCTTTTTACACAAATTTATATTAAGCGATTGAAATTTTTAAATTTCTCTTTTTAAGCACATTCGTTCTTTACAAAAAAAGAAGTAAATAAAAACCAGTAGACCCTATTGTCTGCCCGTCCGTACACATGAAGAATGGGACACTAGAATTATTATGATAGCAGTAATTACAAAAAAAAAAAAAAAATAAAAAAAAAAAAAGAAGAAGAATTCTCTGAATAAAAAAATGATAATATATTATTTCAACTGATGAATAACTAAAGAAGAACTTTATTCTAAATATCATTTTTTCCTTAATATTTCGCTTAAGTTAGTGATTGTTTTCAATGTCGGCAATAAAACTTCTTTCTACGGCCCACAAAGGGGAACACAATATTATTGATATTCTTCTTTTTTGTTTTTGTTTTTTTCTTTTTTTTTTCTTCTGCACAAAGTTGATACTTGTTTGTTTGTTTATTGCAATGATTCCAATTTGTAGTTTAATATCTGATTTTTTTTTTTATATAAAAATTGATTTTATCGGATATGAAGCTTCAACTCACGACCGTCGTTCAACAACCAGTTGCGTCATTAGAGAGGGGGGGGGGTTTACACCCCAAGTTGAATCTCCATTAATTCTGCTAAATATTAAGATTTCCTTGTAAATTTAAATATGCTGATTTGTATTTTTTAAATGAATGATTTAAAATCCATAATTATTCTTTTTGATGTCTTACTCATTGTTTTAACTACCGCAATTAAAATGAATAATTTTCCTTCTTTGAATCATTTGATTCTCAATATTTCAAACGTCAAACGCTGTTCTAGTAATTTCTATTTCTGAAATGACGTCCTTGGCGTTCCGGACGGCTACATCTCAGAAGTCGTAGCTCACCAATTACGCGCCATTCATCCGTGTGGGTTCTCCCACACAAACGACAAATTAAATGGTTATACGAATAACGTACAACGAGACCAGCTACAATTTTTTTCCCTATATTTGAAGTTACAATTTTTGTTTAATCTAAGATCAAATTTATTTATTAATATCAAAACAAGCGGAAGTAAGTACAATAATAACATAAAAAATAGAATATAAAAACTAAAAGAGAAAAAAAAAAAGCTAATACATTAAAAACATTTTATTTTCTTATCGTAGTTACATTATCGTACAAACATTTGGATAAAATGTAACTTGATGTTTATTTAAACAACGTGGAACTGTTTTATAATAATAAAAGTCAATTGAAAAGTAATCCAAGCCGAATATTCAGATGTAATGAAAATATGTCACGTTTCTATTGAATGAAACAATAGAAATTTTGCATTTTCTAAAAAAAAATAATAATAATAAAATAATTAAATCCTTTTTATTTACTAAAGTTGTTTAAATCTTATTGAAATCAAAACTGTTATTATTGGACTAGACGGGTACCGTCGCATCGCTCCGGAACCCTTGCATGTATAGCATAAAAAAAAAAAAACACCTTTATTTATTTAGCAAATTAATGTGGAGATCGGAGAATACACGACTTCCCAGCTCGTTGTGGGCTTCTCCGCTTAACTCGGGTGTATTGCGCGTTGGCACTCACACGGGGGGGTTGCCGCAAAAACACTTCATTTTTGCATGTATCTTCCAAACGCAGAAACGTTTGTTAATGACTGATATACCGTTCGATAGAACTTTCAAATACCAACATTTTCTCAATATAATGTTCTCTTCCAACTTTTATACTTTTCGTTTAAATTGAGAAAAAGTCAAAATTTGACCCTTTAAAAGGCGACATCTTGGAAACCAAAAACTTTTTTAGAAAGATTTTTGTAGCATTTTGTTTGTCTTAAAAAGCTATACATTTTATCCATTACATGATCAATCTATCTCTTATAGTTTGGTCACAAAATTGGAAAAACGTAAAGTCTTATGACAGTGACAGACAGAATAACGCTTTTATATAATATAATAATAATAATTAGTTAAGGAATAATATTCGGGTCCGCCCAGCATTTCTCTCAACCAACCATTCAACCAAAAAAAAAAGGGTTATAATCTAATATTTTAAGAATTCAAGAGGAAGGGGGCGTGGCCTCTTCGGTCCTTTCCTATAGACGCCTATAATTGTTAGATGTTAGTGTAACAGCTGTACTGCTTCTCTGTGAGTATTTTTATCGCCTTCTTGTATACATACGCAAAGAACTTTCGAAATATAAAAGTTAGATAAATGATAACAAAGGAAGACACAAGGGAAAGTAAAAGGATTTCACACCCCGTCACCGGGGAGAGACTGGGACGGCCGTTTCGTGCTCTTTAGGACTCGTCAGCCACTTAAACTCCACCGATGATAGAGTCAGAAGGTGTGAAAGGTTAAGGATCCACAACAAAAACCACAACCAAAAATAATACAAAAAAAATGTCCATTCCTTGTCCTGAGTTCCGCTAGCCTCAAAAGGAATTTAATAAAAGAATAAAAGAAAGCATTAAAATTATGTAGTAAAAGTAATAAGAAATTCGACGAATAATAATTCAACAAATGA
>JAFIDM010000005.1:17444775-17457469 GCA_023159025.1 Thereuonema tuberculata | reverse complement strand
TATTTTACTGTAAAAATGTACTAACACACGTTAAATCTCTTGTCTAAAAATATACTGTATAAGTGATTTTTTTTTTGTCCAGCTTTGCTCCTGGCTTTAATTGAATTAAGAGAAAATTAATTAAGAAAAAAAAATAAGAGAAAAGATCTTAAAAATTCCTATATACTAATTAGTTAATTATAAATTCACATTAATAGTTAATGTAATCCACTATACGCCTATGCATCGCGGAAAGAAAGGCTCTCAGCGATTCGTGACCAACGATACTAAATTGAGGTCTGGTTGTTAGACCGACAATCGCTCGCCTTTCTACAGACGACTGGGTAGACCCTAGGACCCGCCTGGAGGAGTATTCAGTGTGGAAAAATCCTCGACTTCTGCCAAGGTCGAAGACTGAAGCCGGCTCCTTCAGGCCTAAGTGAAACGCAGTACCACTTAGCTATCGGATCTACTAATTTACATTAATAATTGTCGATAATATAACACCAATTTTTTAATTGTAACATTTTTTTGAATACCCAGCGCAAAGCTAGCACACGAAATATTTCTATATTTTTTTCTTAAGTTTGTAAAGTTAAAAATCAATTCTAGCGCACACTGATCTATATTGTTAGTGCTTTAATTAGAAATAGCTGTATATAGGAGTTATTTAATGTAAGATTTTTTGCATTCAAATTGTAATAAAATTGATTTTATTATGGGAAATTTGTTTTAAATCTCGTCAAAAATAAACCAACTTCTATAGCGATTTTGAACATAATAACAGCGAAATAATCCATAAATTTTATAGAAATACATAAAAAAAAATACAAGTTGCAAAAAAATGGCTCATTGCACAAAACCGGTATTCTTTTATATTGTGTGTTTTTCGCTTTTTTTTTTTAAATGCATTTTTCGATAACAACCAACTCGGCTAGCGGCTATTTTAAAACTGCATTTTGTAGTACTCATCGGGTAACTACTTTTATACCAAATTTCATTCCGATACACGTTGGACACCTTGAGATGTTCCCTCGTAAGCGTTTACATTTTGGATAACTTCCAAAGAACTGGAAGTAGTAATTACATTCACACAACACTTCGAAGAACAAAATTTTTTTTGTAGTTTAAAAATAAAAAAATTATGTATATAAATGAATGCACATTTCATGTTTTTCCGTAGCCTATATTTGGGTTTTGTTTAGTTTAGTTTTTCCCATGAATATCAATGCTGCATTCTTCCAAAGAAAGTTAATGCAATTAAAGCCTTTACTTTATAAATACGTAGATTTTAAATACTATTAAAAAAATTAGAAAATTATGGTATAAGAGGCGAGTTTCAAGATCTTATCAAAAATTAATTAAAAAATAGAAAATTCAAAATCAAAATAAATAATTTAATGAGTAAAACTTACAATATTAAGAGAGTTGTACCACAAGGTTCAAATTTAGGTCCTTTGTTTTTTATTTTAATTATAAATTCTATTAGTGATATCATTAAGTGCAAGATTTACAATACATTATGCCAATGATGTAATACTAATAAGTAGCAACCAAGATCAAACTTTTACTTCAATAAATCTTCCACAAGATTTAAATAATATCCTAAATTGGGCTTCAGCGAATAAAATGATAATAAACCAAGAAAAACTAAAATTATGATTTTCAAAACAAAAAATAAAAAAATAAATTTAATTTATCCTTTAAATTACATATAAATACGTGCCAAAACATAGGAAATGAGAACAAAGATAATCAAATCGCCGGTAATTGTGAGAGCATTGACGTAATAAATAATCATAAGTATTTAGGTTTAAATATTGATAATCGTTTGAGTTGGTGTAATCAATGTAATTATGTAATTAAAAGATTACATTCTTTCACTTTTATGTTTTTCTATTTAAGAAACAAACACCAATTTAAACAGAAACTTATTGTTTATAAAGCTCTTGTAGAATCTGTCTTGAGCTATGGTTTAGCGTGTTGGTATTTCTTAAACAAGCAACAATCAAATAACATAAATCAATTAATCTATAAAATTTTTGATAATATTTATGTAAAT
Organism: Thereuonema tuberculata; assembly: GCA_023159025.1. NCBI lineage: Eukaryota > Metazoa > Arthropoda > Chilopoda > Scutigeromorpha > Scutigeridae > Thereuonema > Thereuonema tuberculata. Next base: position 17,455,428 of record JAFIDM010000005.1, on the reverse strand, counting down.
TTTAAAAATCAAAACGAAGAAAATAAAACAAGAATAAGAGTAAAATATAAAATTTTGAATATAGAAGAAAAATATATTTATAATGTAGTCTTGAAAAACGTATATAAATATAAAAACATCAGAGAAAATTACTCTTCTGAAAACAAAACAAGACTTATTCCTATTATAAACAATAAGTTTGGTTTTAGAGTAAATGAATATACTTACTCAAATATATTTAGACATATAATTTGGAATAATTATAACTGTAATAATTTTAGAGAAATCAAAAACAATTAATATATGATATAGTCACTAAAAATATAGTAAAAAACTTCTAATCTATACTTTAACATTAATTAAATTTTGTTTTTGACACATTAAATTTTCCAGCATCTATAAAACAGAAGTAATTCTGTAATTACACCTAATAGGACTGGTAAACATTAAAAAATAAATAAATAAACGAGACAATGGCTCCCTGTGTCTCTTAATGTCGAGACAAAAATTCAAAAATAAAATATTCACTTCACTTTGGTTTAGGCCTATTTCTTAAGGTTCTTAAGCGTTTTTGTGAAGCATCATAATAAATAAATTAACGATGGAATCATAGAATACAAACAAAATTAGTCATCGAGTTCTCATTATAGGGCATCAATATTAAATTTTCTAATAAAAGATTATTTTCTCATTATTGTCGCTTTCTCTTATTAATTTCTCGATAAAAAGTCCGACGAAACAAAGCGATCTGATCTAAGCCTCAATTTCGTAGAAAAATAATCTAAAAAAATAATATTAATGATCAAACTTCAGTCTTTTTTAGTAATGACTAAAGCTGAGATTTCTAAAGTTACGTAGTTATCAAAGTCTGCTTGATAACAACTCAGTAAAATATTCTTAGCGTCTGACTAGTCAATTAACACTTGAGTTATCGTATCTTTTTATTATAATCAGATAATTTACAACGGGGAAATGTAAATGTTCACATAGCGGAAGTATGACGAATGATAAATCATGTGTGACGTAATAGATATCAGTCTTATCGCTTGGATACCAACGAAACGATACGGATCTGCTCCATAGAGAGATTAAGTCATTCTTAAAATGACTTAATTATGCTTTTATAAAGATTACATTGCAATTAAGAAACACAAAAACTTAAAAATATCTAAACCTTACGTCAATTTGATTCTACAGCAAAGAAAGTGATATTAAAATAGACTCAGACCAATCAAAAATTATTTTATCACGTGACTACCACAACAGTTAATGTTAGGGTTAAAGATTGCTTTATAATACTTTTGAACATTTACACTTTATAATAATCTTTAAAAATGAGTATTGTTTTATACAATGGTATAATGACTTACAAATGTTATATTTCAAAGTCAGAATTTTACAATTTTAAAAGTAATCATTATAATTGTAATTGTAAAAAAATAATTAGAATACAGTAGATAAAACTTTGAAAAAAAAACAATGTACGTCTTATTAGCAGAAGAATTAAAAAAGCAGATTATTAAAAATAAGTATTGTTAAAATTGATTATTAAACAGACATGTAAATTATATTTAATTACATGACGTTGGCAATTTTAATGATGGAAAGTACGGTTAATTACAGTAATTATGTAAAATAACTAACTTCAAAATAACTGCACTGGTTAAAAAAGAAATAAGTGAATTAATATTTAAAGCTCTAAAGTTATTCTAATATAAAAAAAAAATTATCGATCTGTTTGTTTGGGTTTTTTTTTTTTCAATTTCCTTAAAAAAATTTTAATTTATTTATTCTTTATTATAATTTTTTTTATACAAAATTTCTAGTGAAAACTACTTTTTTGCTAAAAAAACTTTTATATATTGTTAAAAATAGCGTAAAATTTTATGCTGTTGTATTAACTTTAACTTTACTAACAAAAAATAAAATATACTCGATATATTCAATATAATGAATAATAGTATTTTTTTTTTTTAGTTTTTATTCGTTTAATTTTCTTGTGCCAACCATTTATCGAAAGATTTATTGATTTCACCTTGCTTACGATTGAATACGACCGAATCTTTTGCAATATTTGATGAGTTGGAATTATGGGAAACAAAAGAACACTATATATCGTCTGTCCTCGACTCCTTGTAAGTCAAGGTCTGAAGACAGCAAAGTAACGTAGAAACAATTCGAACTGAAGGCAGGGGAACTACGAATTCTACAACAACGGTACGAAGCCCGTGTGACTTCACTGTTATCGCAGGAGGAAGAAACATTACCTGCGAAATACAAAATGAAATGAGAGCGGCGAAGCCGCGAGATCATAACTGATGAAATGCGATCGTTACAATTTCGGAAGGGGATGCGATAAGAAGAAAATATTATGCTGCTCTTTCAGCTACTTTTCTTTTAATAATAAAAAAAAATTGTTCGTAAAAACTTAAATTTATTATTTTTTTGTGGAGGTTATGATTTTGGTAAACAACAATTCCTACTGTTCGTTTTGAAAAGCGAGAGATACTACAACACAGACGATTCTACTCCCCAAAGGGATGATATGCTGAGATGGGCACTTTGATAAGACCTGTTTTTCTTTTAGTACCTGTTATTTTTGCAATAGTATTTATTCTTTCCATAATTCTTTACCGAAGAGCGCAAACAGAACGCAGCTACTAGTAAACTAACACTGATAAAAAGTAAATATCCTCTCTTTATTTCTCCTCACCCCTATTTCCATGAAATCCAAGGAGACCTGATGCAGGCTCTCGTAAACGAAAACGAACAGTATCTTATTTATTTCAATGTCAATAGAGTATTAGCTGTACAATGGGGAAGAAATAATTTATTGATGTTTTAATTGCTATGTTTTTCTGCTGTAATTACCTTAAAATAGTCATTAAAAAGGTGTTTATTATTTTTTTTGCTAGTCAACGGAAAGCTACGCAGTGAATTGAACAATAATATTCTCTTCAAAGGAAATTTTGTTAAAAGGAATCAAAGCACAAATAATGACGCAATAATTCAAGTTCAATTCATGTTATTATTATTGTTGTAAAAATTAGCAACTGAGCTGTGATTCTTAATAATTCAAAGTTAATCGCAATTCTTTTTTGATAAGCAGTCGAATGTAGTCACAGGATATATTAAATAGACTGTTCTAGATTAACGGAAGTCACGTGGCAAACTAGCCGGCTATCCTTGCTTCGCTCCCGAAGCCTTGCATATGGAACATAAAAAAGCACTTTATGGTATAGTTTTTTAAAAAAAATCCAGACACACAATAATTAAAAAACATAAAAACACATTAAAATCTCGACCAAGTTTCGATCGGATCTGCCGACCTTTTTCAAGTTCGATTGAAACCTGGTCGAGATTTTAATGTGTTATGTTTTTTAATTATTGTGTATCTGGCTTTTTTTGAGAAACTACACCATTAATTTCACGCACGTTAAATTTCCACAAAAACACTTTATTTATCTAGCAAATTAATATCGAGATCGGAGAATATACGACTTCCCGGACCGTTATGGCCTTACCCTAACCTTGAAACCTTCCCTGGTTGGTAAAACATCACGTGATCATTACCAATTAATGTTGTATTTTAAATCATAGTTTAAAATTAATGTTAAATTCTTATAAACACTTAGAAGCTAATGGCATCTAACATCTTCAGCCATGCAGGGGAAAACATCGTAGACCGCTTAACTCAGGTGTATTACAGGTTTGCCGACACTCGTTTCCAGGGGCCGACTTCATGGTCATTTACCCCCCCCCCCCCCCCCCCCAAAAAAAAAGAAATACAAACGTTTATTTTCTACTTTTTACACTGTCTACACCAGGGAACCTATCCACAAACCAAATTTCAAGTTGCAGCTGTAGGATATAATTTAGGATATAATTACACTTGAATATATTAAGGTATTGTAATTTCTTTCATACTTCATTATCTCTTTTCCTTTTAGGCTTCTGATTGAAACCTTATAGCCCCGGTTTGTCTGTCTGTCTGTGGACACACATCCCACAATGCTTCGCAACGGCCTCTATTAGCTCAGTTGGTTAGAGCGTGGTGCTAATAACGCGAAGGTCGTGGGTTCGATCCCCTCATGGACCATTCTTATCTTCATTTTTTTCTCCCCATTTTAAATCTTTTCACAGTTTCTCAACTTATGACATTATGAGATATTGGTTCATATCCTTTAGAATTGGGATTTTGATAACTATTTTATTTCTCTAAAATTAGCCTCACGTTGTTATTGAAAGTTATTGAATTCAGTCTATTAACAAGGTTTCATATAAGAATGACGATTATTCCATATAAATAGGGGTACTAATAAAGAAAAATACTAATCATAAAACTATTTTTTTAAATTACTATTTTTGTTTGGTTAGGTGATATGAACCGCTGATTCTTTCTTCAAGAATGGAGGGATGTGAGTGAGCTTCAGCAGACCCAGGGTCGTCGCGTGGTTTGTTGGCGCCCGGGGCAAGATTTCGTCAGGCGCCCTACACTTGATATTTGCGCCCCCCCCCCCATCATCCCAAAAATCTACAACCAAAAAAAAAAACGGAATTTTCAAATTTTTTTTTATTTTTGCCGTGCCTGATTTTTCCCTGATTTCATGAACAATTTCTTTTAAAATTCCCTGATAATTCCCTGATCTGTTCAACCAAAAAAAAAAAAAAAAAACCGATCTGTTAAACCAAAAAAAAACCTGCAAACCGATCTGTTCAACCAAAGAATTCCCTGATTTTAAGTAATAATTGCAAAATTCCCTGATAATTCCCTGATTTTTTCCAGAATAACAAAATACCCTGATAATTCCCGGTTTTCCCTGATTTCCCGGTTCTGTAGACACCCTGTATTAATTAGTAACAAGTACATTAGTAAATATTTAATTACGTTTATAAAACATCAATAAAATTCTTCAATAATTTTAATGCGAAATAAAAGTATTAAAAAGTAATCTCTATTAGGAAATACTGGTTAATAAAAAAAATAAAAAAAAAAAGGTTTGAATTTTTATAATTTATATTTTTAAAAATTTAATTTTAAAATTATCGGAGTTTTATGTTATCTTGACGATTGTATTTTGAAATTAATTATTTTTTTTCACTTAAGTGTAGCTGTCCGACAATAAGAATGGAGGAAAAAAATCGGTATCCTTATGTCAACGTCGTAGACTACTATTATAGAGGAACGATGTTAGTTATGTTATGTTATGTTATGTTATGTAATGAATGTGGGTGGCAGAGAAGCCAAGCACTGCGACCGGAGGTCTATTGTACTATCCCGCGTAAATAAGGACAGATGGAGAGAAAGACTGAGAAAGTATGGTGAGAGAAGTGCAGGGGAAACGGGAGAACCCCGAGAAAACCTGCCCGGCGCGATAGAGGCCATTCTGGCCTCAATTCATCTATAGCAGAATACTAAATTGACGCGAATCGTATAACGTAATAACTGAATTGAATGAGATTCCTTTCCTCGCCAAGCTGTCTGCCAAGCTTCAATACAGCGAATTTTTATTCAGACTTAAATGATGTGTTTGTGTGTTTTGAAGTGCGTTCTCTGATGCGAAGATATATTCTTTGGAAAGATCCATGGAAACACCCTGGAGCAAATACAAGGGCCCCATGAACCAAGGGAAGGGTTTGGAGTTTTCCTTCTCATCTGAGATTAGGTATTATTGAGGGAGTTTTCCTTGCATTCCGTGCCATTCCATTATGGAATGGCTTCAAACCTGAATAGAAAGTGAAGAAGATGCCGACAACTACAGGAAAGAAAGAAAACAACCATGCTGGTACCGGGATTTAAACCCAGAGTCATACACATCAGCCTCGGGGCAGGCTTCGACTTGACCACAAGGCTGTTACGCTATTTAGAGTATGTTAATTAAGAAGATAACGTACTTCTCTACACCATTGACAGTAATCTAAAATTTAAATATAAATTCAGAATACATCGAAAATAAGACCGACAAGAAAGCAGATATCTGAATTGGCGTATTATTACATAGCAATTTTTTTTTTGAAACAACAGATACGCCTAAATAACTGCAAATTCTTTGTATTCGTTATCGACAAGGTTTAAAGGAAAACTGATATTAACCAAAAAAAATATCAGGATCTTTTTTCCTACTACGATTGCAGATTATGGATTAAGAGCTTCTTTCGTGAAGATCTACCTGCACACTAAATTTCAAGCTTCCTGAATCGTGGTACCCGAAATGTACCCAAAAACACCTCATCCACACCCAGACTTCTTTGCTATGAATTATGAAGCTCATTAAGGTCCCATGTCCAGATTTTTTTTCCAATTGTTTGAGACGCTAACGACTTTGAATTTTAATATTACCAAAATTTTATTTTAACCTACAAAATGTGCACCTTCCCTTTAGGAATTGAAGAGAGCTTTGAACTTACCTCCAATAGTTCCACTGTGATTGAGGTTGGGGGTGTCAAAGAGATAGGACTTGACTAGGGCTGTTTTTCCTACCCCAGAGTCACCTATCACAATAACCTTGTACACCCTTGTTTTCATGTTTGGTCCCTGAAAGACAAAAAGAAGAAAAAAAATCAATGAAGGCATTTTTATTCCAAGGCCAATAAAAATGTAAATAATACATTTCTGTTATCGCATATACTTAAATGTTTTTAAATATATTTCTCTAGGAAAATGTACAATGTAAGCTTATTAAGATAGTACAGTAGAGCCCCGATTATCCGCGGAATTGGGTGGCAAGGGTACCACGGATGGTAAAAATCGCGGATAACCCGAAAAAAGACAAAAAATGAGGTGTAAACACGAAAAAAATATTTCAGCATAAAAACTACGTTTTATTATACAAAAAACATAATATGCAAAACTTTTAAAATATGTACAGTATAGCAGAAACCTTTCTGCAGAGCAAGAGCCTGCCACTCATCCACAAATTCCGAGAAGGCCTATAGGATTACGATGAACAATAAACCGGTCAGTCATTTTCGACCTTCGCACCGTAGGGCATATTGAACTTTCCCTGTTGTTGGCTTGGATTAAAATTGGTTTTTCTGAAGTTCGTAATTAAAAAATTTTGTCGCGACAGTCGCGGATAATCAGGGGCTCTACTGTATTTAAAAGAAAGGGCGACCCATTAAAATCCACGCGGACATTGAACGTGCGCATAATCAATTTCAAAAAAAAATAGGTGAAGTTTCGGAATTTCTTTCAAGGATAGGTACTGATCCTATCAACTTGAAATTTGAATATGCTTTAGTTTAGAGTGTCTACTATATCGTAGAATACCGTACAATGAGGTATTTATTTCCGTCTATCCGGAAAAATGCGGATGTAGTTATAGATACGGCCGAATAAAAATATAGATTGTTTAGTAGACACTCGAAATTTCAAGTCGTACGGGTCAGTTGTTGTCGAGCAAAAAATTCCCAAATTTGCGGAAACAGACCGTCGGCTCTGTCCGCATTTTTCGGGATGTAAAGAAATAAATACCCCATTCTATGGTATTTGGCCTCATAGGGCCTTTGGCGGTCCTTGGAGCTGTTCGGGGTGGGTCCCTGCCGACCGTTTCTTACTCCTTCTTGTAAGTTGTGCGGAGTGTGATATCCTCTTTTTTTTTTCTTTTTTTTTTAATTTTCCTTCCTGTCTGTTTTTTTTTCTTTGTTTGTGGTTTGTTGTTTGTCTTGGAGACCAAACATCTTCTTTGTAGATACTGGTCTCCTTGTCCTTTCTTATCAGTCTCAAGGTATTTGGCCTCTGAACACGATGGTGAAGTCCGTTTGCCGATCCGATAATCCGTTCGGGAGTTGTTACAGGAGGACAGACAAGGATGTACGGACGGACAGGACAAACGGACCTGTTCAGAGACCCAAATAGCAATAGCAATAGCTCCCAACTGGATCGCTAATTAATTTCCGAATTTTACAGATTTTAACCCCACAATCCTACCCTGCGCGCTGAGAGCTTGAACCTCTCCCGCACCTCAGGACCTTCAAAAGGCTTTACCCTGCTCTATGGCTGAAAGCTACTAACGTACAACTAAATTGGAATACTCAAACTTTTGTTCATTCATCTCAAATTGATAAGTGAAAATTGCCCACATATCTATACAGAGGGATTTACAAGAAATCAACATCTGCTTCATGATGTGGATTTAAAAAACAAAACAAAAATAAACGACTGGAAACGAAGTATTTTTCGAATATTAGTCTATTCAACGAATTGTTTCATCTATATTCTTATTATTGCTTGTTTTAGTTTCGGTGGTTCCACATTGATCCCCACGATCGTAACAATGGTTCGTGACGATAATGATAACAATGACCTAACAAAACATAATAACAATGAGGACTGAAATGCGATAACGATTACAACAATGGCGCAGTGGCATAATAATAATACTTTAAATTCCAATTAACAATGACTCAAATTATTATAACAATGGTAACCACGCTGCCGCACGGTAACATTCATAACAACGGCGTCAAAACTCAACAAACATTTCTCTTCTAAGAGGCCCGATACATTTTTCAATATTACGCTACACAAATGTGAATGATTATTAACTTTTATAAAGTATATAATTTACAGTTCATTATAACTTCTTGATATGATAAAAAAATCTTGGGAGATTCCTTAACTCAAGGAAGAACTTATTACGTAGGTTGCGTAATGTAATTGACCCTGACCGAGCTAACTAAAGGAAGTCGGCCATCTGGGCGGCAATCGTCATTTTATTTTTTTTCATTTCTATCTTTTCTTCCTTTCTTTAATAAAAAAACCAAAACGATATCACTGCCTATTATATAATGACTATCATTTCATTAAGTATTCCCCTCACGAACTGTCCTCTCTGTGGTCGCAACTGGGTCAATACGTGGTCATGAAAATTTTGACTTTTAATCAATGAGACGTGATTCGAAAAAAAACAAAATGACATTTTATCAATGCCGACTGACGTGTTGAATTTTTATCGAAATATAGCAGGTCATAAAGGATGATGAATTTGTGTTATTGAAAATCTTAACGAGCGGTAATAAGTGAATATTTATTTTCCTTTATTCTGTTTTTCCTCAAAATAAATCACTAATTACATGAAGAAAACCAAGCGCTTAGAACCGTCTCCATGGCTTCTACTTTTATCCCATAGGCATTTTGGAAGATATTTTCTTAGCATTACAGCTTAAAACTCAGCTTAGTACTAAATACAGTAAACTCCCAATTATCCGCGGGCGGTTTAACCGCGGACCTCTCCTGTTTCCATTTTTTTTTACTGTATAATAAAGTACGGAATTTAAAAAAAAAAAAAAAAAAAATAATTCAATGATAGAATAAGGTAAACAATAAAAGAGGCTAACAAAGTAAGTGAAGACAATTATAGACAAACAATTTAAAGAATGACCTTGTGGGCGGAGCTTAGGCGGGCAGGTTACACTAAATTACGGGAGAGCCTTATCATAATAATAAAATTTAAAGATAAATAAATAATTTAAAATAAAATAATTGTTAATATGTACTGTAACTGTATGTATTGCCATTTTAATGTAAATAAAACATATCAAAAGCATTTTTGTGTTCGTCCTATTTGGGATTATCCGCGGAATTCGCTTATCCGCAGTTTCCGCGCCACCCAATTCCGTGGATTATCGGGAGTTTACTGTACATGAGAGCTATTAGCATTGTTTTATATCGATATTGCATTATAAGCAATTTCCTACTCTCAAAGACCTATTTATGTAGGCTTATGTATCTACTTAGTGCCTAATAATGAAAAGTACAAATTGAAAGTCATTGTTTCGATGATATAACAGAAAAAAAAAAAGAAAAAAAACAATTATCAACGTTTTTTGTAGCAAGACAGCCCCTCCATCCCGTCACTGATCTTAATGGTTTTCAGATTCACACGGCGAGATCTATCAATCCACCAAATCTCATGTTTGTAGCCTTTGAAATTGAAACTGGCGGTCGGACAGACACACAAACGGAAATATTTGGGTCTTGCAAGCTCTCAAAAAAGTCTAATACATAGTTTAAGAGAATTATCAAAATATGAGTGTCATGATGTCTCCAGGCATGTTAAAAAGCTGTCCACGACTGAATAATAATAATAATAATAATAACAAAAGACATGTTTAAAATAGAAAAAAATTAGAAAGAGTGGCAGGGAATTCCAAAAACCAAGCCACATTGTCAGGTCACTAAACTTATAGAAATAAAAGAATGAACAACTATAAAAAATGGAATGCAATAAAACTAAGGCCATACAATATAACGATGTCTTATTATGATGTATTCTGTGAACCAAAACCATTAAATTCAAATTCCTTCTAGTTGAATCTTAAACAAAAAACTAAGGAATTATAGAACACCTCAAAAATATTTAAGAAATTCTGTTTTAACTATGCTGTGAATGTGAAACATGAGCTTATTTTGATATTAGTATATCTTTGTCCTTACTTTCACTTTACAATTAGATATTTTTTGCCGAAAAACAAAGGATATGAAAGTTACTCCAAATCGAGTCTCAATGTGGCAATGCGTCCCAGGTGACTAATGCCCTCCCTATCTGAATTTTCTGAAATATCCGTAACTAAGTGCTACATTTTTGAGAAAATTTGTACGATTTCTATTTCTTTTAACATGTAAATATTTACAAATGCAGACAAAATTTTCTAATACGCCAACGATATGAC
>JAFIDM010000005.1:17430769-17444375 GCA_023159025.1 Thereuonema tuberculata | reverse complement strand
GTCATATCGTTGGCGTATTAGAAAATTTTGTCTGCATTTGTAAATATATATTTACATATAAATATATATTTTGTAAATATATAATTGTAAATATATATACATATATCGAAAATACTGTAATAAAAATCACATTGGTCTCCCAGTCGCTACCTTTATTTCCAAGTAGAGGTCTTGTTATTCTGTGGGATCATGTCTTTATAGCAATTCGAGCATGTAACATGAATGGCCATCAGCTAAAGGCCGCTTCTGCTAGCTTAGACAATCAAGCAGACATAAGTTAATACTGTAATAAAGTGTGCTGCAACATGCCATGCAGGACCTTGGGTGCACGAGAGGTTTCGGCTCCTAGCGATTCTTCACCAATGGGACTAGGTGAGATCGGTAATCAGCCCGACGCCCACCCGGTACCTATTTGACAGAGGGCTGGGTCCGCCTGTAGGAGAAATAACCGTGAAAAAATTCCCGTCCAACGCCGGTCCCAGTTCAGCGCCAGAATCACTGGGCAGTCCCTCAAGACTAATTCGATCAAGACTAACTCTTAATACAGCTTTTTTATATTTTTTAACTTGGATCTAGTTGATAGCAGACAAGCATAAAAAAGAAAACTTAACTGTAAAAGGGGATTCCATTGCTGGTATTTCAGTGTTGTTTAATGGCTTCTTTCCCGATCAGAATCTGCGCGGTTTTACACGTGGTGTTGTTTTTAGACCGGTTTAAGAGAAAATGTAGGCTCTTCAACCCGTAGGCACCAACTATTCGCACTGCCAAGACGTTTGCCTTGTTCACATAAATTGCGATAATAGTGGCCCATTAGTTCTAATCGTGGGCACAACCGTTGCTTCTACGAGAAGTCAAGTCAGATTTCAGCGAAAGTTTCTTGCAAGTCATGCTTCGGCGAATTATCACCGAATTTCCGGAATCTTTCCGGTTCCAAAGCAATTTTTTTTTAATTTTCTATTTTCTATTAAATTCAGTAGCTATTCTCACCGAAAGACAAAGAAATAATCCGAAATATCTGGCAAGCAGACAATATACCAGACTTCTGATTATCTTAACGTCAAGAAAGTCGACATGAAGACTACAAATTTTGCAGATCTACATTTCCTAAGATTATCCTTACAAATGTTTATTTACATGGACATTCTTATTTGGTATAGAGAAAAAATAAATAATTAAATAAAAAATTTCATTAGTGAATAAAAATTATACTTTCGCACAGCCTGAGCCATCATCAACGGGAATCCTGGACAGCTGTTTCATCCTTTTCAGGAATCCTCAGCAGGATTTACCCTTGATGACTGTGCGAAAACATAATCTTTGTCCACTCATGAAATTTTTGTTTAATAATTTGTTTATTAAAAAATATACAAATTTGAAAAAGCCGAGTGATCAGCCCCTAAAACAATTTTTAGTCTAAAATTAAGAGGTTTTTTTTTCTTTAATTTTTTCAGTTTTTTAATTGATTATTATTATAACAACGCTTTAATAGTAGTTCTGTAAAACAGGAGTTAAAGGTTTCTATTTTTTAATCTCCTTCTCCATTTGTACGTAAAATGAACATCCATTCAATAACTTAAATTCTTGATAAATTTTTTTTTGAAATCTCCATCACTTAAACAACGATGGGGAGACCAAATTGTTTACCAAGTGACATCCTGGAACAGTCGTTTAATTTTTTATGCTTTACAAAAATTCATTGAGTCCAGCGAATGGCTGGCACATGAATTTTCTCTCATTAATGAGTTTTTTTATTGTTAATTTTTTCTCTTGAGGCACCACTGCGCTTCCGACGATTCTCCATCACTTAGTTCAGAGATTTTGAAGATTATCAGATGAGTCAGTCAGTGCTGCCAATCCACCTGACGACTTATCGTCGCGGTAAAAGTTAGACCCGCAAACACATTATCATTGACTAATTTCTCCAGTATCAATGCCGTAAGCTCCGCAGAAAATATCAATCTCAATTATCAAAAATAGGAAATATCAAAAATCTCATATATATCTTCTTGAAATCGACGAGTAACGTTAAGAATAATTTCCCTACTTGATTTTTGAGACCTTTTCCTCGTCGAGATGTGGAATGTGAATCAACGACCGCCATTTTCTCTTACATTTGAATGTGACCGACAGGCCAGGAAAGGAAAACCTATCATCTGCGTTGCATTCTGAGAGGTTCATCTTTGGCCGTACTGATAATACTTATATAAAAACATTAGCGCGGCCATTTAGAGCGTTCATAAACCTCAGTTATATTGAACTACCATTCAAGTATTTTCTTTAATTTATTGTTATTGTTATCACCTCAATCAAGGAATTCATTAGGAATAAACAAAAATAACTTCGAATTTTTTATCAATTCCAAGTTCTGGTCAAGCATAATCAAATATAACATAAAAATATCAGTGACAACAATGGGAAGATAGCAAATATTTTGATAATTCATAATGCTAAAAAAAAGTTCTTCTAGAAGATTTTAGATTAGATATAAAGAAAAAAATATTTTGAACAAAACAATTATAACAATAAACGTCAATTCTTTCTGTTAGAAGGCCTAAAATAATAGGAAACTGAATATTAAGGTATGTATGTTAGGCTTGTGTAGTATCGAACTAATAATATTGGGACTTTCTATGTAACGAAAGTATTCGACTGGGTATCTTACTTAAGGAAGATACATTATATTACAGTCGGACCTCCATATATCGAACTTCCACATATCGAAATTTTCTATATATCGAACTCTTAGCAAATCTCCTTGTTCATTACATAGAAAAACTGTTTCTATATATCGAAAAAATCTCTATATATCGAAATTTTTCTTCAAGACATATTGGGATAAAAGTGTGGATAAAGCTGAATTGCTGGAGAATGTAGATAGCGGAATGCGCAAAAAAAACCATTTCAGCTAAATTTGGTATTTTCGCAAGCACAGTACAAACTATTATAAAAAATCGGAATGCAGTTGTTGATTATCCTACAGACGAAGACATACTGAATTAGTTTCATGAAACTGAAAAAGAAATCGAAGAACCAGAGGAAGTAAATGAATCTGAAAACATTTCCAAGCCATCGAAAAAAGAAATGCGAGAAGCGTTTGAAACAATACGTCGTGGACTTCAATTCGCGGAAAATGTTCCTATGAAGTTTTTAGTGGACTGAATAAATGCGAACATTTCTTTGATGAACTTTCCGCTGAACAGCCAGTTCAGCAAGATATTCGAAGTTTTTTTTAAAAAAAAAAAATTAACTGTGATCATTGTAACCTGGATTATTGTTTTTTTAAAAGGTAGGTAGTACTCAATACAATTAAAAAATGAATTAATATGAAAATTTATTAACTTACATTTAATGTGATTCGCATATAAATTAGAAATTGAGTTTCGTATGCGAAAATTATGTTTAAAATGTTTTACGAGTAATTATGATAAAATTCTATATATCGAAATTTCTGTATATCGAATTTTTTTCCTGCAATTTGCTACTTCGATATATGGAGGTTCGACTGTATTTAGAAATAATGAGCTCATACGTTTACGGTATTTAAATAGTTGTTTAACAAACATTATGAGGTAATTTGATTAATATCTCATATCTCTATTTTCAAGCATTCCAGTATCACAGATAATCTTCTGCAATAATTTAAAAATAAAGTAAATGATTGTATATGTATTTATAGGATGGTTAGAAATATGTAGAATAATGTAGTATCTACCTCTGTTAACGATTAAATAATTCTAATTACAATGATCTTCCGTTCACTGAAAAGTAAGTATATATCCTAAGCCACTATAGTTCGTTAGAAACAACTGTGAAACATTAGATAGTTTTCACAAGAAATACATAAAAAAATAAGGTGGTTTCACACTAATTTCGCTATCCGAATTTAAAACTAACTATCCTGCTTTGGACGTCTTCATTCATTCAAATTTCACAAACTAACGATAGGCTAAAACCATTATAGTCTGCCATTCCTCATTCTGAATAAGAATCTTCTACAATGAGAACATTCTTAATTTTGACCCACAATAGTCCATCCAGTCCATCCCATAAATGTTCAATAAATTTGAAATCATGATATATGTAATTATTCTAACTTTTATACATTTTTGATTCATCACGATATCGCAACCTTCTGCGATAGAAATATCTATCATGTCGTAAACACGGAATTGGTCAAATTAAAAAAAAAAAATAAATAAATAAGCTTAACTCACAATTTTAGACACAACACTAAATAGCCTGTACTCTTTTGAAAGCACGGCGTGGTTTATAAATACTTAATATATAAACACTCAGACTTACCTAAAAACCTATTGGACGTTGTAAAATCAGCGAGAGAAATACAAAATAAGTAAAATGCCTAATATCAATGTAATCGGACTTTAAGATCACAAACCATCATTTCTCAATAGAAACAACATTGAACTCTTTCAAAATCCACTGAAATGAACGTGAAACATTAACCGTTGCTGAAGGGCTTTTAGCTTGGCTAGGTCTTTTTGTTTTTTGTTTTTATAAGTGTCGTGTACGTGTTTAATTCAAATTATTAAAAAAAGTTATTCCTCTTTATGAGTAATGGGTTAACGGCGTATGTGGTTTTGACCTTGACGCTCCATCTTAGGTTACCGTTAATGCTTATTAAGAGATTGGAAGAACACATTGATTTATGAAATCAAAAAATAAATCATAATAAGATTATATAGATAAAAAAAAAGAAAAAAAAAAACCACAAACCGTTATGCGTTGTAGTTAGATACATAATAAAATGGCATTTCCATTAAGCTATAAGTTTTTCTGAATTTCAAGTATCCAGGTATATTGCTCCAAGAATTCATATTGCTACATAATTTTTTTCAGGTTTCTCTTATACAATTTTGTAAATAAATAATACAGAAAGATAATGAATGTTAAAATTAAAATTGGAAGTTATATCTAAATTAAATTTTAATAAAATTAAAGTAATAAGTTCATTTTTGTGACGGAATTTTAAATAAAGAGCATTAAAAAAAAAAAAAGCTAGAATTTCTTTTTTTTTTTTTTCTTTTTTTTCAAAATTCCGTTTAAAAAAATAAATTTTTTAAAAAAAAAAAAAAAAATTCTTCATTTTTTTTTTTTCATTGTTTGCAAAATTTCTTTTAAAGCGAAAAATATTCAAAAAGAATACGTTCGTTTCTTGTTAGATCTTTCATTCCTTGTTATTTTTCTTATAAAAAAAATAAAAGTCATCATTTACAACAAGGAAATAACAAAAATCAGGTTATGACTCGGAAATAAATTTACACTATGAACAATTACTTGGCCTAACTATAATCTAGTGTTTGCCGGAAGTGGGGGTGGGGTGAAATCATAACATACCCACATTGTCGAGTATAAACATTTAATATCAGCTCTGAATTTTGCACTTTTTTTTTCCCGCCAAATAAATCAACGAACTATCACCAAATTTGAAAATAAATAAATAAATAAACATATAAGTACCTGCGATACGACCCTCATTTGGACTGTTGATGATAAACACAGCGACGAAAAGAAGATATAAAGAATTATTGTTATTACTAAATCGTACGCCTCGAATCGAACAAATTCGAATTCTTTCTGTTAATGGAAGAAGGCGAAAACAAAAAAAGATCTAATTTTTGTAGGTTAAGTAGCAGCTACGATCGCTAACGTGCATCCGCGACTGACTCAGAACGGCAAGTGTTAGTTTTGCGGTGTTACAGTCGCACGCTTCCACCTTTCTACGGAAAAAACCAGATCTTTCCAACGTATTTAGCGGGGGAAACCTTGCGGGCGATTGGTCATGACGTCGGAGCGTTCGTCATGTGACTCCAAACCACGGCGTAGCGTTTCACTTGCTTTGATCGTGGTATTTCCTGATTTCTCACGATTCTGTATCAGATTGCGAAGCCGTTCGAAGAGGCGCCTTCGTAGCTATTTGATAATAGACAAGTTTGGCGGTATTTAAATATTGCGATTAGATACACCTGTGCAAATGAATTGTGGATATCGTAGATCTTTACCGGACTGAACAACTCACACCCAAATCGTTCTTAGAAATTAGTGACGTCATGAAGACGTAGCATATTATTTAAGGAAAATCTTTATAAATAAGTGGAAATAATATTTAATATTTTTAAAGCTATTTAATATACCAAAAGAGTCCCGAAGAAGGCTGATAATTACTTATTAGTTTGACATTGAACTAAATATTAATTTGTTGATTATCTACTTCTCTTACGATAAATAAATGAGTTTTATTAATGTTAAATTGTGAACCAGTGGCATGTTTAAGGGAGGACTTGTGCGCTTTTCTCCAGTCTAGTACTTATTATACTGTAATATTTTTATAATTATTAAAGTTAACGTGGGATAAGAAAATAAAGAGTATTCTTCGGATTTTGAACTTCCGATAATATTCAATAAAATTTGATTTTTTTTTCTGTTAATGGTTTATTAAATTGATCTTAAGCCCGTAGTTCCCAGATGAGCTTTTCTTGGCTATTAACAAATAATTTCGTGCAATAAAGAATTCATGATATCAATACAACAAAATAAGCAAGAATTAACCCGTTCTTCGAGTAATTAACATCTTTTTACTTTTTATAATAAAATTTATTGTTAGTCAGAGTATTTCGTAGAAATATAAATTTTACGATACAAACTCGTTTTACTAATGAATGTTATCATACTATTAAAGAAAGTATCGTAAAAGGGGTCGGAAGTTAGCGGTTAGGGGTCGAGATTAAATTATCACTGTTTTGTTTTGTTTTGTTTTGTTTTGTTTTGTTTTGTTTTGTTTTGTGTTGTGTTGTGTTGTGTTGTGTTGTGTTGTGTTGTGTTGTGTTGTTTTGTTTTGTTTTGCTTTTATTTATTTATTTATTTATTTATTTATTTATTTATTTATTTATTTAGATGATGGTGTGAAATAGAGCTTGAAGGAATTCGTAACTTGACAACTCACTCTTGTATATAATTTACTTAAAAGTGACCTGTCATGTTTACGTTAAACGTTGTTCAATGTCAAATTTAAAGTTTATGAATTCATTCCCAGATTTACGAACCCCTCGGTTTACGAGCAAAGATGTCTGTTATACAACTTTCTACTTCTGAACTCCAACCTCAAGTAAACTTAACTAAAACTTTAGTATTATAATGTACTTAAGTATAAATTAGTTTGTTGTTATACAATTTATCTGTGGTTTGCCAACAAAAAATAAAAATTTTCTTCCACAAATAAAAAAGAAAAATAGTATTCAGAAGTAGAAAAGCGTAAAATCCGCCATCTTTGTTTATAAACCGGGGAAAAGGTCGCAATTCGAAAACGAATCTATAACCTTTGAATATGATCTTAAATATTGCCTAACCTTTAAACTTTTCGTAGGGTTTATCCTGTTTATGTCAATTACTTATAGCTTAAATAAAAAGAAAACATAAGTACTCCTAATTATGATAGGGCTATGTAGAGTAGCATTAACGAAATAATAATCAAAATTTATTGCAGCAGCGATAAAACTTATCGTAGAACAATTAAATTTAACTGCTGGGATTTCCCTAGTAAGTTTTTATAGTAGATGGCAATGATTTGATATCTTGGGCCAAAACAGAACTGTCCTAAAGCAATTTTTGTTTTAAAGGAATCTTGAATTGAGAGTTGGATAAATTCTTTCAGAAAGAGTCGACAGTTAAAGCACCACTGATTTAGTCCAGCGTTTCCATTTGACAAAGGAGATGTGGAAAAAATAAGACAGTGTAGTTGTGACTTATGGCTGCTTTACACGCTCCCGAAAACTTGCCTGAAATGAGCTCAAATACTTGCGAATTGCCAGTTGCCGCTTGTCGTATCCTGTACGCGTAAAGATGTTCAAGTCTCGTTATGTTCTCGTTGAGATCGCGAGAACAACTGCCTTCGCCGAAGCGACAAACAAGATGATTTTGCAGCATTGCTTTGTTATTAATTCTCAACTTATTTCACAGCAGAGATAAAGAAAAAGGTAAAAAAGATCTCAGAGGAAGAGAATGTGATGAATGAAGCCATGGATTGAAATCACGAGCAAAGAATATCCAGATGAAGGTAACACTGTCGTAGTTTTTAAATACATTTTCTCGCCGCCAGGAGCGCTGGTGTCGACTGGCTTCTAGTTATTTGCCTGTATTTAGAACCGTTTCTATTTAGAGCAACTGATAGATTTTTCGAGCCACTTGCTGGTTTCAGGCAGCTTTACAAGAGCTATAAAGCAGCCATACGGCAAGTAGCAGCTGTTTTTTGAGTTATAACCCTCCTCTTTTAATCTAGTACAGTTCATTATAGGATAGGCATCACCGGAGGTGTAGGCTCTTGTATCATCAGCATAGTGGGACTTAAATGGGGAACGGAGGGTCATTTTTTCTCATCTTGACCAACACCCGCCTTCTCCCACTGTCAGCTTCTGAATACAGTTTTGAGTGAACTATAGGTTTGAAAAATTCTAAACAAACACAGAAGCTCAAGGCTAAGTAATAAAAGTATAAGCTAAGAAATTTCTAATAGATTGACAGCAAAAATTAAGAAGACTATCAAATCTTAACAGTAAAACAAATAAACAGAACATGAAGACAGGACTAACAATACTTAATGCTTAAAAAAAAAAAAAAAAGTATATAAAAATAAGTAACAAGATGTGACAAATAAGTTTCTAAGAGTGCTGAAAACCTAAACGATCATTTCTAATTAGGACCTAAATTTATTTTATTTATTTATTTATTTATTTATTTATTTATTTATTTATTTATTTATTTACTATCTTCTCTAAACTCACCCCCAGAATTCAATTGCTCACGCTCTGAACCATTGACGGACGCCATTCGACTAATGAGACATCTGGCGGAATTAAGATTAACTAATGTAGACATGCAAGGCAGACTTTATCAGATTAGAAAAATTAAGAAAATGAATAATGATCTATTAAATCTTTTCAAACGCAACTCATGGAGATAAGTTATTACGTTATGGGTAAATTACGTAAATTAAATACGAAAATATCAATGCTTAAATGATAAGAAGCTATTTTAAAAGTTTTATAATTCGTGATCTAACACAAAAGATATGTATTAATGAAATACATTCGTTAAAGTAGAGCTTCTCAATCAGTGTGGCGCAAGAAAATTCTGGAAGTTCATCAATAAGTTTCAATCTATACTCTGTCCAAAGATCTGTGAGCCCTGGACAGTTAGCGACCCCGGGCACCCCCACGCTTACAAACAAACACAGGCGGGGTGGGCCTATCTGCCCCAATGGTTCTTCCCTGAGGCATCTATTGGGCCTTTTTCTACAAAACTACGGTTTTTAAACTGTTACCTTTACTTAATTTTTATTACAATTAAGTAAATTCTACATATCATTCCATGCAAACATGATACAATTGTGATACTTCTACGCATTTTAATAGTCATTGGTTTAAAAAATATAAACGACCATTAAAATGCTGAAATGTATCACAATTGCACTGTGTTTGGACTCTTTTTGCAAGGAATGATATGTAGAATTTAATAATTGCAATAAAAATTAAGTAAAGGTAACAGTTTAAAAAACGTAGTTTTGTAGAAAAAGGCCTAATAGATGCCTCAGGGAAAAAACCATTGGAGCAGGTAGGTGGCCCCGCCTGTGATTGTTTGTGGGCGTGGGGGTGCTGAGGGTCGCTAATTGTCCAGGGCACATAGATCTTTGGACAGAGTATAAACTAAATTCTAGTTATCAAATGACTCCCTCAACTACAAATATTCGCTCGCATATGTAACGGAAAGTCACATTTTATTTATTCAAAAAACAAAACACACAAAAAAAAATATATATATATTTTTTTTTTATACAAATGCCCGGGCTCATAGACTGATCGTCTTTCTTTAGGCCACAACAAGGGGCGAGATATGATGCCGTTTAACCGATGAATCGTTGCCCAGGATACGCCTAAAGGAGGCAGCATCAAGTAATATCCGCATGAACGGACAGAAGGAGAACAGAAGAAAGAAAAATACCTCCATGCCACGACCGGGATTCGAACCCGGATACCGGTAGACCGCCGTCTTAAACCGCTCGGCCACACCAGCACGGCAAACCAATTATATCAAATAAACTAAAACGTCTTGTTTGTATTCTTTAAAATTTTAAACTTTAATTTATTTTTAGTATTAATTTTAAGTTTTTAGTTATATTGAAATCCATTGGTAACAGTGGGAAATTTGCGCAGTTGAGTTGACCAAGGCTAAATATTTCTATTGCCTAGCAACGTGCGCGCGTGCCACATTCCATTGTTTCGGGCAGAATTGACCATGCAACAATACTCCTGTTGTCTGTTAACGTGCCTTCGAATTTCAATCGTTGCCTAAATACTTTAGGTTTTAATAATGTACTGGTGAATAGCATTTACGCTTTAAGTTCCCACAGACAATAGTTATGAGCTAACGAAAACATTGATTTTATCCTTCTTTTTTATCTTTCTTTTACGCCAATGAAATTTATATTAAGTACAGTTTAAATTTATTTAATAAAAAGAAAATATACTTCAGTCAATATTACAAACTAACAAAGATCTACAGAAATTCAAACGGACTTAAACATCGCATTTACTAACACTTCAGTATTAAAGGTTGGATTACTGCTGTGTACTCCTCAAAAACATACAGCTTCGAAATAAAAAACAAAAACAAAAAAAAATCCGAATCTTTTCCGCACGTTTAATTAAATTTTTTATTTTTTTTTATTTAAATGTAGTTGTCCTAATATTTTTAAAAAAAAGTCTTTTGTAAGCATCACAATGTTCAAAGAATATACTAGAATACGGCAATGTATAATTTGCCGCATTGGATAGTCCATTGGAAAACATAAGTATGTACATCTCCGAGTCAACGTAAACAAAAATAAAGTAAATAAATCTGTTTTTAAAGTGAAGGTAGCCTATATGAGGGTATTTGACGTCAATTATTTCAGGGTATTATCTGTGAAGATGATATAGATTATTTTTTTATCACAGGATCTGTCTAATATTTATAGTGCAGACAAATTAAAAAACAAACAAAAAGGAATTTAATGAAGGTTCAATCAATCACGTGACACTTCCCGGACCGTGATTGAAAAATAGAAAAAAGATTTTTTAAAATGTTAAATAAAACATTTTATAATGAATAGAACTTTAACGTGCCCGATGATTCAAATAATGATCCAAAGAAATAAGTAAACAAACGAAGGCACACCGTTACAAGAAAGGATTCGCACCCTGAGTTGTCACCGGGAAGAGACTGGGACGGACCGTTTCGTCCTTTTCAGACGAGTACTTAACTTTTTAACAAGAACTATTTACTACGATTTAATTAAAATCTAAACGCCGTGCTTGTAAGTGCATATTTTTAGGTTTTATCATGCTATATTTTTTTTTCTTAATTTTTAAGTTTAATCTTATTAAGATCAAGGATTACAAAGATCAAACAAGCCGATAACTAGTGATTACGAAACCAGGTAGGACTATCTCTGATAGCTGTTAACAATTAAATAATAAAAGATTAATATTGAGAAAAATAAATCTATTTACACCGTACTTTGATTAGTTATACATTTTTTTAACATTGCTTCCCGTTTTTGCTTTGGAATTGGTGTAAAACTCGTTAAACTGGATCTTTGAATTCATAAGAAACCGGTACTGATTGATGTTCTTCCGCTGTAGTTTTCCATCGTATCTTTCATCTTCTTTCTTTCTTTTCGCCGGTTTTTATCAAGAACACCAGCTGCTCCGATTGAAACAATGATAAGATTGATGGCTGAAACTTCGCAGCGAAAAGCGAAAAAATTTCCATTGCAAGGAACGAACATTCTAGATAACCTCATCAAAATGCAAGTTTCTATTCTTTTGAAGAAACGCTCAATTAATTTTCACTAATCTGAAAGCTTATTCGTTGCCTATATAGTGGTATTCATCTTCAGTAGCGAAGTTTGGGAGAAGCGAGGGGGGCGAGGGCCCCAAGGGACAAAGTAGAAAGGGGCTCAAATATATGGTTCCAAATTATTTCCTTTTTTTTTTTTTTGAATGGAAGATAGGATCTACTGTTTCATTTGGCTTTGTTTCTTTTTTTGGTTGGACTTTACGATCCGTAAAATCGGTGCTCAAGTGGTAATGCAATTGTCTGTGGCCTGGAGGAGCCAGATTCAATCCCGGCGGAATTATTTCAAGGTTGAATTCAAGGTCGAAAGGTGTCCACCCAGCCCCCTGTTGAATGGCTACTGGGTTAAAGGTGGTCCCATTGGTCACGAAACGCAGGGAGCCTTATTTACCTCCCTCGACCAGAAGGACCCTGCAGCCGGATACTTTTAATATACGACCCGCTGTTCATTTCTTTTCTGTTCGGAGCTTAGAGCAGCATAGCAATGTTTTACCGAAGAAGATACAAGTAAAAATAACATGTTAGAGAACATTTTCAATGTTTGTTTTTGTTTTGTTTTGTTTTTTATACGTAATAAACAGATATCAAAAATAGAATTTCATTAATGAATATGGAATCAAATATTTCCCAAACCCAAAGGTAAACAAAAAAACCAATAGTGTTGGTCTAATATTTGTGATTCAATCAAAACACCTTTCAATGAAAAAGGCTTAGTAAAAGAAAATTTAAATGTGAAAAGACAAAATACGCATTGTTTTTCATTTGTGATCAAAATAAACAATGAACTAATTATCTTAAAAAGATGAAAATTGAACGATAGGTTTTATATTACTAAAAGAAACATCCCGGTAATTACAAGTCGGACCTATATGTAACGAGCTAAATACAGAGTTGTGACAAACGAGATTTCCCGAGATACACGTAAAGTCCGAGACAATAGCCTCTTTTCGAGGCTTCTCGTAAAATGTTGACACACACTAATTTACAAAGCAATGCATGCAAAATTATATTGCAAGTAGAATTACTGGTAATTTATACTTGCAATATTAATTGTAACTTAATAGTTGCAATATAATTTTGCGTGCGCTGCTTTGTAAAACAGTGTGTTGATATTTTGCGAGAAGCCTCTGAAAGAGGCTATTGTCTCGGACTTTACGTGAATCTCGAGAAATCTCGTTCGTCACCACTCGTCTGTCACAGTATAAGAAACGTTTCCATATACAGGCGCAAATCCAGTCACGATAACTGAAAAGTACTTACATTAGGAAGCTGTAATTTCAACGGTAGATGAACATCATCAAATTCAGTCTGTCTATTGATTTTGAAAGAATTTGGACCCTGCAGGACCATCTTAGGGCCAACAAAAGAGCAATTTACAATTCTTTTTAATGAGTTTTTGTCAGGATATAAATAACACTATAGCAAACAAAATAAAACAAAGGAAAAATATTTATATTTTGCTAATTATATAACAATACACTAATTGTAAATAAACACTAATTATATTATTATTTTTTTTACATAATTATAAGTTGAAAGCTAAAAAGCATTAATTACAAGAGAATATAGGCTTAACGTGCAGAGATGTTGTTAAGAAAAAAGGGATTTCCCATCATGCACCAATGAAAACAAAACAAAATTCATTCCTAAATCTTGTCAACGAAGTGGAGTCTGAGACGGCCGTTTCATCACTTTTACG
>JAFIDM010000005.1:17414497-17430759 GCA_023159025.1 Thereuonema tuberculata | reverse complement strand
GTAAAAACGATGAAACGGCCGTCTCAGACTCCATTTCGTTGAGAAGCTTTTAGACATGAATTTTGTTTTGTTTTTATTGGTGAATGATGGGAAATTCCCAATTTCTTAGCATTTATTACTTACTGATATCTTTTCAATGAAAGATATATTTATTAATGTTCCAACTTAATATTATCATTGTTAGTAAGTATTCCAAAATTGGCACGCCATCTAGTAGTTTAATTCCATTTCTGTTTTGTGTAGCTAAGCATTAATCCCCACGCTATTTTCTTAATTATTTGAAATGATTATTCTTGTGTGGTCCAGTTGTTATCATATACTATTATTATTACTTAACTATTTAAACTATTATATTACATTACATCTGAAACTGCATTTCTTTACGCAATATTATCAAAAAGAAAACTCTTAGGGGGAAAAAAATGTGAAAACCTATGGCACTCAAGATTCTTGGCACAACAATCTTTTTATAGTTTTAAGGTCGGTTCGACCGTAAATTTCAGTACGAATCAAAGAGAAGAAAAAAGAAATGAAAATAAAAAAGAGAGGGAACAGAAAACAAAAGAAAAGTGCTGCAGAGAATGTCTTTATTAGGAGGTCTCCGTTTCGCAAGGTGTGTTTGTATACATGATCGGATTGAAAGATTTCCGATTAATAACAGATATAATTGGAAGGGAAATAAATAACTGTGGTTTCCTCTCAATAATCAAGGTTAGTTATAATTGGATAATTAGCCATTATTGAATTTGATACAGTGTAATTTTCAATAACCTGTTTTGAGAGATTAGCAATCATAACAGAAGTTACGAGCAAATCATTTCTAAATAAATGCCAGATGAAGAACAGCTAAATGTTGTTACTCCGAGCTGCCACATTTTGGCGGGCAATTAGTATTGGCTAAAAACGTTACTGATGTATGCTTTCCTTGTATGACGTCATAGCAATTACATAACGCTAATTAAAGTTTTATGATCTACTAAAAAAAAAGAAAAATAAGAAGTTCTCTAAAGGACGTAAAAGTTTAATATCCTTTAAATATTGTCCATTTGGCTTGTTTGTTTCTTGATGATGTGGGCTTGTGTGTGTTTTTTGCATTTTTTTTGCTACAATTTTTAACAAGAAATTCTTGAATTAAATTGAAACTTATTGAAAATATAAATTGAAACTTACTTTCTTTTAAATATTATCCTTATTTATTTATTTATTTATTTATTTATTTATTTATTTATTTATTTATGTATTTATTTATTACAAACAGTGCATTCGGTTCATGTGATGTTGATAAACAAGAAACTGTTTATCATGTTCTTTATGAATGTCCCAAAAATAAATAAAAAAAAAAGCCTTTTGTTAATTCTGGAATTAATCCTTACAATATATTAACACCCCTAAAATATTTTAATGCAAAAAAGCGTCAGTTAAGTTTTTTGAAAATTTTTACAAATTCTGTAAGGTCTCTGAAATTCCCGGCTAACAATTAACATTGTAAATAGAGAAAAAAATCACAACTGGACAAGTAAACACACTGAGCCTTCGCACACTGAGCCAACATCAACGGGAATTCTGAACAGCTGTTTCATCCTTATTAGGAATCATCAGCAGAATTTACCCTTCATGTTTGGCTGAGACTTCGCGAAAGCTAAGGGAAAAGCATTCACGATCCCGGGAATGGCCGCCGAGATAAAAAACAATCAATTAAAAAAATAATCCTGTGAAATCCACAGTATTAAACCCTTGTCCTTTCACTGAAAGGAACTAAGGAATTTAATTACAAAAAGAAAACATCATAGGTGCAATGAAAAGCAAAATTTAACATCAAAATTCCTTAGGTTATTTACTGTACAATTGTGATTTTTTTTCTCTATTTATGGACGTAAATTTTTCTTTTCAATTAACATTGTATTTTAGCAATTAATTCAAATAAGAATGCCTTTTTGAGTCGAGCTGATACTCTGGGACGGCCGTTTCGAGCTTTTCGTACACTACTGATTTTTGTATTCTTCCTTTAAATTTTATTTAGCTTTTATTTTAATATTGCACTGTTTTAGAGTGTTACATTTTTAATAAATCTCCTTATTATTATTATTTATTGTCGTAGAAATTCTTTAAAAATTGACTTATACACTGATACAAAAATAAAATACAGTGGAGCACCGTTTATACGTTTCTCGTTTATACGTTTTTATCATTTATACGTTTTTTTGAATGGTCTCGGCAAATTCTAATGCATATTAACGTTAAATAATTTCATTTATACGTTTTCCTCAAATCGTAAATTTCATTTATACGTTTTTTTTCAAGAACTCAAGAAGAGAGAAAATGCGCATTTCAACCTCAGATTCCTACTTGCCGATTGTTCAGTCTTAGAAAAGGCAAGCAGTATTAGAAAATTGCACTGGAAAACCTCTGCCAAGTTTTCAATAAGCTTTGGCGGGTTTTAACACCAAGC
The DNA here is from genome assembly GCA_023159025.1 of Thereuonema tuberculata. NCBI lineage: Eukaryota > Metazoa > Arthropoda > Chilopoda > Scutigeromorpha > Scutigeridae > Thereuonema > Thereuonema tuberculata. Next base: position 17,428,310 of record JAFIDM010000005.1, on the reverse strand, counting down.
AAGAATACCTCATTAGCAGTGATTTAAATGATAAAGTTAAGATGGCACTTTTAACTATGCACAATGAACTTTTTTCTGTGCATTCCAAAAAAGCCCTACAACCTAAAATAACAAAATATTTTGTCAATGCCGAATGAATATGAAGTAGTACTAGTTGTACATTACATCCGGAATAAAAAGTTTTGTATTACATACCTCTTGTATTTCATTTTCATTAATATTTTAATTTACCTCTGACTTTTTATTGTTGGTTATTACGAAATTGTTCGTAACTTTTGTGAATTTCGTTTATACGTTTTTTCATTTATACGTTTTTTTTTCTCAGTCCCTTGAAAAACGTATAAACGGTGCTCCACTGTAATTAAAAAAAAAAAAGAAGTAAAAAGCAAGAAAGCGACACGAGAGGAACAATGAGAAACCGGGGCAGCAGGAGAAGGTTGATACGGCAGAGGAAATGAAATTCTCGACGAGGGAAAAGGCCAAACAAATGGTTGCGAATAGAATTTATAAGAAGAGCCACACAAAACAGCCTTTACCCACAAGTAATAGCGATATGCTACATCAAAGTACAGTAAAACCCCGTTATTACGCTCGTCAAGGGACCATGACCTACAAGCGTAATAAGCGGGATAGCGCTATAGACGGGAAATGATTTATGAGATGGGGAAACATTTAGACACCATTTTACAAGAAAGATACTTGATTCTGCAGTAGATATAGTGCAAATGTGAGCATGTTTCCTATTAAAAAAATCTGTGATTGTGGTTTGCCGTGTGTGTGTGCTACTTTTATGAATTATGACATTTTCAATGCGGTTCAAATAACTATTAACATCAATTGATACACCACTAGGAGCAACACTAATATATTTTCGGAGCAGATTTAGTGCATTGCCCGCTATTTCACGCGCCTTTTCTTGAATGATTGGGCCACTTAATGGCACTGATGCATCACGGGACTGATGAATCCATTCAATTAGAATTTCCAAGCATCTTTATATTTTTCACATTTTACTTTTTTTACGTTTGCAACCACCCTTCGCTGCATTGGTAATTCCATTCTTATTTTTTTTTATTGTTCTGAGACTGGATGAGGGAATTCCTAGAGATTCTGCGAAATCCTTCTGACTTAGTGAAGAATTCTCGTCGTACTTACGGAGAATTTCCAATTTTTCACTTATAGAAAGGGATTTCCGTTTCGACATTTTGCAATAACTTACTGTATCACAGACCCGCACTTTAGAGTTCAAAGATTCCCTCCTACCAGGGAAAGAAAAGAATCTTTACAGTGTTACACTTCTTTTCGATACAAAACTTCCGATACAAAAAAAGCGCTACAAGCGGGATTTGAAGCGTTGTAAGAGGGTAAAAGTATATAGAGTTACATAGAAAATTCCAGGGACCGTATGAAAGGAGCGTAAAGAACGGGATAGTGCTATAAGCGGGAGCGTAATAACGGGGTTTTACTGTATATTAAATCGTTATTAAAAAAGTATAAAAAGCTTACAGTTTGAAAATTACTTTGAACTGGATAATACTGATAAGGTTCCATCGGCAGCCATTCTGTGGATAAAGTCCTTCAAGATCATCGATCAACAAAAGGTAAAGAACAAATACGTCAATGGGAATAAAGACGCCAAAACTTCACCAATATTTCGTTTCTTTAATCAAGAATCTTTGTCAAGGTGTACATAAAATAAAAACAAAAGAAATCATCTTTCTCTTTCTATTTGTTCACATAGAAGTATTTGTTGTCTGATGGAAATTAGTTTGAATTTTGAAAAGGTAAAGAACTTTATTTAGAACTTTAAGGGGACTGTTGAACATCGAGATAAATTCCTTTCTTTGTTTATCTCAAAACTGTAATTTCTCCATAGGTACCAGAATTTTCTGTACGGCATTGTTCCGGCTATAATGTTTAATCGAAGTTTAAACAAATTTATTATAATACTGGTCTAGAAATTATTCCATGCTAAAATCTTAATGGTATAAATATAATTAACTAATGTTCGTTTTTGTTTACGGTAACCTTCAACGCTTTTGCGCATGCGTCAGGTCTCCTTCGATTTCAGCAAAATAGGGGTGAGGAGAAATAAAGAGGGGTTGTTTACTTTTTATCAGTGTTAGTTTACTAGTAGCTGAGTTCTATTTGCGCTTTTCGGGAAAGAATTAAGGAAAGAATAAATACTTTTGCAAAAATGCTCCTTCCGTTATTTTTTTCTTATAAGCGAAAATGTCCAAAAGAATTTCTTAGGAAAGTGCCCATTCAGCGTATCACCCCTCTGTGGAGTAAAATCGTCCGCCAGTTATGGGTCTGTCTTTTGAAAAGGAACAGTAGATCCAATCACAGTATTATTTATTTATTTATTTATTTATTTATTTATTTATTTATTTATTTATTTATTTATTTATTTCTAATCGTAAAAGCTACAAAAAGTCTATTTATTTTAAAATTACGAAATCTGATGAATACAAACAGTACAAATTTTTCATTTTCTGAACGGTTTTTCGAATCCCGTTTAATTCTAATCACATCAAAGCGCACGGAATTAGAGGATTAGCTAAAAGGATGAAAATCTATTATTAGACTCATTGTTTGGGTTTATAACCGTTCTAAGGAAAAAATTTTTATCATTTTCGCGCGTTGGTTTTTCGAGAACGACCCACACAGGTAAAATATAAAGGTTAGGTAGTCATTTAAATAGGCATATTACGTTTCAGGAAGATTCCTCCAGCGAGCAGCGGTTCAAAAGTTTTTAGGAACTTGTATACACACACACACACACACACACACACACACACACACACACACACACAGACGGAATGATTTGATGACCTTCACTTACCTTGTAGTCTAACGGGTATATAAATGTCAACATTAACAGAACTCTGAAATGGACTACATCTTATTAAATATTTTTGCGCAGTTTTGTCGTTGTATTAAGGAAAAAAGATCCAAATTTCAGCTAATATTAGTGTTTGTATACAGAAGCACCTCGTAATAGCGGCTACGCGGTTTCAGTGTGTTTTGCTATAATGGTGCTTTAAATTACGCACCTTCGCTATTTTGGCGGTTTTTGGCAACATCTGAATCCCAGAGCGCCATTTCTTTTGGGAGAGTCATTTTGTTTATCTGTTTACAACATTCGTGCGTTTTGCGTATCTCTGGAAATGGTCCAAACTTTTGTAAAGTTATGTTGTATACTGCATACATAATGTCTCTGTGTTAACTACGGCACTTACGTCTAGTGCTTGTGATTGGACCAGCGCTACTGCGTACCTGAATAAGAAATAATGTTTGTTTGTTTGTTTTGTTTTTTTAATCCAACGCCCGGACTCTTGGCACCTGCCTTGGCCTCGACAAAGAGCGAGAAATGTGGGCTATTTCGCTGGATAAGTCGTCGCCCAGGGTACGCTCACATTATACCCGCAGAAACGGACAAAACCCAGACGAAGAAAGCTACCTCCAAGCCGACGCCGGGATTCGAATCCAGGTTCCAATACATCTAACTCTTGGTAAGCCGCCGTCTAGACCATTAGGCTACGCCAGAACGGTTTAATAAGAAATAGTGGTAACACGTCGCATATATGCTACACGCAAAAAAAAAAAAAAAAAAAAAAAGAGGCCACAATTCACTTAACGGCGAAATTCGCTTTACGGCGGAGGTCTGGTTCCTGATCCGCCTTTACTGCGAGGTATTATTGAAATAGAAACTTAAGATGATTCTTGCATTTTGTTAAGAAAATCAATAAAAGTATATTCTTCAGTAAAGCCTTTTTAGCAAAAAAGTAAATAAGTAAATAATAAATAAAAAGGCCCGTTCCGCCACGACCGAGCGGTCTAGACGGTGGTCTGCCGTGTGGCCGATGTGTCGGAACTGGTTTCGAATCCCGGCATGGGCATGGCTGTTTCTTTCTTCTTCTGAGTTTCGTCCGTTTCTCCCTGGGACTTACAATCTCAAGGTTATTCAATTTCCTAAAGTTATCAGGTAGGGCTAGCTCGTGGTCCAAAGTTGGCCATTGTCGATTAAAGAAGAAATAAAAAGGCATTCAAATTAAAACTAAAAAAAAAAAATGGAAATTCTTTAAGAAATATTAATTTTAAATAGAATAAGAAATCTTAACTCTTCGGAAAGTAACTAAAAGCAATAAGAAAATAAGTAGAATTCATTGTTATTTATTATAAAATAAACAATTATTTCGATTAAATAAATGATGAGTCAGAAATGATTCAAATATAATCTCTTGACGTCAAAAATTATGATAATTTGCATAATCCTATTATATTCACAGTACAGCATATACTGATAGAAAGCAGGGAAGATAACGGTTATTTGCTTTCTCAAAAAAAAAAAATAAATAAATAAATGTTATTCCATCAATTTAAATGATGTAATGTTTGCTGGAATTTCTTTATAATTTCTGAGTAAATGGAGACGAAACGAACACTGGCGATACCACAACGGTCGATAAAGAGGATTATCTGTAATAATGATTGCGTTCTTTGACTATTAATAATTTATGATGAATTTTTGTCTAGGAAGGATTACCTAGGGAAAGAAGAACATGGAAGGAGGAAAGGAAAGAAAATATTATGTGTGTGCAAAGGAACCCACCCCCAATCATTGAATCCGATAATGCAAGAAATCAAGGATTTTGGACCTTGTTTTTTGGACGGAAAGTTCTCGCCCCCCCCCCCTCCCGCCACATTCCAGAAAGGATACAATGTTTTTTGATAATGTTGAATGACTACAATGGCTGTCACCCTCCCCTCCAATTCAAAAGCCTTAGTACGCATGTATGTGTGTTTATCTACATTTTTAGCGACCCATTTGTGAGCTATTGTGATAGCGACGAAAATCGGTAGCTATTGCGTTTGTTCCGTCCGTCCGTCCGTGTCTGTCCACCACTAACAATTCCCAAACAGAAGGTCGGTTCGACAAACGGATTTCACCATCGTGTTCAGAGACCCAAACACAGTGGGAATGGGGTTTTTTCAGGGCCCCCCCCCCCCCAACGTTCGAGATATTGTGCGTTGTTTTCATTTAAAAACGCTATTAGCTTAAATGTTAGAGAAGCAACCATTTCATTTTAGTTGTCAGCTACATCTTCCTTGGTAAGTTTTCGGACTCAATATGCTAAAAGTTGTCGGTTCGAAGCCGGGTATCTACGACTATTGTTTTTGTTTTTTTCTCAATATCGGCGTGGATTTTTTTTTTCTTATTTTCCTAACTTTTTTTTATCTTTTTCCTAACTTTCTTTTATTTTTCCTTTCGTTAATGTACTTCCTTTTTTTTTTTAATATTGACCGCCCTTAAATTTAAGCTTTAGCACAAAATTATATTCTTTTGTTATTATTTATTTATTTTTTTTCAGAATACAACTAAATGTTCATTATTAGATGCTCAATTTTTCCTTTATATTTCGGCTCTGGAAGTAGGGATGGGTAGTCCGTTAACGAACTAGTTCATTGAACTAGTTCATATAAAAGAACTATAGTTCATGAACGACCTAGTTCAAATGAACTAGTTCATGAAAAGAACTAAATAGTTCACGAACGATCTAGTTCAAATGAACTAGTTCGTTCTTTTACCATTCCACTATTGGCTATTGGAATTGGTTTATTTCGTTTTATATTAAGTATTTTGAGAACCTTTTTTTTTGCTTGTAAAAGTATTTGAGAATCTTTTTTTTTTTTGGTTGTTACGGTAAAAAGAACGATTTAGTTCATTTGAACTAGTTCAATAAAAAGAACTATCTCAAAAGAACTAGTTCAGTAAAAAGAACGACTTTGCCCATCTCTATCCGGAAGTAACAAGTTCTTGCTGCGGTTTGAGCTTCAGTCATAAATTTTCATTCAAGAAATAAATTACGCATTTTATTTTATAGAAATGTTTTACTTTTTAATGATATATTCAGTCTTAAGAAAGCAGTAAGTTATCAAAAATTGTCGAACTTCCGGAGTCAAAGAGTATTAGAGAATACTAATTAGAAGTTCGACAAACACAGGATGTGGATTCCTAACAACTACAATATTGTAACTAGTGTGATTTATTTGCTGAATTTATTTGCGCCGTTTCTAGAAAGTTGGAGAATAACGATTAGACAACTGTACAAGTTGTTTCAATTTGGTTTAAATTGCTGAGCAAGATCGGTAATGTAAATTAATGACGTTTAAATTAATGACGTTTTTCGTTTGACGTCTTCGAAATAAAGTGGGCAAATTGCAAAACCAAGCTGAATCTAAAGTTCATATGTTCTGCGCATTGACGTCACAAACTGACGTTGGACTTTCTGTTCAATTTACAAAATTAGAGCGGTAATTTAGGAATAATTATCAGATTGAGGAAAAAAAGTAGTTAATTTCGATCCAAACAAATCTAAAACATGCAATTTATTAATTACACAAGATAAGATTAAATGAATTGCCTCCGCAAACTAAGAAGAAATGAAATAAAGAAATAAAAGTTAGAGTGAATACGAAATGAAACTTATCTTTGAAGATAACGATATATTAATAAGAACAAATATGTATCTCTACAAATGTAAACTTAAAACAAAAAATACACATTAAAAATAAAACAAAGAAAATTCATGTGCTAGCCTCCATCAGCCTCAGTCAATTTTTTATATGTATTTAAATAAAAGCGCCTAAAAACACAGAATATAAATAAACTAAGTCCAGATGTTTGCTAGGTGTCGAGACTAGATGTTTACTAGTTGACGTCTCAAAACAGTTGTTTCACGGTTAATTTGGCGATCATCAGTTGAGAGTAGTCACCCGTAAACAACAAGGTCTCAATACAGAGGTGAGTAGAAGTAGCAATAGGAAGAAAGATGGCACTTCTACAAATCTAAACTAAAAACATAAAATAAACATCAACAATAAAATATTTGTTCTTATCGATGTTTGCTGCTCATTGAGACCTTGTTGTTTACTGGTGAATATTACTCTCAACTGATGATCACCAACTGAGCATGTTTTGAGATGTCATCTATTAAACATCTGGTCTCAACCTTTAGTGTATTCTTAATAATAATATGCTATTTTCAATAAAAGATATCTCTACTGTTACGTGAATCAACAAATATTAACTATATAAAGAAATCTAAATAATGAGAATATGAAAAATACAGGTGGGAACGCTTTCCAATGTTTAATTGACGTAAAATCTAACTTTTGTTTGCGGCTATTGCTCAGAATTAAGCATTTTCTGAATTTCTTTTTCAAATCTTCTTTTTTTGTCGAATTGTCTATTAGACCACACAAATAAAAGCCGATGCACCTGAGTAAATACAACTGGTTTAATAACAATAACTAATTTACAACGACTATAGTTTCTGACACACAACTGAGTGTCTATTATCAAGTGATAATAGGCCACTTGACACATCAAAAAGCCAGGAAATGTCTGTTTCTTTTATGTTTCTCTCATTTTCTGCTTGTAATATGACACTTAATAGTTTTGAATATTAATATTATTGAATAGTATAGGATTTTTGTTTTTTTTTTCTTATTTTTTTTGCCGCCCTGGGCCATAGCCCTTTTAGCCCTCGTGTAAATATATGCCTCTGCGCAATGTGGCGCGTCATAAGAATATGTTACTGTAAGACCTTCACAGCCAAGCTAGAGGTATAATTTAGAACGCTTTCCACTATTTTAAGAGTCAGGATGATGGAATATGTACAGTCGGACCTCTATTTAACGAACCTCTATTTGCGAACTTTTCTTTGGAACCAAGAACATTTTGCTAATTTCTTCGTAAAATAACCTCCAAATAGCGAAGTGCATTTTCTATTTAACGAACTTTTTCGTGGTATCTATTTTTTTTTCTCCTTGAATTGTTTTTACAAGGCGCCAATTGCTGTCATTCTTTGCATTTCAACCAGGAAGTACAATCCCAGTCCACCCCATATCTATCTTTCACCCTCAATGGAGCTCCTCAATGGAGCTATCCCGTGTCCTTGAAGTAGAGTCTCGCGTTTTCTAGATTGTTAAACTTGATCAGTCGTGCTGGTAATTTCGGTTCTTGTAGCTCGAAAATGTCAAAGTGAAAGTGCTTGAGCATCAAAGAAAAAAAAAAAATCTTGATGAGGTGGATAAAGGCGTGAAGAAAAAGGATATTGCTTTAAAATTTGGGATTCCTCCAAACAGCTTATCATAATAACAAATCATGATAAGGTAGTACAAACTTTTGATTTATTGAATTCTTGTTCAAAACGTTTAAAAACATGCGTCTATGAAGATGTGGATTTGAAGAAAATAAGCCTGAAGGGGTTCTTGGTGCATTGCAAAGATGCGAGACGTAATATGAGCGAAAACACTTTTTCAAAAAAAAAGAAAAACTCAAGACAATTAACATACTTTATTAGTAAAATTTAAGTACGCATGTGGTAATGTATGCTTTATGTCATGAAAATTATTACTTATTTTAATAATATCTATTGTTTATGTATTTTAAATCTGTTTTATCTAGTTTAAAGTAATTTTAAAAGGTGAATCTCTATTTAACGAATTTTCCATAAAACGAACTTTTTTTCGGGATTTAGCGACTTCGTTAAATAGAGGTCCGACTGTATTTCTGAATTCCTAGGAAGATTCAGCTGTAAGTTTGTAGCATTTGTCTCATTCGACGGTGAAGACAACCGGCGAAAAACGACGGGAGCCGCAGTTCATTTTGATCGACCGGACATTTTCTTTTTACTCGTCCAAAAGCCACTTTTGGATATGGATGATATTTATAAAAAAAGTGAATGGTATAAAAACAATAATAACAATCTATAGGAGGGTTAAAGATGAAAGTATAAAAAAACAAAAAAAAATAGACAATCTCGTTCTCTTCTACTTTGCAGAAAAAAAATCTAAATTACTTACGATGTCACTGAGAATACATGGAAGTAGTAATCTATAACCCATGATTTTCTTCTTTTCCCAACAATCGTATAAATTTAACTTAAATTCAAAATCCTCTCTTGTCTTTATTACATTGTTAATGGATCGCAGAGATATTGAAACCGAAAGATACAAAAATCTCTAATTTAAAATATTAAAATAATAATAATAAAAATAATAATATTAATAATAATAAATTGTTTATTTGATATTTCTGTTTTCAACTTTGATAATCTGTGCCTAATCATGTAAAGCCTATAATACTGTATACACTATATATTTTACATCTAATATTTCTAACTTTTCATTGTGCATAAGTAGCGAAATAATAAAATAAGTTATATTTTATTTATTAAAAAATAAGTTATATTTATTCTGTTATTATAAATTGTAATAAATTCCTAAGGAAAACATTAAATAGACATTAAATAAAATATTAAAATATATTAATTTAAAGAAGTAAAGATTATAATAAGAATTATTTTGTTATCATAATTGCAGCAAATTCCTAAAAAAAAAAAAAATTAATAAATATTAAATAAAATATATTAAATCTTTATTAAAAATAACGAAATGTTAAATATTTACATAACATTTCATAATTAATAATAAATACTAATTCGATTTGCTCTATAATAATTATATTTTTATAATTTACAAAATGCAAACGCTGTAAGTTATAAAAAGTATATAAAGTTATTGTAAACCGTTTTGTTTGCATATTCTTGAGAAATAACCACACAAAAAAAACCACAGAATAGCTTTTGAGATCTAAAATTAGAAATAGAGATTTACTAAAATAAACATTCAGTTGAGTTTAAAATAGTATTTAGCACAGAATAGGTTTCTATCTTTAAAATTAGTGAATTTTTTTGTAAGAGAGTTTTCCTTTTTTTTTTGGTCTCACAAAACGGAACCACTTCTGGAAATATGGAATACGTTTCATTGGAGCAGTTTCACACAAATTTACTTCGCATAAGTTTCAAATAGAATATTCTCGAAAAATAATTTTTAGAACTGAAAAAAAAAAAAACCCACTTGCAGAAATAAAAAAAATAATAAGGCATTTTTGAAAGAATTTAAAGCTACTTCACTTGCAATGCTACTTTTTTATTTATTTATTTATTTTTACGTTATTTTAAAACATACAAATAAAAAATGTCTTTAGATTGTAATAAAAATTTAATTTTTGATATTATCAATTATTATTGTTGTTATTTGCAATTTTTACAAATTGACTGATTGAAAAATGATTAAGTTGGGACCTATCTCAATCTAACATTGCACGTGCGAGCAAAATGGATAGATTGCAACGTCAACAACTGTTTGCCGTCAGTAAAGCTTATTTGTTTATATCACAATTTTTATCACAATCACGTTCGAGCAGACATCCAAACTGAAAAGTTAAAGTTCACATCTCCGTAAATAAGGATAGTTTGAAGAGGATGCATGATTCAAAAGTTAGAGGCAGACAGACGGACATACTGATTTTATGTCGAATTTAACTTTTTAAATGAAGTTAGGTTCAAAAAAAGTTCTGATGAAGGCTAAAAACCGCAATGTTTTTTCTATAAAAAAGTTTCATAAAGAGTTTCTTTTTATTGCAGCAAAGTGCGAGGATTTTGGATTGCTAAATTAGCTTAAAACAGCGATTTATTCTATTCTTATAATTTATTTTTGGAAAAAAGTTAAATATGATCATTTTACGAATCAATAATACGATAAGTTGCCGCGCTGGTGTGGTCGAGCGGTCTCAGGCGTCGGTCTGTCGTGAGATCAATGTGCCAGCGCCCGGGTTCAAATCCCGGTAGCGAGCATGGATGTTTCAAAAATTTCCTTTCCTGTGTTGTAGCCTCTTCTTCACTTTCTCTTCGGTCTGACGTCATTCCTTAATGGCGTCCTGGGGAAGGCCACGGGAAACCACCCCAGTATCTTTCCCTTGTAATTCTAGGGAGTCTGCTAGGGGTTCGCCGTCTTGGGAACACTAGCGCTCCCTGGAGCACGGATGCTTCGGCAACGAAGCTCGCACTTCGGTGCGAACCGACCACACACACACACAATACGATAAGTTAATATTAGTGATTTTTTTTTTAATGTAGCAAATTGACTTTATTTTAGCAACTGAACTTATTTGTCGTTTATTAGCCTATTAAAAACCCTATTATGAGTGATACTGTATCTACTCTCAGGGATTTTTTTTTTTCTTTAGGAGACAGTTTAACGTGAAGGAATGTAACACAAAAAGAGTTTTCACATAGAAAAGCAATGGAGTCTAAACAACGGATTTCTAAGGATGTCCTTAAAAAATGAATACCTGTTACCTAATCCATTAATTTGCGCTTGATTTGATATGATTAAAGTTAATCAGATTCAGATAAATAATACGGACTTCCTTTTTTTTCCAAAAAATGGAAACTTTGTACCCTTTTTTTAATTATTATTATTGTTATTATAAAAACATTTATAAAAAAATACCTAAAAAAATGGAGCCTTTCGGATCCCTGTGCGGACATCAACCTTTTTCAACATAAAAAATAATTAATAAAAATTACACAATTTTCTTTGTGTTGAAAAGGGGTTGTTGCCCGCTTGAGGATCCGAAAGACTCCATTTTTTAAGTATTTTTTTATAAATATTTTAAAATGTGATTAATTGTGTGTCTTTTTATCTTTTCATTAAATTAATTTTAACACGTTAATTTTTTTTAATAAGTATTACCTGCATTATTATTATTCAGCGGATGTTAGAAATCGAAAATAAAGTAAGCGTTTAGTCGACATCGTTTTTTTAACGAAAACAAAGTCATGAAAAGGGGAAGCATGGGACCCTGGGACAGCTGTTTCGAGATTATTAGGCTCTCTTCAGCTACGTCTATCCAGTAAGCAAAAACTGAAAAGACTTACGAGGGGGAAAGGAAGACGTTCTTAATAAGACAGGTAACCTCTCAGAAAGTAAAGATTAAGAAAATAAAAAACAACTATAAATTGTGGGAAATCAAGTCCTTGGGGGTCAAATTCTGAGGAATCAATTGGCTTATAAAGAAAAACAAAGTAAATTTTAATGAATAACAAATTAAAACTTTCAATAAGTCTTGGAAACCATTTCCTACAAATAAAGTATATTTAATTGGTCTCTAAATGTCTTTTATGTAACAAAGTTCACTCTTAAAGCGAGTTGTTTTTTTTTAATTTCAAGTCTTCAAAACAATCCAGGACATGTTCTGTTTCGTGATTTTTATCACTCGTCATTTTTTTTCCAATTTCTTAATAAAGGCAGTTCAGTGTCAAAATTTGTTAAAGAACTGACGTAAATTAATAGCATCGAAGTTTTAGAAAAGGCAACAGACACTGAAATAAATTAAAATCACTCCAATGTATTAAAGCTAACGCTAAAAGCGCTTGAAGAGACGGAGTCATTTGAGAGGAGCGTGTTGTGTGGATTGTAAAGATTAGTCCAAGGTGAAAGATGACGTGTCTGTTATCTGTAAATGTAAAACTAACGTGAAATTAAGGTGATTATTTATCTCAAGTAAATAATCGTAAAAAATAAATAAATAAAGATAAATTGTCAGTGGTAATCAACTGAACTAATTAACTTTAACCTCTGTAACTTTAAAAAAAAGATTCTTATTTTAAAAAAAAATATAAAACTAGTTAAGTCAACGTTAAAACATTTATAATCTTAGGCCTTTATCAAATATTTTGTTTTTTCGGTTCTCTTAAGACTTTTTTTCGAGTTTCTTTATTCCGTATTTTACAGTATTTTATTTTCGTTGGATATATTTCTAGTCGTGTAAATACAGTCGGACCTCTATTTAACGAAGTCGCTAAATCCCGAAAAAAAGTTCGTTATATGGAAAATTCGTTAAATAGAGATTCACCTTTTAAAATTACTTTAAACTACATAAAACAGATTTAAAATACTTAAACAATAAATATTATTAAAAAAGTAATAATTTTAATGGCATAAAGCATACATTATCACTTGCGTACTTAAATTTTACTAATCAAGTCTGTTAATTTTGTCTGAAAATTTTTTTTTTGAAAAAGTGTTTTTGCTTACAGTTTACGTCTTGCATCTTTGCAATGCACCAAAACCCCTTCAGGTGTATTTTCTTCTAATTATAATCCGCGTCGGATTGATTCAAATGATTTTAGCATTTCATCATAAGAAGGTTTTGTTTTTTTTATTTCTGCATCATGATCATTTCCATTTTCATCATCTTGATCTTCATCACAATTCATTGCTGTATTGTTTTTATTTTCCACACTGTACAAAATATCCGATTCAGTTAGTGTTTCCGAGGTCTCAACTTCAAAATCAAGTGAAAGATAATCATCAATCAGCACATCATCGTTAATTTCTTCTTTTTCCCTCAGCTTTATCTACATTTCTTTCATTTCCTCTAAGGGAATATTAATAATAAAAGCCTTTCAAGGAGGAAAAAAAAATAGATATCACGAAAAAGTTCATTAAATAAAAAATGCACTTCACTATTGGGAAGTTATTTTACGAAGGAATTAGCAAAATGTTCTTGGTTCCAAAAAAAAGTTCACAAAATAGAGAAATACGCAAAATAGAGGTTCGTTAAATAGAGGTCCGACTGTATACATATAGTCGAAATGTAATGTGTATATAGGGGCTTATATAGGATTTTATGTTGGGGAATTAAGTTAGGGAACTTACGAGTAACAACCACATATAAAACAACAAAATGTAGTTTTCAACCATTTTTGGAGGAGAATCTTTTCAACTTGTTATCGAACCCCCCCCCCCCCCCAAAAAAAAAAGAGAATTGGATTTGAGTCCCTAAACATACTTCCAATCCAAAATTTCAGCAGGAGGAGATATTATAAAATAAAATAAAATCAACAGGTGCTGGGAATTAAAAATAAAGACAAAATTTAAATGCTTACAAAAA
>JAFIDM010000005.1:17357719-17389497 GCA_023159025.1 Thereuonema tuberculata | reverse complement strand
CAACATACATGAAAGATTACCCAACATTGAATTACTAGAAAAACCTCCTCCAAAACGGATCTTACAACCTCTAAATTTACGCATCTGCTTCTGAATTCAATATCTGAAGTCAATAGCACATATTTCCTCAACAAGACCAAATTAAAAAAAAAAAAGGACCAAAATCATCAATTTGGACAAAGTAGAAAACTCGTGACCAAATTCGCATCTGATATAGATCGAAATTATCCCTTAAAAAAAATTGAAGAAATTGCAAATGAAGAATTGCAAATTGCAGTTCAGGACATTTTGCAGACATTCTGCAAAATATGGGATTTTTTGGTTAAATATTTGCCGAGATATGAATTTTTGAAGTTTTTTTTATTTTTTTGGTGCCACGCCCCTTTTTTGACGTATTTTCTTGAATATCTCATCTCCTAATCAATCAAATGAAACCAAATTTGTTTACCCGATATATTTTTTTATGCTGAATCCAAAAATTCCAACGAAATTAGTTTAGGACTAATAGAATAGACTTTTGTAGTAATAGAAAGCATGTAAGCATTTAGGAAAAAAATTAAATGACCCTATGGGACAACATTTAAAAATTTGAAATTTTAACCCAATTTTAAAAAAGGTCTAAAATAACTGAAAAAAAATAATCAAGATGGTGTTTTGCTCCTGAGCTTGGAAAAAAAATCGCAAAGTTGGTATTCTTTTCGAATAGTGTAAAGAAATATCCAACAATTATTACTTTGTCACTGCATATTTATTTAGTAAATTCAAGTTATCCCTTGCTTTAGTCATAGCTCTGTAAGCAGTAACTCTTACTTACAGCCAGGTATAACCCGTATTTTCAAACTGATTCAAACTGAATATAGTTTGAAAATACAGCATTCAAACAGAAAATTCACCCGTTTCAATCGCTGATGCTCTAGGCAGCGTAATAATTCAAAATGTTATTGAAAAAATACAGGCTTTTCATTAACTTCATTTCCTTTAATAAAAGTGTTTTACTGAGGTGTTACTTAAAATATTTTCAATAAAAATTAATTTTTTTTGACAATAAAAAAAAATAAAAATACTAAACTACTGTTATTGTAAAGCGAGTTCTATAGATTTCAAAATTATTAACTAATAGTTATTCAGGACAAAATATCTAAAGCACCCATTTTTTTTTTCTCGCTTTCTTTTCAAAATAGTTTCCGTATTTTTGGTTTTGAATCATACAATTGTACAATCATACAATTTACTTTAATGAAATTTTGGTAGGAAACACAACCCCTAAAACCGAAAGTGAAAGTAACCGGCTTCAAACAGAAAGTAAAAGTCATTCCCGCCCTTTCCACAATTGTATGATTCAAAACCTGCGGTCGCAGTACTTGGCTTCTCTGCCATCCACATTCACTACATAACATATATTTTAAGAACACTCCCGGTAGTCCGGCTTTTCTGAAATACACAAACTGATTGATTTGATGACTTTCGTTTACCAGAGGAGAATGTAGTTAAACGGAAGGAGAAATGTTGAAAAGGATCTATTAATAACATCACAAAGAATGTCATAGGAAATGTTGGACTATTTAAATATGGAAAGAATTGAAATGCAGATGTAAAATCATCAAATAAATAAATACAGTGGCACCTCTCATACCCGACCTCGGATCAACCGACTCCCCACGTCATCCGGCCATATCTAGACAAGCGGCGCGCCAGCGTTATCTGTTTGTTTTCCTGTCACAACAAGCCAAGCAGATGTCTCTGCAGTCCTTTCTTTGTTTCCTGCCTGAGTAATGCTCGTTTTATCGATTAGTTGACGGAAGTCTGCTGACTTGTTCAGTGTACAGTATTGTTTCATGTTGTGTTATCGTTTTAGAAATTACAGTAGTGGAAGTGAATGTTACTTTGTAAGTGAAAGTTTGTAGTGTAAGTGTAATAATGGCTACAAGTACGAAGAGAAACGTACTTTTGTAACGTACACTGTATAGTCCTTAAGTTACAGTAGAGTATTTTTTACTTAAATACATCGTTTGTCTACCTGTAAATGGCTTAATTCATTCTCCCCTGATTATCCGACCTTTTTTGTGTTTTTTTTGTTTTGTTTTGAATAAATAAAAATATTTGTTTTCTGTTATATATGCGAGGCTTCCTGAGAGAAGCCACGGGCAGCCGTCTAGTAAATAAATAATAAAATTTACGAATATGTATCGTAATACTGTCCAAATCAATTAATTTTAATTAAAATCTAAGCAATATACGTTAAGCAAGTGCAATCAAGACGCCAATACATTCATTATATTGCCCTTCAATATAAATTCATGGATTCATACTAATAGAATGTAATTACTGTGATACCTCGGATCACGAACGTCTCGGTCTACGAACAAATCGGTTTACGAACACCATTTGCGAACAAATTTTGCTTCGCTTCACGAACGATGCTTCGGTTCACGAACATGCACGTGCGGAGCTCATGGAGCGCACGTGATTTGCAGCGCACAAAATCCTGCGCACAGCCACCCCCCAAGCAGCAACTCAGTTCGCCTAGCTCGCGTGGTTGCAGAAGAGTCCCAACAACAACTGTTGATATTTTAGTTTTTTCTTTATTTAATTAAATTTATCCATTATTATGGCTCTCAAAAAAGCATTGGAAATTTTAAATTTAAATTGACCTATTTTCGCAAAATTCTCAAACAAAGAAAAAGGCAAATTTCTCTGGATCTTAAAGGCCGTTTTACATATACTATTTCACTCGCCATAAATGCAAGCCAAAACGGAGGTCATGTCAGGGTACATTGCGAGTGATTAGTGCATCGCTTTACACTTACCATAACGCCTTCCAGCACACGGGACATTTACACTTCGCAATTGTCATCATGCCTACGTGTTATTTACGAAAAAAATAGCATTGATTTATATAAAAACCATTTAGTCAATGCATCGGATAGGTGAAAGAATGTTTTTAATTAATTAAAATAGGAAATATTCATGTTTTTTTTTCATCGTTTTGTGTTTCTTTGTTTTCAGTTTCGATAAATCAGTTTCGATAAATAATTCAGTCTCGTTAAATCTCGATCATTGGCGATATCTTTGCGAGATGTCGATCGGTCGTCGATTCAAATTTTCAAGCCGAAATTCTGTAATGATTTTGATTAATAATGTAACATTTTATGAAAGCATCCACGAAAACATAAGGAAAAGATGCACTCCGATCGTGAAAATCATTTTTGTAATCGGTAATTTCGAATAAATAGATACAAATCGATTGGACTTCCAAGTTCTACAATTCGTCACCAGGAGCGCTAGTGGCGATGTCCAGCCATAGATGTCTGGACATTTCTTCGAAAAATAGCCCAGGCTCTAAGCTCTCCATTTACTGGACATCTGTGATGTCCAGGTGATGGCGAGTGAAATGTCCAGGTTATGGCGAGTGAAATAGTAAATGTAAAACGGCCTTTATGCAATTACCAACACCTCTCCTTCGAAGGAATAATCTTCCTCCTCCGCCTCTCCATCCCCGTGTGCCAGCAATTATCAACCACAAAAGTAAATTGTATACGTACTATAGCCTGTAACATATAGAAGACAAATGGGGACCACTACCTACAGAGCAGATTTCGGGTCCCCAGCGGACACAACACACAGAAGAAGACGAAAGAAACAACCATGCCACGACCGGGATTCGAACCCAGGTACTGGCGCATTGGACGCCACGGCTGGCCGCCGCCGAGACCGCACGACCACGCCAGCACGGCTATATACGTACTGTATACGTACTGTAAAATTAGTTTAATTTTGGTAATTAAACTACTTTCTTCTAATATTACTATTATTTTTATTTCCTGTCGGTATTATTTTTACAAATAAAGCCGTAACATGTTTAAAAAAAATTTTCTAGAACAAAAAAAATGTGTTCTTTGGATTTACATTAATTGCAATGGGAAAAACTGATTCGGATCACGAACTTTTCGGTTCACGAACAGGGTCAAGGAACGGATGATTCGAGAAAGTGACTTAAATGCTCTAATAAAATTTTGCCATCAACTATCAGACCAAACTGTTGCCTCAAACAATGAATCGGGCTCTGAATGAACATTGTTATCAAGTTTTTTGCCAACTTCAAATTAATTTTTCAGTTTTGAAAAGTATCGGGAACCGACAAACTTTCCCAAATATATATATTAGAGTAGAGCTTATATTAATAACAACAATTCTAAATATATTTAACCAAAGCTGATGTTTTAGGCGTGTACGCGTATATTTTAACAAGTACCGAAAAGTAATAATTTACATATTTAGAAGAAGCCTGGCACAGACTCATGAGTAAAGTGTGAATCATTATTCTTCTGTCATGTTTAAAATAGATGAAATTTTCGTCCACGAAAACACTGTTTTCCTCAACAATAGAGAGGGTGAGGAACTCTTTTAATTCTAAAACCCATCAATTTCTCACGGATTTCAAGTCATCATTCTTAAGTATTCACCCGTATGCAAATGACTTACCTTCGAAACACAGCGATGAATAAAAGAACAAGTCTTCGTTCGACGAAGTGGACGAATCCCGCGGCGGGAAGCGATGTCTGGGGTCGGCCGTAAAAGGTCACACTCCTCGGCTAACCCATTACACGAACGCGCGCACACAGCCAACAGCTCACGTGACACTGCACGGCGAAAGAAAATTGTCGGATGTCACAGTTAAAACGAGAGGCGGATCACATGACACTGTCGACAAAGCAGCCATCCCCTAACTTTTTAGTAGTTGTTTATACTTGTTATTTGCCAGCCACTACATACACACATCGATAGATTATAATAACCGTGGCGAATTCCTCATAAACTTAACAGTGAAAATAAAGATCAGTAAAAAAAAAAACAAACTCAAAATAACTTTTACGTCAAGAACTAAATAAAAATACACTTATATATATTTCCTTTTTTTCTAATATCAATATTTCAAAAATAGTTTATTCCCCTTGTTGCAATCATAATAACGCTTCGAAAAAGGAAATAAAAATAATCATATTTTTTATAGTTATTTTCTTAGTTCAAGATTAATAAGAAGCCTTGCTTTAAATTAAATAAGCACACACATAAATACCTGTTTTATTTTATTGTTTTTTCAGTAACTTCAAATACAAACAGTAATTAACTTCACTGGTAATAACAGTGGAAATCGTTTTCAAATACGGCATGAACCAAAAACAAAATACACTCTGTGTTAAAAATAAAACGCGATCTCCGATATTAAACAAAGAATAATTTTTTTTACTGATGTCAGTAAAAATGTACTTATTCTCTCAATTGGAATAAACAGATCTTTTTTCATACGAAACGCAGTGGTGCCTCAAAAGAAAAAATGAACAATAAAAAACTCACTAATGAAAAATTAGTGAGACAATTCATGTGCCAGACGTTCGTCAGCCTCAATGGAATTTTTTTAAAGCATAAAAATTCAATTGCGCAGATCGTTTTTCAATATAAAAAGGATTTTACGAATTCAGAATACATTTATCTTCTCAAAACTCATGTGTACACCCAGTATACATAAAAACTCTCATGTATTCTTCCAGTTTTCATCAATTATTTTTATTAAAAGATACACCAAAAAAAAAAAAAAAAATTATAGTAAAATTAATGTAAATAAAAAATGTATTAAAAGTCGATCGTTCTCCTCTAGAGGGCGCACCATCACTATGACATCAGTGCTGGATATATAGTTTATATCGCTGATATATTAATCTATAGTCAGGATAATTATCAACCAGTATACGATTATTTCATTAATTTGGGAGCCATTGGCGTTTGTCGTATATGTCCGTCCGTCACCAATAACTCCCGAACGGAAGGTCGGATCGGCAAACGAACTTCATCGTCGTGCTCAGAGGCCGTAAGACTGGAGTATTTGTTTCTGCCTATCCTGAAAAATGCGGACAGAGTCGAATGTTTGTTTTCGCAAGTTTGGGAATTTTTTGCTCGACAACTACTGACCCGATCGACTTGAAATTTGGATATGCTTTAGTTTAGAGTGTCTACTATATCTACAATCTATATTTTTATTCGACTGTATCTAAAACAGTTTCCGACATTTTTAATTTCAAACTAAATCGCTTATATTTACACTAATATAAAAGTATCCTGTTATGGGCCTTTGCAGGCCCTTGGGGTCCCGGAAAGTAAGGCTCCCGGCGCTTCGTGACCAACGGGACGAAGTTGAGGTCGGGTGGTCAACCAGACTACCATCCGCCTTTGACTCCCGCGAAAGAAACCCGGTACCCATTCTACAGAGGGCTGGATAGACCCTAGGACCCGTTTGGAGAAGAAAGGAGCATGGAAAAATCCTCCGCCGAGGCCGGGATCGAACACGCTCCTCCAATCTACAGCGTAGCGCCCTTGCCACTAAACTACCGAGTCCACCACTAAGGTAAAGTAATAAGTAAATAACAGTTATTCTTATATCTAGATGTTATATTTATATCTTATATTCTTATATTTATATATTCGATCTCAATATTAAATTTATATGCGTCTATTATGATTTTGGTAGTTTAGGCCATTATCCTTCGGTATTAGATGACCTGTCTATCAATCTAATGGTGATCAAGATAAGTCGGAAACTATTTTCTGCAGGAAGCTAAAATTTCAGTGAGAAGTTACGGAAAAAAAAGAAAAAAATATTGATTTTTGATACATTTCGGTTTACAGATAAGAGATTGTACAGAAGAACTTTTTTGTGTATAAAAATTGCTCATAGTTGCCAATTCAGATCTTTGAAAAGCATTAGATCTTTTTTTATACAGTAAAACCCTGTACTCGGGTCAACCGAAACCCGGGTTATCCAAAACGCCTCCGAAAACCGCAAATCCAAACAATAATACTGTACTGCACGGAAATAATTCTAAGGTCTGCCTAAAAAAAAAAGCAATCTTATTACTTGAGAATGCGCCGACGTATCTTGCAAGTTAAAAAGTGGCAAACAAACAGGTACAAAATATAAATACAGAATAGTGTGTATTGACGTAGCTTACTGTAATCCTAAAAATGTAATTTTAACTTTAATAAAGAACGTAAGTGCAGCATACAAAGAGATTTTTGAATTCGTTTGACCTTCAAAACTTTTCAAAAATACAAAATACTGTACAGTCCCTACGCTGAATAAAGATCCTCCCAGAATGCAACGTAACTTATAGATTGAGCTTTCCTGGCCGAACCGCTAACATTGAAAGAGAAGAGGTCGCTTCTCCTCTGTTTCAATGTTAGCGGTCGGCCAGGAAAGCTCAATCTATAAGCTACGTTGCATTCTGGGAGGATCTTTATTCAGCGTAGGGACTGTAGCTGTATTAGATGTTCATGGCTTAACCGAAAAAATTGTTATCCGAAACGGCTTTTCCCCCTTTAGTTCGGTTACCCGGAGTTTTACTTTGATATAAAATTATATTATACCTTTAAAATTAATAATGACAAATTTATAAATTATAAATTACATTGTATCCCTAAAAAGTACTACTCTAATAACTCAAAAACTACTTAAAGAGAAAACTGCAATTTTCACAATAAACGAGTAATGTTGAATAACATCTCCAATTGTTCTTCGATTTACATTGAGGATTTTGGAGCCAAAAGCCAACAATATACAAGTCTCTTACCTTTTGTTTGTTATTCATCTACGAAACTTCGCATATCCGTGGTCTAAGGCGCTCTAGCGAACCCCTAGAAGCAGCCGCAGAGTATTCTGGGGATAGATACTGAGGTGGTTTCCCGTTGCCTTCCTCAGAAAATTATTAAGGAATGATTTCAGAAAAAAAAATGAAGAAGCAGACAAGCACAGGAAAGGAAATTTTTCAAACATCCATCGTTTTGTTTCACTTACATTAGCCTGGTCCAATAAATCGCCCGCGATTTCCTTAATGGTCGCGATCAGTTGTTTGAGCGGCACTGCAATACATAAACGTATTCAACGATATTTTAACTTTACTTAATTTGAAACAGATTTAATTAAAATAAATAGAGATTTCCCTTTTTCAAATGTTCTCCTTCAGACGTCTTTGGCTACGTAATAAAATGTTACAAATCCCGTAACCAGGCAGTAAGATTTAACGATACTTTGTGCTTTCTTTTGCACTACAATAAATTAATTTTACGACAGTAATAAGAAAGCTTCCTTCTCAATAAAGTCTTCGATGATTGCAGCTTTCACCTTGAATTTTTATCTTTATTTTTTAACTTGTGCTCGACGAGAATTAAAAAAAAAAAGAAAAAAAGATGTATTTTTTTTTCTTTGTGTAGGCCTAACTTCTGTACACATGTATTTATTACTGAGACAAAGAAAACAGCCTTTTTGAAAGACTTCAAGGCTGTTGGAAGTAAACCTCATTCGAACCTAACAAACACTCTCCTTCCTTCCACAATCATCAACGTAAACCGAGTCTACCTCGGAGATATTGCGGTGCGATTACAGATCACCGCAATAAAGCGAGTCACACGAATTTTTTAGCTTCCCAGTGTATAATAAAGTTAAGTTTACATTATGCTGTAGCATATTAAGTGTGCAACAGCTTTATGTCTTAATTTCTGTATCTTAACTTCATCTCCTACTATATAATAATTAAAACATTAATTATTTAATTAGCACGGTATGCATCGAAGTGCGAGCTTCGGAATCGAAGCATCTGTGTTCCAGGGAGCGCTAGTGTCCCGAATATGGCGAACCCATACCAGACTCCCGAGAATTTCTGGGGAAAGATACTGAGGTGGTTTCCCGTTTGCCTTCCTCAGGACGGCATTAAGGAATGACGTCAGACCCGAAGAGAAAGTGAAGACGAGGCTAACAAAACACAGGAAAGGAAATTTGAAACATCCATACTCTCGACCGGGATTTGAACCCGGGTACCGGCACACCGACCACACGGCAGACCGCCGCCTTAGACCGCACGACCACAACATAAAATCTTCTTGTTATTTCTTTTAAACAAAATATTTCGATCGGCTTAAATATTGCTGATCTTCTTCAGACAAAACACCTTCATAAAATTCAAAGTATATCTGTCTCGCATCTACCGGGGTAAGTGTATTTCCCAAAGATCCCATAGTATTTGTTAATAATATTTTAATAAGAAAGTTTGATATTCAGTCATCCGAAATCAAGATTAGTTTTAGCTGAAAAGTCCAAAATTTACCGAACTGACACAATTATTCGATTATTCAGTGAAATTCTCTACATGAATGAACAAGCACAGCTAAAGGTAGAGCGTCAAAGAGCAGGGGTGTTCAATTACAGAAACTAATAATTGATGATACTGTGATCTCCTGGCACAACTGAGGTTTTGCCGATTACTCAAAATGGCTGAAAGGCCTTCGACGCTTCACCAAATATATATTCCTTGAGACCTGCTGAAGAGGCTAATGGCCAGATCTCGTGTTTTTCGTAATTCTCGCGCAAACGCGATCGTCAATAACCGTCTGTCGGCCTATACTTCGATATTATTCTGAAGCACTCTGAACATAATTACTACAGCACGGCTTCTACACAGTCACAAACATCTTAGAAGGCCATCCTCTATTGTTCGCTCTGTATTACTGTTGATGTATGATGTAATAATCTCCTTAATTATAAGGTCAGCTTGAAAGGAGATACACATTCCATCCTATTAGTTTCTCTAATGTATAATTGTTGAAGAGTTCCAGTTTAAACGATCCCTGAGAACTGCCTGCAGCTTCTGTGTCGACGAAAGGCAAAAACAATCAAGCAAACTTATTACACGTAACTAGCAATAATATCTCTTCTAGTGTGATTAGAACTACAGTCGGACCTCTATTTAACGAACCTCTATTTTGCGAATTTCTCTATTTTGCGAACTTTTCTTTGGAACCAAGAACATTTTGCTAATTTCTTCGTTAAATAACCACCAAATATCGAAGTGCATTTTCTATTTAACGAACTTTTTCGTGGTATCTATTTTTTTTTCTCCTTGAAATGCTTTTATTATTAATATTCCCTTAGAGGAAATGAAAGAAATGTGAATACAGCTGCGGGAAAAAGAAGAAATTAACGATGATGTGCTGATTGATGATTATCTTTCACTTGATTTTGAAGTTGAGGCTTCGGAAACACGAACTGAATCGGATATTTTAGACAGTGTGAAAAATAAATAAAAACAATACAGCTATGAATTGCGATGAAGATGATCAAAATGGAAATGATCATGATAAAGAAATAAAAAAAAACCTTCGTATGATGAAATGCTAAAATCATTTGAAACAATCCGACGCGGATTACAATTTGAAGAAAATACTGAAGGGGTTTTTAGTGTATTGCAAAGATGCGAGACACACTATGAGCGAAAACACTTTTTCAAAAAAAAAAAAACCTCAGACAAAATTAACAGACTTTATTAGTAAAAAAATTAAGTACGCATGTGGTAATGTATGCTTCATGTCATTAAAATTATTCCTTTTTTTAATAATATTTATTGTTTATGTACCGGTATTTTAAATCTGTTTTATGTAGTTTAAAGTAATTTTAAAAGGTGAATCTCTATTTAACGAATTTCCCATATAACGAACTTTTTTTCGGGATTTAGCGATATCGTAGTTATATTTTGTAACTTTAATCAAATCGCTCAAAATCTAATTTACATAATTTGCATCAAAAAGTAGTGTGTGTATTTTTTATATATTTTTCTTTAACATATCCTGTAAATAATCTTATAATTCTAGAAATTCATGATAAAAAAACTTCTTTAATTTCTACTATATTTCATTCCTCTTTGCGAGGGTCTTCATCAAGTGATAACAGAGGACAAGAAACTATTCTTCTTCCTCTACTATTTCGTTAGGATTACAAATAAGAAGTAAAATAAACATTACCGTATTCAAATAACATTGTTATTAAGAATAATAACAATTATCATATTTAAAGCTAATTAAAAAGCTTATTTTTTCTTAAATTCTTTATCAAACGATACACTATTCATTTTTCTTAAAAACATATCCTTATTAACACATTTTTTCCAATTAATCAAACATGATTCGATCATGAATATCTCTTTTTCTTCGGTAACACATTCAATAATATTATTATTGTTATTTATGAAGCATCATTATTAATAATGTGAGAATTATTAATAACAATGTTATTGAACATAATGCTTATTTGTTATCGTGCTTATTTAACTTCAATACGAAAATTACGTATTTGTTTACATTTAAAAAAAATATGTTTTGATATGGAGATGTAGAATTTAAAAGAAAGAAAATAATGATGAATTTTAAAACTTTTGTAATTTTTAAAACTTACATCATTCGTTTTTCTTCATCGGGTGATAAGGTGAAAATTTTACTTATCTGATAAAGGAAGATGAATATTTGTTCTAAAACTATAATTTTAAATTATAACTGTAATTGATTTTCAAAATACATACGTTAAAGATTGATTTTACTGAACTACAAAATTGCAAGCCACGTCTTCTAGGCAAAAAAAGAGTTTTCTGTAGTTCTGCAAGCGATGGACAATGCTTTGTTGAAGTATTGAAAGGCAACTAAGGAAACAGAACAAAACAAGGTAGGGAAAGCGATTAGTAAATCAATCACAATGCTTCGCAACGTCTTCTGATAAGAAAATATCATTGATATTGTTTTAATTTCCGTATTATTATAAATATGATTGTTGCGATTGTGAGGGCCCGGTAGCCGAGTGGTCAGCGCGCTTGGCTGCGGGTTGGAGGTCGTGGGTTCGATTCCCGGCCTCGGCGGAGGCGGGAATTTTTCTACGCTCCATTCTCCTCCAAACGGGTCCTAGGGTCTACCCAGCCCTCTGTAGAATGGGTACCGGGTTTCTTTCCCGGGAGTTAAAGGCGGGCGGGCGTCGGGCTGACCCCCCGGCCCCAACTTCGTCCCGTTGGTCGAGCTGCGGGAGCCTGACCTCCCGCGATCCCACAGGCCAGCCATGGCCTATCGAAGGGAGAAACTTTAACTTTGTTGCGATTGTTGTGATTACTGTGCTTAATGAAAATTTAACGAGACTTTAACGACTAAAAGCAACTGAACTGTAATCAAAAGTTCAGTTAATCGTAACAAATGGGAATTAGAAATTAAATCATCTATTCATTCTGAATTTCTTTGATGTCTAATTTGGAAAAAAACTGAAGAAAAGAAAGAATACAAAAAAAAAAATTAAAAAGGAAAAACAAGCTAAAGAAGTACACATAAGAACAGTTATTCAATAAAAATAAAATAGAAATGTAAATATAATAAATGAATATTAATAGAATATAAATATGAATAAAATTAATTAAGAATTAAAACTTAATAACGGTTATTGTAAATTCAAATATAAACTTTGTTTAATTAGTTAAACAAAGTTTATATTTGAATTTATAATAACTGTTATCAGTTTTAATTATCAATATAAATATTGCAAGTCCATTTACAACGAATCATCGCATTCTTATTACATTTATTCAGGAAATGCTTACAACAGTTCAGTTTTCCAATGATAAATGTCGTTGAGATACCTGGAATGAGTTTAGTAACTGACACACCCTTTTTATAATCTTTTCGTGACTGAACTACAACATTCCTTTGGATTTTCGTTTCCAATTTCGGAGGCTCTTTGATACTTGACATGTGTTTTGGATCTCCCCTAACCTATTTTTCGATGAAGCCAAGCTGTCTGTTGGCTCTGAAAGCATCTAATTGGCAAATCAAGTAGAGCTCCGTCTCTGCGAGCAGCTGATAAAATATATTAATTGGAAAATAAGTACATTTCTCATAACTGTTTGATTCGTAAAATAACCATGAAGATAACCATGAAAATAATCATTATTTAATTCTAATTAATTTGACTATTTAAGTTATATTTTTTTAATAAACAAGCTAATTTTTGTTAATTTCTTATAACAAGGCAAAAATAATTGGAAAGCAAATGCCTACATTTGTAATAAAATAAATCGATATCATTAACACTACTGGTTTCCTGCGGCACTGACTTGTTTCTTCAGACCTGAAGAAACACGCCAGTGGCATGAGAAACCAGTTGTGCTAATGATATTGGTTTGTTTTATTGTGTGTGTAGGCCTTTTCTATCCAACTAAAATATTCACACATACAAAACCTATTCTCAAGGCGTAAAACAATTGTTTTGCTAAGAAATATTAACTTTTAATTATTCTTTATTCATATTATATCGCAATAACATCTATATAAATAAAAGGCGGAAGAGATAATTAAAGTAGGTTTTTCTTGACCGCCTAGCGTAGTCAAATGCCAGAGAGCTGTCCAGGAGCCTCGGCTGCTCGCTTTTGTGTGAATTCGATTCTTGGCGTCGTATGTTTCTCTAATTTCAACAGCAAATCGACGAAGTAGCAACCAACTTGATAATGTAACTTGATCTCTGTCAAAAAATGTCATCGTTCCTAATTATTTAAATTACCTGAAAAAAAAATTTAAAATTCCGTAAAAATAGAACTTCAGTATTTATGTTCGAAGTTTTCCCTTCACCACGAATTCATCTCGTTCGTAGGTTTTTTTGGCAGTCTCATTCCTTCTCTTATATAAAGATATAAACAGTGCTTATTCCTTCCATGGCACACTTGTATTTGCAAAAATCCTGCGCCACACCAAACGTTTTCAATGCTTTTTGTTTTTGTTTTCAAAGAATCCTTTGAAAAACATCTATTTTACATTTTAAATTTTTACATTTTATATTTTTACATTTTACGATTTTATATTTTTGTATTTAAATTTTACGATTTTGCATTTTTATATTTTACATTTAAAATTTTACGATTTTACATTTTTTTAATTTAAAATTTACGATTTTACATTTTTATATTTTACATTTTTATATTTTACGATTTTACATTTTTATACTTAAATTTTTTCATTTTACGATTTTATATTTTTATATTTTACATTTTAAATTTTACGATTTAACATTTTTACATTTAAAATTTTACGATTTTACATTTTTTTTTTTTTAATTTTTATTATTCTAACTTGTTAGAACGAAATAGAATGTAGTTCCTATTTCTGTTATTTGATATCTAACTTTTTATTCTAGATACCAACAATTGACTAGCGTTAAGCTAAATGTTGATTACTGATGCATTCTCAGAATTTCCCGCAGAATATAGAGTGAGAAGCATTGAACTACACCAAGAGAGGAAGTTCGCGTATTATGGAATGGTCGGGCAATATGAGATACTCGTTTTTCTCGTATGTGAGGTGCTACTATCAAGAGATAACTTCAATATACCCACCCACCACGCTTTGCAGTCTCAATGTAATGGCTATCATTGTTAATGTCAAACCAGTTGTTTCGTTACGAAGCAAAATCAGAATTTCTGTCTTCAAAAGTTCTGCAGGTAAATTTATTAAAATCTGTATTAGGTTGTAGAAGTGTTGTAGTATGTTGAATCATACAAAATTAAGTAGTTATTACTGTATCTCCCACAGTAGTTGTTTTGATTCAATGTTTTCTTGAAGTATGGTCAGCTACGATTTCATTTCAGAATGGTGTGTCAGGAAATACAGAATAGTAGTATTCCATGTCATCTTTCTGTTCAGATCTGAAATCATTCCTTAAGCCCCGCGAACACCATCAAATTATAGACCAACTTAGTTGGCCAACTTCCAATCTTGCTAGAGCGGATTTTGAGCACGTTTTTCAGCGATTTTGCAGCGATTTTAGTTGGCCGACTTCTTTTGCGAGTTGGATGGTGTTCTAGCCTCACAAAATCGGACCAACTCGAAGTTGGCCAACTCAGTTGGTGCAAAATCGGATGGTGTTCGCGTAGCTTTAGTGATTTCCCGAGGAAGGCAACGAGAAGTAAAACCACCTCAGTATCTTCCAGGGATTCGCCATATTGGGAACATTAAGAGATCCATAGAACATGGACCTTTGGAAACGTCGATTGCATTTGTGACTTTTGAAAGTAATACCATGAAAAACAATGGAATAAGCATTTTTGACATTATTTTATTTGTAAATAATAATTCTTATTAGGTCATTGAGTTTTTTCATGTACGGTACATAAATATTGTCTGTTTTTCAAAAACAACCATTGATCTCATATTATGCGCCTATCACATTTTACTTTCCTATTTCATATTAAACGCCTATCTTATATTACCCGCCTGTCTCGTATTACCCGCCTATTTCATTTTATCCGCATATTTCAGTTTACCCGCATATTTCATTTTACCCGCCTATCTCATATTACCCGCCTATCTCATTTTATCCGCCTATCTCATTTTACAAGCCTATCTCATATTACCCGCCTATCTCATATTACCTGCCTACCTCATATTACCCGCCTATTTCATTTTACCCTCCTATTTCATAATAAATGCCGATTTTACTTTTTTTATATATAAACTTAAATTTTTATTTAAAAATAATTATATTATTCAATTACCGCTATAGACAAATAATATCAAGTAATAAGGTATGCACCAGCCTACATTTCTGTTTGATTAAAAAAATAATAACGAAGTTACGACAAACAAAAATGGTTTCTATATAATCGAACTTCCTCTACTCTCGAAAGTAGAAGAAATTTCAAAATCTGCAAATATCTTGCGAATTCGGAAATTGCAGCCTGCACTCATCCTTTCCAAATCATGGCGAATTAATGTAAGTTAAAATAAGCTGGAGTTTATTCGATTCTGAAAAAAAAAATTCTTATTTTTAAGATTTCGAGTCGAACCCATAGCACTTAGACTAGGTATACATAGGTCGTGGCAAATCGGTTAATAACTTTGATTCAGATTACTCGAAATGATTATTTTTATAATAAATTAGAATAAAACTGATGTACACTTGAAATGTGCTCCGAAATGTGTGTGAATTTTATTTGCAATAGTCCATTGGCTAAATGTATAACTGCAGAGGTGGTTACTTGGTTGAATCGAAAGTTCGTTAGCATATTTTTTTCCCATCCTTACAATCGTACCGTGTGCAACATAAATTACAAGTTGAAACTTGCAAATTGTCTGTAAGTTGTGTTGTTGTGTAGCTTATTGATAATTTCCTTATTAATTAATTGAAATAGCATAATTGGTATTCCTATAAAATTATTTTAAAATGGAAGATTCCAAAGTGCATTTCCGATAGTATTATGTTATTACTTTTGATAGAGAAAAACAGAGGTAAAACAAAGATACGTGGCGAGAATGCTGTACTGATTGAAAGTGAATTACGAAGGCCTCCCGTCCTTACTTCGAGTCTAATCTTGAACAATGTTGACTATCAATTAATACTTTCAGGAACGATTGGTCTTCTTCCGGTTTCCATCATGGCGGCCAAGTTAGGTCAAGGCAAAGCTTTACGAAGTCAAACAAAAGAAGTTATTACTGCATATTACACTGCTAATCACTGCATACAAAATGCACATGAGTTGGAAAACGAAAACCCCATTATTTTTGGTCAATATAATAATGAATATTTGAGAAAGTTTTACGAATCTGCTATGATAAAAACCCGAAAACCATATATGACTTATCTACTAATAACATTACTGAATACGGAATTTAAAAATAATATTAATCAATAATGTCTAAAACACTTTTCTTATAGCGCTTTATTATCTGAAAAGCAGACGATGATAACTTAACTTTTATTTTTCACACCAGAGGGAGATCCGATCCTCTACCCATATCCCATCGCCATATTACTTTGACGAACCCTGCAGGTGAGACACAATTTTATGCATGGGAAACTTGAAAATGAACCCCATTGGAAGGGGGTTCGAATATGTACGTTTTTTAATGTGATTTCACTCATTTTTTATTTTTCATCCCATTCTCATCCTTTTTATGCCTCATCTTTTAATCAAGGATTATGTGCTATATGGTAGGAATCTTTTTATTATATTTTTAGCACGTTAAAATTTATTTAATCAAAGAAGTTATTGCTAATGTAAAATCATATTTTGAGAAGGAGAAATCGGAGAAGAGAGTATTACTGCCATTTGAAAATGATATGAAAAAAATATATGCTGCCATGGCGATAGGATTAGCATCGGTGCCCTCTTGTTTGTCGCGGTCTGTTTGCCGTATTGTTTTTCAATAGTTTTCACATCATCAGCACAAGTAAATAGAAATAAATAATACAAATCGTATCAATATAACTGATATTTAATCATAAATAATAAAAATTGAAAAAAGAAAATGAATATTTAAGTAACATGAAGCTAAATCAGTTATTTTTTTTTCAAACAAATTCTAATTGTAAACTTTCCGGCATTAAAGAATGGAATACACAATTGATTCTAATTCTACCATGACGCCATCTGGTGCCCAATTCAACGTTACGCAGGGAGCGTAACTATAGGAGATGTTATCCTAATAATGATGAGATTTCTTGACTTTGCAGATCTTTGGAACTGAAACAAAACTCAACAATAAAAAAAAATCACACGAACATGATAAATGTGTAAAATATGTTTGCTATTCGATGCATAAACAACGAGATAGAAAGAACGAATGTCATCTAAATCTCAATAAAAACTAGATGACAACTATCTTTGTCACGTTCATTTCGTATTTTACAGTCCACTTTGTTATTTGATGATTTTTTTTTTTATCTTATCACTACCCCATTTCGTTGGAATATTATATGAATCCGATATGAATCAATATCACTCGAAAATGCAAGAAAATTGTAACCCCGTAACCTATAGGTTGAAAGTTTTTAGCAATTTTGGCAAACTTTTTTTGGTGAAAGGGAGATGCTTCCTGTGAGGGCCACGAAGGGCATGGGCAAGTCAAAACTTGCACGGAAATTGGAAATTGAAAGTCTACCTCACATGGACATAACAGATAAAAAGGTACGATTTTTTGTTTTATTAAAAGATATTCTACAATTTTTTGCGAATTATTTCGTAACTTACATCCATGAATTTTTGATTTATCGAGTTACAATAATAACACTAAGAATTCATGCAAATATAATATAAATAAAAAAATAACATTTTGTATGGAATTGCAAGTAAAAAAAAATAGCCATTTAAAAGATATCTACTACAAACTGTATTTATTTGAAGTTTTGAAGTGCCAGAAGTAAACATTTATAGTTAAGGATGAACTGCTTTTCGTAGAAATATATTTTACAGTACGAAAATCAGAGTACAAGATTAATAAGACATGACCTTCAAAAACTGAAATTCACTAGTTGCCGCCAGATGGACTCAGCGTCTGCAGTCTTCCCTGGCTTAAAGCTCATTAGTCA
Organism: Thereuonema tuberculata; assembly: GCA_023159025.1. Taxonomy (NCBI): domain Eukaryota; kingdom Metazoa; phylum Arthropoda; class Chilopoda; order Scutigeromorpha; family Scutigeridae; genus Thereuonema; species Thereuonema tuberculata. The sequence goes on along the minus strand of JAFIDM010000005.1, from coordinate 17,371,292 downwards.
ATGAAAACATCATTGTTGAAATTAAAAGTCATAATTTCTCCAGGCCCCGTTTATTATCATGCTACATTTTTAATGTTTTCTACATTGATAAAGTAAATAACTAATAGAAGTGTACAAAAACTTACCACATCTGCAGGAAGCGATGTAATCGGTTCATGAAGATCCTGTTTTGACCTGTCACCTTATGACGTCACAAATTGCTGGACGAAGGCACAACTCTGCAAAGAAAGTGAAGAGATCACTTACAGCATCCCAGATACTGAATCACGTTATCTGCTATTTATTTCGGATGAAATCCCAGCTGACAATAGGCTCTGACAGCCCAGTTCTTTGTCGCAGAGGCACAATATACCGGATTCGTAAATAAACAACACAAAAAGACGTTGCAGGGAGAAAAAAATCCTGAAACCTGATCGAGAAAAGCCAGCAGGCCTTGAAGATGGTGATCAGCGGATATTATTAGCTTGCTTTGGCGTCGGTCGCCAACGATTGGTGCTTCGCCCCTTGTTATTGGACATTTCTTTCTTATTTTTAACCTGTCTTACTTGAAACGTCTGTTTTCTCGGCAGGTGTCGCTCCGCTACAAAGCGTTCGAGAGTTCAAATGAAAGGGCAAGCGGAGCTCTGCATTGAAAACAAGATTCTTAACTTCATTTAGATAACAATCTAGTTTATATTTTTGAAGACAAGTAAAAGAAAACCTGAGCGTCATTCATTTAATACGAAAAATCTTGAAAAAAAAAATATTTTAGATTTCTTTTTTTAGATTTTTAAGCTAGTAATAATGTCTTCATACAGTATACTCTCGATATCTCGAAGTCGAAGTCGAAGGGACGCTAAAAAAATTCGAGATAGCGAGTTTTCGAGATAACAAGGTCATAATCAAAACTTAAAAAACTCACATAAAAACACAAGATACGGAATAATATTCAAAAAAATTAGTCTCGATAGATGAGAAAATATGTATAAATATGTAATGATAGTTGACAATAAGGCTAAATACAGCAACGAGAATTGTCATTTTTAAAAGTAGTAAAAAATAATTACATTAAATTAAAAAGAATTGTCCCTGACCCCTCAGAGAGATAATGAAGGGTGTGAGAGGTTCTTGGAAAAATACCTCTATTTGCTTCGACACAACTGAACGGCGATTTTTCGGGAAAAAAAATCATTTTTTACTTCGAAAAATATTCGACATAACAAGGTTTTGAGTGAAAACTCTTCGACATAAGAATTAAAATTAACATTAGATGGATATGTAATATCAAGGAGAAAAATAATTTTTCGACATATCAAGGTTTTCGAGATATCGAAGTTCGAGATATCGAGAGTCTACTGTATAACAAAACAGAGACGAAAACGATCTGAAGTACAACGTCCTTTGTTATAATAATTGTAATTTACTGTCTAACAGATGGATGTTGATGATCACGTTTGCATGAGAATTACGGAAAACACGAGATTTGGCCATTAGCCTCTTCAGCAGGTCTCAGAGAAATTTCGTTTTTTCAATGTCTGGCACTAGGAAATTGCTACCTAAAGAATTTATTGTTTGTTTATTGACTGTTTTCAATTTATGAAAACTATATTAAAATGTAGTAAAAGTCTCATGCATTTCCCCATATTATATTGTCCTCAAAATGAAAGATGACCGGCGGAAGTTTGAACTGCGCAGCCCTTCCGGTAGCTGATCAATTATGTTTTCCTGTCACAATGGACAATGGCGTCTGTTTTCACTGAGAAAGACATGTTGATAACGCCAAATTAAAACTTCTCTCGACTATTTACCGTTATTTCAATACCAGTTGCTAACAATAAGTATTTATATAAATAAATAAATATATATTATTTATAAATACAATGCTCTTTTGCAAAGTAACAAGCGATTACCGTAATGGCGGCGTCTTGTGATAAACTCATACGGAAGTGCCTGACCAGAGTAATCGATGATACATGCGCAGATCTCACAAAAACAGGCGGCCATCTTTCATTTTGAGGACAATAATTCATTTAAATATTTCATATTTTGTGAGAAGACATGGATAGAGACTATTCTCGCGTAAATTACGTGAAATCACGAAAATACGAGATCATCACAATCCATCTGTTAGACTTTATACATCATTTCCTTAAAAGCGCAAGAAATAGGAATTTGAATTCATTACAAAAATTAATAAAGCAATCACAAGATATCAAAATCTTTCACAACTGAAGACAAAAAAAAAACTATAACCTAACAGTAATCTTCTGGAACTTAATCATGTCAGGGAAAAACACATAGTTATAGTATTCAAAAAAGTTAATAGATAGAAAACTTATTAACTACTTATGTAAAGCATCTTTATATCAATTACTCCTTCAACATATAGATTGGATTTTAACAGCTATATTGCTTATCAGCTAAAACCTCCATCTTACAAAAACTGGCATTTATTTCGTAAATATATACAATATACTAATAAATATACAAACTGCAAAATTTTCATAGTAATAATAAATCAGTTATTCACTATTAAAATTTTGATTTTTCTGGTTTTTCTCTTCAAAAAGATGGTTCTTTTAAAGAATATTTCAATAGAAAATTAACGATGATTATACAAGTGAGTATAATTTTGTACTAAAGGATAAATTTAAGGGCGATCCACAATAATAAAAAAATTAAAAATAATAAAACATTATTTTTACATTAACGAAAGGAAAAGGAAGTACATTAACGTAAGGAAAAACAAAAAAAGTAGGAAAATAGAAAAAAAAAACCCAAGGACTTTGAAAAAAAAAAATTAAGAGGGAAAAAAACAACAACACATAGTAGATATACGGATTCGAACCGACAAACTTCAGTATAAGAGTCCGAGACCTACAGCATGAAGCTAAAATGAGATGGTTGCATTTCTAACATTTAAGCTAATAGCGGAAATCCAATGAAAACAATGCCAAATATTCGAACTTGGGGGGGGGGGGGGGCTTGGCCCTCAAAATACCCATTCCTACGGTGTTTGGGCCTCTGAACACGATGGTGAAATCGTTTGTCGATCCGATCTTCCGTTCGGGAGCTGTTATGGGTGGACAGACACGGACGGATAGACGGACGCGACAAATGCTATCTGATTTGGGTCGCTAAAAATTAATTATGGAAAGACATAGATGAATTATAGAAAGAAAAGTATAGTAAATAACAGAAACTTAATTCTCATTTCTTTGTCCGGGACAACAGACTGTAGTATATTCAGAATTCTGAAATGAAGGATTCTTTTAATTTTCTTATATATTTTAGGTGAATTAAGTTTAAAATGTTTCAACATTTACGCTTAGTAATCAGATATTCCAGATCGCCAATTTTAGAATAAGTTGCGAAGTTTTGGAAATTGTGAATTTATCACGGTTCCGTGTTTGGGCCAATAAAGTGATACCCCATGAACGGAAACATCACAGAAATAATTCCTTTCAGTCAAATTTATAATAAGATCAACAAGGAGCACGCAAATGATGGAAATAATCAAGGAGATTTCAACTTTTTAGGATAAGTACTTATTGAATTGTCATGGATATAATTCCATTAAAATCTTCAAATTATAAAGGTAGACCCTCGACTGAGTTGATACGGAATTAAATTGTAATAAAAATCAAAGAGCTCCATTAACGTCTGACAAACGTAGTGTCAAGAGTTCGGGACTTTTGAGAATTTGGAAATTTGAAGTTAAAAGGAACTGATACCATCGTAGTGTAATCGTGATTCCTACTACTATAAAGGCTAGTTGTAGAAACTTGCTTATCCGATCTCTTCCGTTATATGATTATTACGTTTCAATTTTAGTTCTTAAGCCCATTGCACATGGATCCGAAAATCGGACGGTCGGATCCACGAATCGGGCGTATTCTCTTTCACAAGGCCACGAAACCTCTCCGATGTCGTCTATACGACATGTAACATTCAAATCATTCGTATAGGCGACGTTTCGTGGCCATGTGAAGGAGAATACGTCCGATTCGTGGATCCGACCGTCCGATTTTCGGATTTATGTAAAACGCCCTTTAGTAAATGAAAAAAAAAAAAAAAATAGCCGAACTCCGGCAAATACAATATTTATTGTAGACAATATAGTTTCCCCAGCTACGACAATATGGCTGGTCAAGGGCCGAAGCACATGGCCAAGTATAAAAAAAAAAGTGTTCAAGGGGGGTAAGGCATGTTAGGGATGCGTGGTTGTGTCTATAAATTTCGTAACTATGCGTGTTGTGTTGAGTACTATAGCCTTCTGTAGTCGTGCATAAGTGTTTTTGTAAAGTCCTAGTGTGCTGAGACTGTGGTTCAATGTGTGAGGCACCAGACCAGTGGCGGACAGGACCCATGGGTACAACACGTACTCGGCCCTGCCTTCACTGCTTCTGGAGCTTGTGTGCTAGATCGGTGTATTTACTTATCTTGTCTGCGTGAGTTTTCTGCATGTTCTTGCTGACTGCAATATCAATGAGATAGGTCTGTTTGTTGACCTTATCAACAAGTGTGATGTCAGGTCTGTTGTGATGTGTGTACTTATTATTATTATTTACTTACTAACTATATTACAGCCCTACTAAGATTTCCAAAATTTCACATTGTAGCTTACATATGTAGTCTAAATCTTAGAAAAACAAATAAAAATTAAATTGACAGTTTTATAGTAATACAAAATCAAGCGACCTCGTGTAATTTACAATCTATCAAATACTTGCATCGTTAAAAGTTATACTATTATTGACTGGCGCGCAAAACTCATTTATTCAAACCATTCTAATTTTGGTACAATTTCAAGCGATGCTCCATTCAGTGTATTTAGTAAGTCTAGATTTCGCGTCATTAGGGGCCACATTGACTCGAGGGTATCGTATTATCGCGATTTATTTTATTAATGAAATTTATTACGTCATTGTATTTATTACTTACTATTATTGATTATTTCTGTATTTATTTTTAATTATTTAAAAATAGTCAAATAACTAATTATAATTTTCATACTTTTAGAAGTTTCCCGAAGCAAGCAATTCTTGAAAATTCGTTGTAGCGCCATCTGGCGAGTAATTTCATCATATAGACTCCCGCACTGAGAAAGCAGACCTCAGGAACATCAGTAAAGTTCGTCAGAGCCAATAATTTAATATCATCAAATTTTTGCAGTTTCTGTTTTATTTATTCCAACAAATAAGTGGAATTTTAAAGAAATATTCGCGGGCCCGATGGCCAAGTGGTTAGGGCGCTTGGCTGCGGGTTGGAGGAGTCGATTCCCGGCCTCGGCAGAGGGCGGGAATTTTTCCTCGCTCCTTTCTCCTCCAAACGGATCCCAGGGTCTATCCAGCCCTCTGTCGAATGGGTACCAGATTTCTTTCCCAGGAGTTAAAGGCGGTTAGGCGTCGGGCCAGCCCATCCGACCCCAACTTCGTCTCTTGGCATACGTACGCTGGGAGCCTAACCTCCCGCGCCCCCAAAGGCCGGTGTCGGCCTTCTTTAACTTTAACTTTTAACTTTCCAATTTCAGTATAGATAAGTTCCAATATTGTTCAATAGCTCTATTCTGCTGACTGTTATCAGTGGCCACCTAAAACCGGAAGTGACCTTGAACGGAAGTAGTTTTCTTTCCCAAACCTCCAGTCCATGGGAAATCTAATGAGGTATGACTCATGAGGCTCCTACTATCGGTTTGGCTGTGGAGAACTTTGCACATTCACAAACACGGAACCCTAATAGCTCCTAGCTGTTGGAAGTCGCTAAAAAAGAAAAAGAACGAACTAGTTAGCGTTTAAACGATAAAAAAAAAAAAAAGTAGAAGTAGGGACGATTATTTATGACTGAAAATAAGCTGTATGTAGAGTTAGTTAAGTATTTGTCGGTTTTTTTTTTTTTCAATGCAGTATAAATATAATTTTTACTAAATATTTACTTTAGAGATAGGGAACTCCTAAATAGAATCGAAATCAATTTTTGATCAGTTTTATAGTCGTAGACTTTGGCAAGTCTCTAATGAAGATGGTCCAGGTCTACTTTTTTTACTTTTCGTGGAGGGGATTATTAATCTATTAGGTTTCCTGTGTCTGTGTGGATGCATTCCGTCCACAGATCTAACCGTGAGTCGCAGCCCCATGAGTCATTGTAATCCCCATGGTCTGGAGGTTTAGAGAATCCGACTTCGTCAAGAAAATAGTGATAACTGAACAAAATTGGGATTAATCTATACTGAATCAACTACGAATATGATATCCTCCACCAATATCGCATCTTCCGGTTCCGGTTCCGGAATGCTGGGGGCGGTAACAACTCTTCTACAAGCTCATTTGTATGCCAATGGTATACCGACGAGGCGTGATGGAAAGTGTATGTAATCCTTCAATTACGAGGCTATTAAACAAATTTTATCGCGCCAATCATAGTGGTGTTACAATGCAAGCGTTTGATGGAGTGCATATAGCTTCCGTACATAAATCTTAAAACAAAAAAACTAAAAATTTACAGCCAGAAAAACAAAAGAATGCAACTTTTGCAATTGTTTAAAAAAATTAATTAGTTCGGATAAGCGGAATACTACTGTACTTACTTATATTTAACACTCTTTGTACGAAAGAATTCTGCTGAACATATCAAGTGTTTGTAATATGTCAGCTGTAACAAACTATTGACCTAATAGTTTTGGAAGATTAAATCCTTGAGGGATATTAAAAAAAAAAAAAAAAAATATAATTATTAATGAATAAGCTCTGAAAAAGCTAGCCCAATAAGATCATCGTTTCTACAAGGAAATAAATAAAATGACAAGTTTGCTCATCGCTGGCCAAGACGATGATGCTCTTTTGTTTGTTGTTTAGCATGCGCTATTAAGTTTGCCTGAAACAAGGCATACCTCTAACAAGGAAACCTCTTAAACCTTACTCTTACAGATTTTAATGAAACTTTGTAGAATGAATCATTAGATTGTGTTTATAAAATGAAATAAATCTTAGATGCGGAATCGAGCGCGAAGGACCAATTTTTGGGAGTCAAAAATGATCGAATATACGTCGTTTTACCTCTCAAACACCAGATGGCGCTAATGATTTGTTGCTAACGTCTGTACCTAGTACTTTCCTATACATTTTAATAGCTAAGTTAAGTGGCGCCATCTGCTGTTGACCCATGTAAACTTATTCAAAGTCTTTATTTTGTTTTAAATTTAAAGTTTCCAAATTCGGAAAGATTCTTAAACGTAAATTAGAAAGAATCAGATATAAGAGGAAACCTTCTACATTAGTTAGTTATGATGTATAATATACCGATAAATCAATTTCATTTAGACTACGACGCTGATCAATTTCATCAGCGTCAAAAACAGACAGCGTGCGTTGAATCTAACGAATTTCAATGCATTTTTATGAATTAAAAGCACTGACGGTTTACTTCAATAAAATATTTTGTGCATTGGATCCTTTATTAAACAGTCTCTTCTGTTGAAAAGTCTTCAAATCTTCAAAAATAAAACAAAAATAAATGTATAAAACCATACATTTATTGAAATAAATATCTCTTAATTTTCGAAAAGACATGACTTCTTTTCTTTTTCAAAGCCGAAAAACAACAACAATACGTTACAGTCTCCTCTGTATTTGATTTGGCATTAATTTTTTTTTTATAGCTTAAAAATGAGAGGTGCGTAGAAGGTTCTATTTGTAGTCAAGTGCATGTCATTGAGAGCTTATAACTTCCAGTCACAAATCGGTCGGAAGATTTTATTATTTTAATAAGTATTATTTTTCTCATATTTTCTTCTTTTTTTTTTTTCTTTTGTCCTAATAGTAAGTTCTTTTTTATTTCTTTTCTTTTCTTTATCTTAACATAAATATAAACAAAGGGAAAAAAATAGTCTTTTGTGATTAATTTAGTGAAAAAAGAAATGTAAGCAAAAATTAAGACAATAAAAATACTTTTAAATTTGAAATAGCAAAATAAACAAACACATAAATACAACAAATAAAAGTAAAAAGCTTTGTAAATTCATAATATTTTTATAATACTTATTAAAAAAATTACATTCTTTCCACGGATTTGACTCTCGAAATTATAAACTCTCAATGTACTTGACTACTTCAGACATCTTCTACGCATTTCTCATTTTTAGGCTATAAAAAAAAAAAAATTAATGCCAAATCAAATATAGAGGAGACTGTTTAATAAAGGACCCAATGAACAAAATATTTTATTGAAGTAAACCATCAGTTAAAGAAGACACGATAAGAAAAAGAAACAACCATCAGCACTTTTAATCCATAAAAATGCGTTGAAATTCATTAGATTCAACGCATGCTGTTTGACGCTGATGAAATTGATCAGCGTCGTAGTCAAAATGAAATTGATTTATCGATATATTATACATCATAACTAACTAATTTAGAAGGTTTCCTCTTATATCTGATGCTTTCTAATTTACGTTTAAGAATTTTTCCGAATTTGGAAACTTTAAATTTAAAACAAAATAAAGACTTTGAATAAGTTTATATCACGAGTCAATAGCAGATGGCGCCACTTAACTTAGCTATTAAAATGTATAGGAAAGTACTAGGTATAGACGTTAGCAACAAATCGTTCGCGCCATCTGGTGTTTGAGAGGTAAAAGACCTACATTCGATCTTTTTTTACTCCAAAAAATTGGCCCTTCGCGCTCGATTCCGCATCTAAGATTTATTTCATTTTATAAACACAATCTAATGATTCATTCTGCAAAGTTTCATTAAAATCTGTAATAGTAAGGTTCGAGAGGTTTCCTTGTTAGTCGCGACGCTTGAGTGACGAGAAACAATATAACAGTATAACAATTCCTGATTAATATTTGTACTAATTATGTTTTTCATCCATAATTATGCTTTTAGGCTTCTGATACCGTGAAGCCTTATATCCCCGGTTTGTCTGTCTGTGTGGACAATATCAACTCAGCAACCACGAGGGTTAGAGACTTGATTAGGGTGTCGTTGAAAAGGTCTTGCCAAGAGTAGTTCAGAGCCGTAGAGTTTGTGTCTCTAGCTGGTCGGGAGTAATAATTTTCTTCATTCACGTATCAGAAGCCGTTGCGAAGCAACTTACTCATCGCTATTGCTACTTGTTTGTATACAACTTTCATTAATTTGATATTAAAATACTTTACATTCGTTGCAAAAAAAATGTAAAAAATTGATGTATTTCCCCAATAAAAACTACTTTAGAACAGGTGTATTACTCAGGTGTAATCAGGGTTGCAAATGATTTTCTTAAAAAAAATCATAAATAAAATACATTTTATTTTGTATTGAAAAATAAACTCGTAAAATCATAAATCTTAAATTAAGTTTAAAAATCACCAATTTATAATATGAATACCAAATTAAATGAAAAATTTATAAGTAACCCTATTTTTTTTAGGAAATTCTTCAACCAAAAAAAAAAAAATTACGCTATCAAGATGGTATAATTCCGGTAATTCACTCTTACTGTCACGTAAGGTTAAATTTCACGTACACGAGATACTAAATGTGAAACAGCAAAATACTAAATTTCATTAAAGTTTTATCAAATTTACCAACCAGGGCAAAAAAATTGTCAAATTTGATAAAATATCAACAAATTTGGCAAACCCAGTCATTACTCAATGGAATTGTTATAGATTTCTGTGTATAGATGTTACGTGAGATGTAATTATATGATATAATGAATAAATTCACAATCACGATGATTGAACAGAAAGATAGTAAACATGAATTTCAATTTTGCCATCGAACAACGAACTGCAGAAATCTAAGCTTTATACTATTAACATTGCATTGTTGGCTTCTTGTTGATAAAAGTGATAAAAGCATTATGGCAAATAAGGTGCTTATTACGTATTGAAAAGTTGAAGCTTTGACAGTTTTTTTGCTTCAACTCTTACCATTTTTGTAAAATCTGGACCAAAGAAGGTCAGGATAAATAGTGTTTTAATAGTGTTAACACTATAAAAATATTATTTTATTAACTTAAAGACATTAATTAATGAAGACCTCTCTCATTAATTAAGAAAGAAAAAATCAAAATGATACGAGAATGTTTTTTTTAATATTCATCCATTCAAGTTTCCCATTTTCTGTTTGGTTTACACAAAACGACGTAGAAAATTCAAAATGTCTGCAGTTCAGTTGTGGCGCGAAAACCAAGCTGCCATTTTGGTGACGCAATCATCAGGCAATAAGCTTAAAAGAATTCATGCTAATTCAAAAATTATTGAAACAGGACAACCAAAAAGCCGTAACAAAATGATATTAATTGTTTAGAACTATTTTGTAATTAGGAAATTCGGCCCATAAAATAAGTATGGCTTCGTAACGCTGTCACTGTACCCCAATTATATTGGAAGCCATATTGGATTGTTTTTGGAAGGGAAAAAATGGCTTATTGTGGGCCCGGTGGCCGAGCGGGTAGGGGCGCTTGGCTGCGGGCTGGAGGTAGCGGGTTCGATTCCGACCTCGGAAATTTTCACGCTCCATTCTCCTCCAAACGGGTCCTAGGGCCTACCCAGCCCTCTATAGAATGGGTATCGGGTTTCTTTACCGGGAGTTAAAGGCGGGCGGGCGTCGGGCTGACCCCCCGGCCCCAATTTCGTCCCGTAGGTCCACCTCCAGCTGCCCCAAAGGCCTGTCAAGGCCTATTCGTGGGAATCTTTAACTTTTAAAAATTGCCTTATTTCAAAATTAATCACAGGTATAAATATAAAACAAAATGATATATTTTTGATGTCAACTTAAAAATTAAAAATAATTACAAAATAATTTCTACAACTATGGTATGAAGTTATATTGTAATTATTGCTATTGTAATTATCATTATTTAAAAAGCTTGCTCACTTATTTAAATACAGTTTGAACTGTTCTTTTAATAGGGTACCTTTAATGTAATGTAGTATTTCATTTTTAAATCATCAAACATTCTAATTTTATAGTAAATTGAAGTTTGCTGAAAAAAAAAAAGCTTATTTTACCAGATCCAGCTTGAATGCCTCAATTTATTGCCTCTAGCAAATGGAGGTTATTTATTAGTCTAATAATAGGATAATGGATGACAGTGTAAATAATGGATGCCTGGAACTGTTTGTATCATTCCATGGTAAATTGTCTGTTAAACTATTAATCATCATTTCACACTTTAATTAAAGTAATCCCTTTATTTAAGATGCTTAAAACCATCCCAAATAAAGCCAACCCAGTTCCCTGATTTCCTATGTTCTGCTCTCCTTCCCACTGTACTAGAGGATAAACACTTCTCCCCACAATCCCTCCTTACCTGTTAGCAATGTAGCCGTACTTTCACAGTTAGTGAATCTAACAATATTTTAATTATGTCATCAAAATCGAAATTAGCTACCGTAATTACTCGCGTATAAGTCAACCTATGATGTTCACTTTTTTTTAAAATTTAATCAACTCACGCGCCGAGGATGAGTGAATAAAGATATATTTAAGTAGATATTTCGAATTCTGTGAATTTTGGAGAATGGTATCGCCATTATATTTCGCTGCTAAAATAATTGTGACAATTGAAATTAATATTCAACTTATTTTCAACCTAAATTTTGTATTTTCGATGATATCAAGCTGCTGGCATAGAGCGATCAAATTAGAAGCAAATGGCAAAAAGCTTTGTAAAAAGCCGAGATAAAATTTGGAAATTATAAGTCGGTGTAAAGAGCGAATATTTGTACAAAATTAATCCAGAAACCCTGAAAAAAAGTCTCAAGAGTTCGTAATAACACTGTCTCAGGGCCGGACACCCGGGCCCCTAGGCACTTGAAATTTACGCCCCCCCCCCCCCATCCCAAAAATCTACAACCAAAAAAAAAAACAATACAGCAGGGCCCCTAGGCCCGGAACTTCTAGGCCTAGGCGGAAATCCGGGCCTGCACTTTATCTACTGACAAATGTGGTAAAATTTATTCTTTAATAGTACTAACACAAGAAATGTAAACCCTACATAAATCGTCTGATCAAAGTTGAAAAAAGTAAGTTCACTAATTTTGGCAAATTGTTATAAATATGACAGTAAGACTGAATAAGAATTGTCGGATATAAAAGTTACTTCCATTGTGCTTTCAGAATCAAAATTGGATGAAGTAAATTTTGCTCTCTTAAATTATTTTGGAACCTTCTAAGCTTATCTCGGTACTGCAGAATAATTCACTTTTGACAGTGCTGATTCAGCATCATTTCAAGCTCAGTTGCATTGGTCGGCATTTTTTTTTAATATATTTTACATTTCAAATATACATTCAGATTAATTTGTGGTTCTATAGACATTTATTTATACACGAAACAACTAGATTTTACTTCCTTTCAAATCTGGACATTTGATGCATTTCATTTAGGCCTATTTCAATTTCACAGTATGATTCGGTAAAATGTAAGAAACAATCTGTTCAGAATAAAATATTTCACTATCTGTTAAAAAAATTATCAACAAGTAAATTTAGAATAACTTTCATACAATTCTGGATGGGTTCTAATCCACTTATCCAAAATATCCCAAAAGTAACAAAACATTTCAATTGTAAATGTGAGCGCGCAAAAGGAAAACACTGTTGGTTCGTCTCACAGCGAATCAACAACTTGATTCCCAATGCATGCCATTTTGATGAAACTTGATATTTACGAAATACGAATGTATATTGGTGTAATTTCATTAAAATCTGTCATTTCTTACAATTACTTTACTGAGAACACTATTCCAATTACATCCAGGATGTATCTCTAAGGCGAACGTATCATTTTTTCCCCCCTATAATAAATACACATAAAAAAAAATGCTTAAAAATTTGTTTTAAAATTTTTAAGTTAATTGAAGATTTAAATTTCTTAAGATTGTATGTTCCTATCGCCAGATTTTAACTCTATTTGGAGGTGTCTTATCGTAAATACCATTTGGTGGTGCATTACTAGAATCCCTGCAATGTATTCTTATCCCATCACAATTGCCAATATTAATGAGGAGGAATTGATGAAGTTTAAGAGCAGATAGGCTGAGCTGACTTACCGTTCCTGGCTGCCATGAGCAGGCGACGACTTATTTCTGTGACGGCCGGGCTTCTTATTAAAGGTCTGGCAACTGGCCCAAAGGGAGTTCGCAAGAGCGTGGCCGCAAATGATACGACCGCCCCAACTGGGCTACCGTTGCGGAAAAGCCGTTACCAAAAATACCGGAATAGCCGTCGTCTTGTATCACGGTGACGAAGTAGGAATACACGGAGACCAAATGCCATTGTTGAAGGTCGGCCATTGTGGTCTGGAAACAAAGAGTTAAAGCCTGTACGAATGACCAAAGGAGGATGTAAATAAAGAAAGAAATTATTATACGCGTTTTACTAAGCACTTGGCGAATAAGTAAACGTTCTGTCCAAATCGACGAAACAACTTGGCTGATATTCATGATTTGTAATAATATAACTAAAAAGTTATCGATCAATGCCAATTTTTTTGGGCAAAGACAAGAAATCCTTCTTTATTTCCTTAATCAGATTTTATCCTGATATTTGTTGCTAGAGAAGTCGTGGAGAAGTCGGAGAAGTCGGTGGAGAAGTCGG
>JAFIDM010000005.1:17328469-17351219 GCA_023159025.1 Thereuonema tuberculata | reverse complement strand
CGGCGTTTTAAAAAAGTCCCGATTTTTTTTTGGTTGTTGAACTGGAGTTTTCTTTTTTTTTTTTTTTCCCCCCCCCCCCCCCGGTTAATGGTGTCCCACTTTGCCAATATTAAAATCTGGTCACCTTATTCGTGAAGCACAGGTAAACGGTAGAAGTTTTAAAACTACGTAAACAACCTACACACTATAAACCTGTGTGAAATTATGGATTTTCCCTATTGTTTGGTTACTCGTTCCTTTTTTTTTTTTTATTTAATTACTGTTGAGAATTGCTAAAAAATGCAATGTTGAAGGAATTATTAGTCAGAAAAAAGGTTGGGAACCACTGGCTTATACTACTCACATTTTGCTTATAATTTATTTTCGAACAAATTGGAACTGCTGGTTAAATAGCCAGAGGTATTTAACTATTATTATTTATTATTTTATTATTTATTTTAAGCTTTCGATAATAATAAAAAAACTGGCACGCCAACTACAATATCAAGCTTTTACAGAAAGTTTGATGTCCTCCTTTCATGAAATTTCATTTATTTTGACTTCATTCTAATTTTAGCAAGGCTTTTTTATTTCTTATCACCTTACAAGAAACATCTTAATCTTAATATGATTCAGAGGACACTTATAAAATAGAAAACATATTCTACGAAATAAAAAGAAAATCATTCCAAATAAATAAGTACCAAATTAGACATTTCGAACGGATTTCTGGGAATTTTTTGAGTGAGAAAAGAAGAAAAAGGTGTCGGCAAGCTTCAGCAGTATCCTTACCTCGAGCATGAGCCAAAATACATAAATTTTCCGGTTCATCTTCCGTGTTCTCCCTCTTAAACCAAATTAAATTGTTCGCAGAGCGTCGCTCTTTTGGCCCGACTCCAACCCGGTTCCCAAGGCTGTGAAATATGAATTTTGTTCCCAGAATCGGAGTGTTTCGGGAATTGGTCATAATTTTGAAACATATATGGGTCGTTAGGGCTTCATTAAGTGGCAGGTTGTTTAGTTAGGTCTTTGATTTTCCAAACAAAATAATGAGGAAGATAAATAAAAGACGCCATTTTGAATTTTTAAGCCTAACGTGTACACTCGCAATTCGCCTCTTGGTTTGGTCAACCTTTTACGGTTGGACGATATGACACTTACTGTATATTCAAAGTTAGAATTTTCAGTGATTAATTCACCTGTCATTTAATCTCTTTTCAATTTTTTCGCTGCATTATTTTTTAATTCATTGATTTTATTTCCGCGTCTCATTTTAGAAGCGCCACGAGTTCCAAACATTTCATTATCGCTTAGCAGATCTATTTCGAAGTATTACTTCTTGCACCGGAACTAAAATGAAAGCGCTACGTGATAGATAGATTAATTAGGTGAAAACTAATAATTGAAGAGGGTCATGAGCTTTCCTCGAACATAAAACTTAGTCTATTAGAAAGCAGTGGACCCCCCCCCTCCCCCCCTCCCCCCCAAAAAAAAAATCTCGGGCACCATCTTGGATGTCGCAGATAACTTGATATATCTTCCCTTCATTTTATTAATGAATCTAATAAAAATTGTCTGTTGCCCATGAAGGCTTTATTTATTTATTTATTTATTTATTTATTTATTTATTTATTTATTTATTTATTTATGTTTTTGTGTTAAGAAATCTAATTACCAACAAAAAGAAATATTAAAGAGGAAAGTTAAACTACTTTCATTTAACATCCACTAGCAGAGCTGGGCTTCAATACTAAATATCTATAACTAAGGCTTTAAAAGGAAAAAATCTCACAAGAGATGATAATCACTTATTATCTAAGAAATCAAAACATAGACTTGAATCGTTAATACAAATGTATTTCAATTTGCTTTTTACAAAAAGCTCAATCATGTTGAGAATACAAGATCGCAAACATGTGAGTCTGACATTGACTTTAAGGTCAAAATAGGGCTTGACTTGAGTACATGGTACTGCTCAGTGCGGAGTTGTTTTTGAGTTTACTGCGACGAGTTTGCGGAAGGATATGAGTATGATGTAATGTTATTCGCATTTGATCACGTGACAGCCATTTCACATGGGTTCTATTTTTTTAGAATTCAATATGGCAGATTCGTACGAAACACCTGTTGATTTCTGTTTTTTTTTTTTTTTTAATTTTTCTTAATTTTTTGCGAATGAAATAATCATGCTACATTAGATTCCTGGATGGAATACACCAACATTGCATCGCAAATAATAATTTCGCTTTCAGTCATGGTATTAACGAAGATTAAACGAAAATCGTTCCACGCACATGGATTTCAATGAAAGGTAGGCCTAACTGTTTTTATGGGCAGTATCCTTCCAATACGTTTCATTCGATCATATGCTTCGCAATATTTCATGGTTTACTGTAAGTGGGCCCTTTTAGCAAGCAAAAGGTTTTCGTAAATAGTCAGGGTTTAATTCTGCTTTAATGATTATGATCAGTTTTAGCATATAATGGGTTTTCATAAATATTGATTTACCGGTTTTTCTATGGTTTAATGATGTTGGCCCCATTCAGAAAAACATGGCTTTCCGTAAATATTGAAGGTGATTTTTTGATTTAATGCTTACAGCTCCTTTCAGCAAAAATTTAAGTCTTCTTCATTTCATTCTGCTGTTTTCTTAAAAATTTATATTTCAGACATCAACTTCCGCTTCCGGTTTCTAAAAGTAGTTCCTTAGGCCGGCCATGATTAGTGCCGAGGATAAAAAAACAAAAGAACAACTCGTACCATGTTCTCAAGTTTTACCCAAAATAGAACATTAACTAATAAAAGAGTCTTTGGTGACACAGTTCCTTTCTTTAATGGACTAAACTACTTTTCCAATGAAAGTTAATTGGCAATATATACTTAGGCACTCGTTTGTGTCAATGTTCGAAGCGTTCTGGCTTCCACTAACTTTAAGTAAATCTTCTCAAAGTCTTTCCGGCTAAATACAAACAAGGAATATACTTACGATGACTTGCTTCTAGTATTTCGAAAAACCGGAGAACCACCATATTACTTATTGGTATGTTCACTTGACTTGTAGCAGATCCTCCTTCATGTTTATGCGAACGTGTAACAAGATGGCGTCCTTCATTCGATGTCAGATCGATGAATATTTAAATTTGGATATTCCCATGGAAATACACGTATGTTAGGGATAAACATCTCTGAACTTTTGTATCAATTGAATGATATCACTTTTTAAGAATTTTTCAGGAACTTTTCCTGAACTCATATTGCATACTAGAGACGGTAAGCAATATATCTGAAGGACCCTGTATCAGTGAACTTTCTACTATGGAAACTTCAAGTTCATATCGTATCTCTATTGATGAACACACAAGTTATTTCGTCGCGATGCACATCACGCGGTAACAATTGCACATCAACTTTTTTGGTTAACAAACGACATGCTGTACGGGTGCAGATATCAACAGCTTTGTTTCACATTCGCTTTGTGGAAATGACAATCTATGTTTTTCACTTAGCACTAATCGTCATATTTCTAATTTGAATTTGATTTGTCTAAAAATGTTAATGTGTGAAAACTTCAGGTAAGTACATCACTTTGATTTTATTTTAACATCACTAAATAAAATATATATTTCACAACAGAGTTTTATTTATTTTCTAATTTCTGATTACAATTTGTAAAAAAAACGTTATTTTTAACAATTAATATATCTGCTCTTAGCCTCCGTAGCCGCTACACGTCCTTGTATTTATTTATTTATTTATTAGAAAGCTATAATTCCTGTAGTGCGGATCTGTATAGCTCTCCGATATCGATATAATAAAAGTGGCAGATGTTTTTATTTATAATTAAGTAGAAGAAAGGTTGACATAATCTATAAAAAACGCATTCGAAAATTACATATACAGCATAAAAATTTAGAACTTACTTAAGGGCTGATAATTTTCCTTAATTGTAGTCACTTTTCCAAAGGGAAGTTAATATGAAGTCAATGGGTGTGTGTTTGTATATTCGTTTCTCCGTAAGTGTATCCTTCCTATAACTTTCATTGCTTGTGAATTAATCTTCATGAATCTTGGTTTGCATATTTACGGATAAGATCGAACTTCTATATTTCGTTTTCCTGTGTAGATCCTTGTGAAGAAATCTGCTACTGAAGATAACAAAAAAATCTCAATCAAACACATAAGAAGCTATAACTAGACATTCCTGTGTCTACAGGAATTTAAATAGGTATGTTATTAATTTGCTTTTTAATATTCACAGTAATCTTACATAGGTTTTTACTTTCTTTTTGTTTTCTCGACATTAAATAATAATAATAATAATAATAATAATAATAATAATATTGCAGTGCCTATCAGCAAGAACATGCAGAAAACTCACGTAGACAAGATCAGTAAATACACTGATCTAGCACACGAGCTCCAGAAGCAGTGGAGGCAGGATCGAGTACGTGTTGTACCCATCGTTCTGTCTGCCACTGGTCTGGTGCCTCACACATTGCACCACAGTCTCAGCACACTAGGACTTCACAAAAACACTTATGCACAACTACAGAAGGCTGTGGTACTCAACACTACACGCATAGTTAGGAAATTTATGGACACAAGCACACATCCCTAATCATTCTTGCACACATCTTTACACTTGGCAGTATGTGCTTTGGTCCTTGACCCGCCATATTGTTTTTGCTGGGGAAACCCAAGGTTTGAAACATACAAACATAATAATAATAATAAATAATTAAAAACCTCAAAGAAAGTACAGTTTGAATTCTTTGAGATACTTCTTGATTAGAAACAAAACTTCTCACGTTCTCTATCCAAATTTTACAGACACTGTTAAGCCCCGCGAACACCATGCAATTTTTCAGCAATTTAGTCGTCCGATTTTGACGTCACGAGCTGATATAATCAATAAACGGACTCAAAACTGCTCGTGACGTCAAAATCGGACGACTAAATTGCTGAAAAATTGCATGGTGTTCGCGGGGCTTAACAGTAGTGCCATAACCGATTCACACCGAAGGCCCACTGCGAAGACAGTGCTCTAAAAGCATCGAAAAGATCACGATTACGAAAGAGATTGACCGCAACTACATGGGGACCAAGTCAAGATGTCCTCGCCACTGCTTATGAAACTTATATTAGACCAGTTCTTGATTACGATGGGTAAGCATTAATTACTGCCAATAAGGTTGCAACCCATAAGATGGAGCTTGTCCAAAATGAAGCTCTCCGAGTAATCACGGGTGCACCAAAATCTACCCCATTCCTGCCATGGAAGCTCAGGCTGGCCTTGAGTGCCTCCAAGTCCGATGAGAAAAAGCCTCACTCCGCTTTTGGGAGCTAAATAACCACGATGGAGAAGTAGCTGCCGTTTCAGCTGCAGCCTCTAAGCCGTTTTCCTAATTGGCTCACGAGATTCGTCGAGATCTCCCTCGAGTAGTCAGTGTAACAATCTTCCATGCCATGACTGGACACGACTATCTTTCCACGCACCTTCATCGTATTGGAGTGGCGCGATCACCTGAATGCCCGCTTTGTGGCCAAGAGAGGTAATTCTGTCTTTACACCCAACTCTCGACCATGAAGATAATGATAAAGAAGAACCCTTTTACTGATCACCTCGTCGCCAATTGGCCCAAAGGTGGGCGTTGGCTAAGAAGAAGAAAACCATCTCAAAGAAAAATGGATATTTAATTCATTTATTTCGCCGCTTACGATAATCACCCTAAAAACATGCGGAAAATGTATTGAGAAACAACGGAAGCCACATAGCTAATATTCTTCATGACACAATCTTCATTGTTGATTACAATGAAAGATATAGTAAACGGAGTGATGGAAGGGCAATAAAAATTAGAGTGATAGCAGGAATAACTGTTCAAATTGTTTCAATTGTATTCATATTATTTACTAAACAATACTATAAATAATAGTAATACTACAAAAACATAAGGTTTACGTGCACTGCGTAGTATTTGAAGCAATAATGAAGCCATACACCTGTGTAAAGAAATGAAAATATTTATACAAATAAAATACATGACGTAGCCTTTTGAAAGTGGATGATAATTATAAAAAATGTGAATAATGTAAAAATAATAATAACAGTACTTAGATATGTTAAAGATGCAGAGAATAAAAAGAAAATCGAAAAGCTTGTTCTCTTCTACTTTGATCTGCAGAAATATAGAATTAGTTCCAATGCTTTGCGGTAGATGTCACTGAGAATACATGGAAGTAGTAATCCATAACCCACGATTTTCATCTTTTTTCAACCGTCGTATAAGTTAGAAGTAGTTACAAGAGGTACATTTCCACGCACCGAAATACAGTCGCACCTCTATTTAACGAACCTCTATTTTGCGAATTTCTTTATTTTGCGAACTTCTCTATTTTGCGAACTTCTCTATTTTGCGAACTTTTCTTTGGAACCAAGAACATTTTGCTAATTTCTTCGTAAAAATAACCTCCAAATAGCGAAATGTATTTTCTATTTAACGAACTTTTTCGTGGTATTTATTTTTTTTTTCTCCTTGAAATGTTTTTATTATTAATATTCCCTTAGAGGAAATGAAAGAAATGTAGATAAAGCTGAGGGAAAAAGAAGAAATTAACGATGATGTGCTGATTGATGATTATCTTTCACTTGATTTTGAAGTTGAGACCTCGGAAACACTAACTGAATCGGATATTTTGGACAGTGTGAAAAATAAAAACAATACAGCAATGAATTGCAATGAAGATGATGAAAATGGAAATGATCATGATGCAGAAATCAAAAAACCTTCGTATGATGAAATGCTAAAATCACTTGAAACAATCCGACGGGCATTACAATTTGAAGAAAATACGCCTGAAAAGTTTTTGGTGCATTGCAAAGATGCGAGACGTACTAGAAGCAAAAACATTTTTTCAAAAAAAAAACTCATTTAGACAAAATTAATAGACTTTATTAGTAAAATTTAAGTACGCATGGGGTAATGTATGCTTTATATCATTAACATTATTCCTTTTTTTAATAATATTTATTGTTTATTTATTTTAAATCTGTTTTATGTAGTTTAAAGTAATTTTAAAGGTGAATCTCTATTTAACGAATATTCCATATAACGAACTTTTTTTCGTTAAATAGAGATCCGACTGTAGTTTCATTCAGTAGCATAACAAAGAGCGAGGGCGTCCTTGTTTATTGTTCAATTTGCGCCCCACACCCAAACCAAAGTAATCAATATAAATAGTTGGACATAACTATTTTAAAAACAATATTTATGGAAAGATTTCCAAATATCCTTTTTATTACTAGGTAAAATTTCAGTTCAGGGTAAGGCGGGGTTTTTTTTTTTTTCGCGCGTTGGGAAGTAGTTCCATCTTGGAACTATTTTCAAAGACCGGAAGCTGAAGTTCATTTAAAGTCCTCCCAGTGAATGATGGCCGCCTTGTTTTTGTGAGATCTGCGCATGTATCATCGATTACTCTGGTCAGGCACTTCCTATGAGTTTATCACAGGACGTCGCCATTACGGTAAAGGCTTGTTACTTTGCAAAAGAGCATTGTATTTATAAATAATATATATTTATTTATTTATATAAATACTTATTGTTAGCAACTGGTATTGAAATAACGGTAAATAGTCAAGAGAAGTTTTAATTTGGCGTTATCAACATGTCTTTCTCAGTGAAAACGGATGACGGGCGTCCATTGTGACAGGAAAACATAATTGATCAGCTACCGGAAGGGCTGCGCAGTTCAAACTTCCGCCGGTCATCTTTCATTTTGAGGACAATAACATTATTGAAGTTATGAAAAATTATCGGAAAGAGATAAAGAAACGGCAACGCTTGCTAAAAGGGGCCAACCTTAATAAACAATATGAAGGGACTGAATATTTACGAAATATACGATGAATTAAATATCGAAAATAAAAATGAGGCTTTACCTTGTGACGTATTAGGCCTATTTTGTAAGTTGTGAAACGTCGAGATCACCCTCACGTCAATAAACATTGGTGGTTACTTGGTGAGGATGCAGTTTGTGATAATATGCGATGTGAAGGAACGATATCAGGAAGATTCAAGTCGGTAAAATTTCAATTCAGGGTACGGCGGATGATGACCATCACATGGCAGTAGAAACATATCGTATTTCGTTCAGAACAACGATATTTAAAATGAAACGTAGCATTTAGGATGAAATATTGGCATCTACCTTCTTGTGTAGTGCTGTCAGATTGTTCTGTCATTTCCAAAAAAAAAAAAGAAAATGAAAGAAATCACCAGATCATGCTATGTTTGCACCACTTGCCGCCATTTTACATTTCAAAAAGAAACACGTGATTCAAGACGAGAAAGATCCTGTATCACTACGCAGGACACTTAACCGGAAGCAGTAAATCGGCCTTATGCAGTGAATGTCAAGATCGCTTCTGATTGGCTAGTACCCGCAAGTAGACTTTACCCCTAAAGGTAAATTATCAGTAAATAATTTTGTAATACAATATAATGATGCCTATAAAAATTATAATGTGGAATTAATTAGAAATAAAATTGTTAAGTTTTACTTCGCCACAATGTGTAGACTTGAAATTACTTGGTGCAGTTTGAAAATGGAAATAAATTGAAATTAGAAATCTAAGATTGAAGTAACCAGATAAGATTTCTTCTTCTTGAATATTAAATCTTAATATATTCTAGGTATAATATGGACAATCTTGACGTTCGAATGATTCTGATACAAAATAGTCTTAACTTCATTAATAATCACTCCTTGAAATATTATAGTTCTTAAAATAATTCAATGAAATGCTTCTAAGATTAACTATTAACAGTTATATTAATATTTTCTTTAAATCTTCTTCAATTCTCTGGATCTGTTTTCTGAAACAAATATGGTTCTATTATTTTGTTACCTTTAAATCCATTTTTTAGCGTCTGAAGATAGGCATTCCCATAATTCCCCATCTGTATCTTTTCCTTTTTATCTTGCTTCGATAAAATTGTTTTGCCTTTTTACTAGATTTTTACTGATGTCCCATCCTTGTTCTCGACCATTCTATACTTCGTTGCTTAGTAGCGATGCCCGAATAACGACTTTTCTTCTAATATTACTTTTTCGGTATCTGTGGATTTACAGATGTCTACAACTGGTTATTACGACTCATTTTTACGAACTCGTTATTTCTCCTTAATAAACCTTACGAGAAATAGATTATTTGTCATCTATATTTCGTGCTTCTTCATCTACCATCTTTTTCGAAGTAACAAAGTTTTTTGCTTTCATGTTTTGTTTATTGTTTTCAACAATACTATGTTGGAATCTCGTGCTTACGATAATGTTACGTCTTTTTTTAATTTAATAAATGTGTTAACTTAAGCACAAAAATAACAAGTGAATATAATTTTGTGTTAAAGCATAAATTTAAGGGCGACACACAATAATAATTTTTTTTTAAATTATAATAAAAAAAAGAAGTACAATAACGTAAGGAAAAATAAAAAAAAAAGTTAGAAAAATAAGAAAAAAAAAAACAACAAAAAACAAAAATCCACGCGGATATTAAGAAAAAAGATTACCATAAAGAAAAAAAATAATCGATGTCTTTCCGGATTCGAACCGATAACTTCCAGTATATGAATCCGAAATCTTACCCACCAAGCTACAGCTGGCAACTTAAACCGGTTGTTACATTTCTAACATTTAAGTTAAAAGCGGAAATCCAATGAAAACAATGCCATACATTTCAACTTGGGGGGGCGGGGGGACATTGGCCCCTGAAAATACCCCCATTCCTATGTTGTTTGGGCCTCTGAACACGATGGCGAAGTCCATTTGTGGATCCGATCTTCCGTTCGGGAGTTCTTAGAGTTGGACAGACACGGACGGACGGACAGGACAAACGCAATAGCTACGGATTTTGGTCGCTATCACAATAGCTCCCAAATATGTTGCTATAAATGATGTATGTTCTACTTATATGTCTGTATATACAAAGGAGGGGCGTTCCGGCTTGGCCGAGCGGTCTGGGCGGTGGTCTGCCGTGCGGACGTTGTGTCGGAATCTGGGTTCGTATCCCGGGCGTGGCTTGGTTATTTCAATTCCTTTGCTGTGTTTGTTAGCCTCTTCTTCACTTTCTCTTCGGTCACGGGAAGATCACGGGAACCCATCTCAGTTTCTTTCTATGGGAATTCTTGAATTCCATAAAAAATGTTTGCCTGTCTCCGGACACAATTACTATGGATGGATGGATATAAAGCCCCGCGAACACCATGCAATTTTTCAGCAATTTAGTCGTCCGATTTTGACTCACGAGCTGGTGTAATCAATAAACGGGCTCAAAACTGCTCGTGACGTCAAAATCGGACGACTAAATTGCTGAAAAATTGCATGGTATTCGCGGGGCTTAAATAAGGCTGTTTGTTGGTTTGTGGCTTTGTTTATTTGTTTGCTGTACAGTCTTAGGCCCTTTGATCGATCTCGACCAAACTTTGCAGAAATACTCTTTAGGATCCTGCGGAAGTAAGAGGCTACAATTGAAACCTCGGCACTTCTTTCCCTCCCCCTAATTTAATCCCCTCAATACTTTTGTATAATTTTCAAGTCTGGCTTATTACCTCACTTCTGTCTTTGTACTAGGGATGAGCTGCGGTTAAACGCTGGCCTTCGGAGGTTTGGGCACTGCGTTCAAATAGTTTTGTGGTAATATTTTTTTTTTAATCGAATTTTCGATATTCGCATCCTAACGGGTATAAACGGGGGAGGGGGGGTACAAACTTTATTAAAGAGTACTTTACGGAGTTTTTCATGTTACGAAATCAGAATAAAACATTACCTTGTAATCATCCCGTGAAATATCACTAACTGGGATAGGTATGAAGTGATAGGTGTGTGGAGAAGGCCAGAAAGGGGTGGAAAGTCTTAAATTCTCCGATCTCGATATTAATTTCATATCTAGGGCTTATCGAGTTACAAAGTAGGAATTATAACATTAATTTGTAACTACCACCTGACTGGAACTTTACCGACTGGAAAAGTGATCACACAATAACAATTTCTTCGTAATCCACATTACAACTATTTTCTGTAACCGAGGGTATATATATATATATATTTCACTTTCTCATCGCAGAATTATTAATTGAAAGGAATATTTTCTTGTCAGTTAACTTTCCTTTTCTTTAAATATTCACATAAAACTAGCCAAAATACGGATTATATAATGTATTATATTTCAATTTGTATATTTCGGCTTATTGTTATTTTGTTTTTCTTTCGAAGAAAAATAAGCTCACAAGTTAAAAGAGTCGATGAATATTTACTCAGTATTTCGGCTTTGTTTTTGAATTTCACAATATTTCGCAAAAATAAAAAGAAGAAATCATCCGAGACTTCGCAATTTCAAATTGGAATCTACATTTTTTCATTGGGACAATTATGCGTCCCATATTAAATTTATTGGAACAATGGGACACAATCTCAAAAAACGGGACAATCCCGAAAAATATGGAACGTCTGGTCACGCTACTGTAACTTAAATGCGGGAAATGAAGAACTAATATAAATTACAATATTATTACTGATCAATAATTAGGTGAAATGAAAAAAATATAAAAAAAAAGCATTTTAAAAACAAAAAAGAACTCGAAGCCTGCATTCCTAAAAAAAATTGCGGAATTTCTTTTTTTCTTTTTTAAAATAGTGCAAAGAATACAACTAAAAATTGTAATAATTACACGTAAGTAGATTACAAAAGAATGCAGGTTTCCATTTTATGACTAAATAAATAAATAAATCTACAGAACTTACTGTAGTCTTCTAAATCCAATGAATTGTAAACATAAGAAAGCAGGCAAGATTAATGGATTATTCAAAAGATTAATATGACATGTTTCGCTTCGAAACTTTTTCTGTGGAAATTTTCTCACTCTCACGAACTATTATCTCAAATGAAAACATTTTCTACTATAAAATTAAGTCCGTATCTTGTATGTCAATATGCGTTTTAGAAAGATACATCTAGAGGTTCAAAGTTTTCTTTAGACGAAATGTGCAAAGATATTATCCATCCTTTACACGTTCTAGTTCACTTTTAATTCAATGAAGGAAAGGTGCGTTCTGATTGGTTGATCTTCCAGATTATGCGGTCAGTTGTCATGACAGATAATTACGTTTAAAGGAAATGTTATTTTTTTCCAATTAAAACATTCTGGAAGGGGATAAACATAACTTAATCTAACATAATATAACCTAACTTCTATGCTTGGGCTGGTCTGCCTTCTGCTGCTGCTTGAGAGGGCCTTTTGGAATACTTCAAGGACACCTGGGGGTGGTTGTGAGGTGTCTAACTGACCATGAATATCTGCTGATTATTTTCGGACTGTCCCCATCATTTTCTGACTGGTATTTTAGATTTTATAAGCGTTTTTCTGTCATTAGGCTTAAGTTTTTAAGTTTTGCTATTTTCGCACCGGTTTTATTTATTCAATTTTGGGTTAGGCTTAGGCCTACTTTTTATTTTTTGTTGCCATTTCGTCATTTTTAGGGCCATTGATTTTATATATGTGTCAAATGAAAGTTCTCAGTTTGTTCTTTAATGTGAAAGTGTAATTTTTTATTTAGGGACCGTGTTATTATTATTTTTGGTTCCTTTTGCTCTCCGGAGCTTAGTTTTTTTGTATCAGTGAAATTTTTGAATACCAGGGGATTCAATTTTGCATTAATTCTATAGAGCTAAGTCAGCTCTTTAATTTCACTCCTTGTTTGTTTCATTTGGTGCAATATTTTTATTGTTGTTACGTTTTTTCTTTCATTAGGCTTAAGTTGTTACTTTTCAGGTTGGCTATTTTTGCACCCTAATCTAAGTTCTGTGCCAACTGTTATTTGAAATAAGCCTTTTTGCATTTGTTGTCATATTTTTATTATTTTGGTTTGTTTTTACTGCCTTTGGTATTATATTTATATAAGAGCTAAATTTGCTCTTTGTTTCTGTATTATTTTCTCATTATCACACCAGTGATTTTTCAATTATTAACTTTTTTCAATGTTTATTTTTGCTATTTTGGTATGCTATTTTTGTATTTACTGTTTTACATGTAACCGGCTGGGCTTTTAGTTGCTCTGTTTTATAGTTTGTAAGTTTTAGTCTTTTAGTGTTTTAGTTTTAAGATTAAACATGCCGGCTAATGCATTATCCTCCATGCCGGACATTTATATATCGACATTATCTCAAAAGACAGACAGTAGGGCCTTATGGGCGGACTTTCGTATTGTTTAGCCGTCAAGGTATCTCGGCCTCATCCATCAGGGAGATAATGTTACCGTGAAGTTACTGTTTCCTGAACTTAAGGAGTGGCAAGACTGCTTGTCTCTGTGGGCTTCTGCCGCAGAGCCAATCCCACTTCCCAGTCTTCAGATTCTTCGTGTGCCTTTTCACGCAGCGTCGGAGGCGGATCAACTAGCCATGAGAAAATCTAAACCACGCTGTATCCAGTAGGTCCAGCCTGAAGCCTCTCAAGGTTATCCTGGGAGCTCTGTTCCTGCGCCCCGTCGTGCCAAGAGTGTTTCTAGTGATCCTGTGCCGTCCACCAGCAGTGCTACAGGTCTTCTCTCGTCTCCGGTGTCTTCCGTCACTGTGCCCTCATCTACGTCTGCGTCCAATGTGCCAGCTACTAATACGGTGTCTTCCTCTGCAGGTCGTCCTGCTGCTCCATCCTATGCAGCTGTGGCGGGAGGTTCCTGTCCAGTTCCGTCCCGCCTGGTTCACTCCTGGGCTGCTAATCCACCGGACTTAGCCCTTCCAGATTCGTGTTCCCAACATCCGTACATCTGTGATTCATCGGGAGTTAGCTGTGGTGGTTGCTCTCTCCTCTACTAGAATTCTCCTATCGGATGTATTAGACCACTTCCTGCAGGCATTCGTATGGCACCCACCTGCTCCTAACCCTTTCGCAGGGATTGAAAAGCTCGACAATTTCACCTACGTCCTCTTGTGCTCATCACCAGATACTGTGGTTACCCTTATGGGTCTGGAGGACTTATCTTTTCCTGGAGGCCATGTAAACGTGTTTCCTGCCTGGGACAAGTTTCGATTATGCTTCCTCCAACCATGCCCAGTTTACATCGGACTGTACGAAACGCCGTTAGGGTCCAGCTCCTTCTGTCCATCAAGCTTCTCCATCGGCTGTGATTCTTCAGGTTCCATCTCCTCCTGTGACTCAGAGTGTTCCACCATCTTCCGTTCTGCGACCTCTGGACTTCACTCTTCGGCCTCAGCTAGATTCAGCTCCTTGGTCTCCCACTGTTCAGCTCCTCTGGAAGAGTTCCTAATTCTTCCGCCTCCGTCGCGTGGCTCCGCTAAAAAACGTCGCAAATTAAGCTCATCTAGTTTCCATCCTCCTCTTGTGATGATATGTCTGCTGTGTCTTCAGCATCGGACCTCGAGAATGACATTGCGGAACCTTTACCATCTGTTGTTTCTCCTGCTTCTTCTGCTGTTGCTGTTCGGCCTGGCTCTCCTGTTCCATCTTCGCCGCCTCTTACGTCGAGTACCGCAGCCTCCTCTTTGCCCTTATTACCGGCTGTAGGGACTTCGTTGCAGTCACCCACAACCACCCCCTCCGACCTTCAGTCTTCGCTGTCTTTGCTGCTCTCTGCCGTTGAGGATTCTCCTGGTGTTCCAGGGATTTCCGATGTGTCGGAGGGTAGTTTTTAGTTTTTCATTTTTATATTTGTCATTATTCTGTATCAATTTTTGTAGTATATAATATTTACTTTTGTTTATGTTATCTATTTTGAGTATTAATATTAAAGGTCTTTCTAGCCACCGTAAACGTGTTCGACTGTTGGGGTTGGTGGATCATTGGTCCCCGGACAGGAGACGCATAGTCGGGGGGCCGTGATCCATCGCCTCTTCAGTGCCCAGCCGGGTCGTTTTCTTGTTTCTGATGCTGTTGACGGTCGGGGTGAGGTTGCAGTGTGGCTTCGCCATCATCGGTTGCGCTCCACCTCGATCGTCTCTGTATGGAGGGACGGCTCCTGTCTTTAAACATTTCTTTTGGTGCTTTTTACTTTCGGTTAGTTTGTGTGTTTGCACCACATTCCGTTACCCATTATAAGACCTTTTTACCTCATTTTGAACATTGTTTGTCCCCCATTTCCCCTACTATTTTAATTGGGGACTTTAATTGGGACCTGTTGTCCTCCTCTTCCCCTTTATCCAAATTTTGCGATCCTTTTATTAAGTTAAATTCTTTACAGATCTGTTCTGTCCCCAACATGTTTACTTATCTTAACCCTTGTCCCTCCAAAATTGATTTTATTGTAGTTTATAAGTTTTTACTTGTTGCTTCATTGCTGGCTTGCGGGTCCGGCATTTCTGACCATGCTGTGCCGGAGCTCGGGAGTATCTCGACCCCGGGTGCTGGCTTGGTCTCCTCCGAGTCGTTACCTGCAGGAGGAGGATGTCTGCGCCTTCATTTTCACTCATTTTACTCATTTTAAGTCGGGATTTAAGTTTTCTTTCATTTCCCTTTTTCGTTCTTTTATTTTTCGGTTTCGAACAGATCGTTTTTTAGTTTCAGACCGTCAATCCATCATTTCCGATTTGTTTTTACACAGTTCTTCCCCACCGTTACAGGCCTTAGGCCAATCACTTTCTTCTAATTTACGTGCCTTGGAGTGGAAAGGAGGTGCGCGCGCCTCTGTTCTTGCAGGTCAACCTATGTCTGCAACTTATTATCGGGTTCGGCAGCGGGCGAAGTGGATCGATTTTTCTTTTAATAAGGTCAATAAGGTCGAATTTTTCCATCATTTTTCTGATAAATTTCGTCCGTTTTCGTCCTGCTTCCCTCCTGGGGATTTTATTTCCTCTCTCCCCCTTATTGAAGAGGTGACTACTGAGCTGCCGGCTGCTTTTCGCTCGGCTTTGGGGAGGCTATCCGCACTTCGGGGTCTTCATCTGCG
This sequence comes from Thereuonema tuberculata, assembly GCA_023159025.1. Classification (NCBI taxonomy): domain Eukaryota; kingdom Metazoa; phylum Arthropoda; class Chilopoda; order Scutigeromorpha; family Scutigeridae; genus Thereuonema; species Thereuonema tuberculata. Next base: position 17,335,283 of record JAFIDM010000005.1, on the reverse strand, counting down.
CCGGGGCCTGATCGTCTTCCGTATCTCCTGTATAAGGCCAACGTTCCATTGTTTACTGACATTTTGTATTCTCTGGTGTTGCCGCGCTATGCGTTCCCTAATCCCGCACTCATTCCCAAAGCCAAGGTTCCATATGACTTTCTCCGTCAACACCGTCCCTTGGCTCTCAACAATACTGATGTTAAACTTGTCTCCAAAGTTTTTTTGTCATGGTGTGGTTCGGCTTTTCATCACATTTTACATCCTTTTCAGTTTGGTGTCCGACCACACAGCTCCATTTTTTATGCAATTTTTGTTTTACGATCTATCCTCTGTTCTTCATCGTTCAGACGAGCTCTAATTCCTTTCGGTTGACATTGCTGATGCTTATACATCAGTGGATCAATCTCTTCTTTTACATCTTTTCGAGTATTATAATGCTCCCACCACCTTCTTGTCCTTGTCCTTTCTTCGCTCCCTATTATTACGACATCTATTAATTTTTTACAACAAGCTTTTTTATCCACTGCCATTCCCATTATTGACTTTTGTTTATGCCCCTTAACAACGTTGGTTGTTACCCCCCCCCCGTCCCGTTTTAATTTCTTTTATTTTCAGTGGCAGTATCAGTTGTTTACTTTTTGGGCCAGATGTTACTCTTCTCCCCCCATTCCCCTTTTATCTTTTTCTTTTGTTTATCGTCTGGTCCGTCCCTTAGTCCCTGTTCGTTGTGAGTCCTATCACCCCGAGTTCCCTTGGCGGCATTTGTGGTTGGTGGTTGGCCTCCTGCGGGTCCTTATATCACCTCGTTCCAATGGCGCCTGTTGCATTGCTGCTTAACTACACCGGCGCAATACGCCAGTTGTCACCATGTACCACCTCCCACCTGCATGGTCTGTCCATCCCATCCTTTTGACTTTCACCATATTTTCGATGCCTGCCCGAAGACGATTGCCTTTTGGCAACGGGCTTCTAGCCTCTTTGTGGACACTGCGGCAGTGACCCTCCCTTATTTTCGTTTCTTCGGTGCAGGCACCGAGACCACGTCAGATTGGGAGTGCCTTCTTTCTTGTCTTGTCCGTTTTACCATTTGGCATCATCGGAATTCTCCGGTGATTACGGTGATTGGTGTCCTGCGTTCGCAATGTCCTCAGGTTCCACTGGGACGTTTTGGGTTGCCGGCGCTTCTGGGCCCTGTGGCGCTCCTGTCCTCTGGTTAGACGCTTGGTCTCGGGCGGGTATTTATTTGATTGTTCATTGTTCGAACAGGATAATGGCTTGCCTTGACCTTGCTTTGGAGTTTGGGTAGTTTATTTATTGGGAGGGGTTTCTGTTTTTCTGTTCTGATTTTTTCTCTTTTTTCTTTTTCTTTTTCACTCCTCCGCAGCGTCATCTGTATGATGTGGTCCCTGACATACAGTGTGCAAGCCTATCCCCTGTTTGTCCATTTCTTTGGGTTTTGTAGATATTTGTTCGGCCGTGTTCTCGTTTTTTGTCTTTTTGGCATCTGCTTGTAGTCTGTGTTTTGGGTTTTGTTTTTGATGGTTCTGGCGGGTGAAGAGCAATGGTCCGGGTGGGCGGCAACTGGACTGGATCCCCACGGTAGGGTCTTCGACGGCTGTGGGGTGAAGGGTGCAACCCTGCCGGCGTATCCTCCATCCTTTTTGTCCTTTTGTCAAACAGACGAACAAATATCTTGCATACCTGTCAGCTGTCTGCTTGTGCGGGTCGGGCTGGGTTCGCCTTTGCGTTTTTTCTCACAAGTATATAGCTTGTCTTTTGCTCCAGTCCTCGTCGCCTTTTTTATCTTGTCTTAGGCTTAAGATCCTCATTCTTTTTCTCAGGACAGTCTGTCTTCGGATATCAACCCCTTTATTTTTCCGGGCCTCTTTAGGTCCGATGGTTAGGACAATCCTATTCTCCTCTTCTCTCTTCTTTGACTGTTCTGCCTTTCTTCCCTCATCTTTTCTATTTTCTCCTTTCTTTCTTCGTTAGGCACTTAGCTAACTGAGACTGTCTCCTGTCTTTGCACAGGTTTCGTATCATCATCTTTTTTCGCAGACTATTGTAACCCGGATTGTAGCTTGTATTCCATCGTCTCGCTTCCCGCTCTGGTCCTGTTTTTTCGTTCTGTCTCAGTGCACTTTGATTGGGTCTTTGGCTAGGTAACTCGGGTTGTAGTTTGTATTCCATCTTCTAGCTCCCCGCTCTAGGCCTTTTCTGTCCGTCTTAGTGCACCTCAGTCAGGGTGCGCCTGCTAGTCAAAGCACCCAAAAAGACAGTGTCTAACCTAACTTAACCTAACGTAATGTTGATTAAAAGGCCTCATCCCGAAGGTGTTCCCATCTTTGTTCTGATCAATCAATCAGAAATCTCTTCCCGACGAATCTATTCCTCCGAGAACTAAAAGCAAACTAGAATATGCAATTTCGCTGTACAAAGAATAAAGACCGTTTTAGACGTGCCGTATCAGTAGGCAATCCGTACGCTATCGGGTGATGACCAAGAGATTGTTTCTGTTGCTCTTATATAGCACAGGTTCTATTTTCAAAGACAGTTGCCATCCATCTGTAGTAGCAATCTGATACCAGCGCACCTGGTGTCGAATTGTAGAACTTGAAGTTCAATCGCATTTGTGTCTGTTTTAATCTGAATTACTGACAATAAAGTTGATTGTCACGAACAGAAGTCATCATTTCACAATGTTTTCGTGAATGCTTTCAGAAAAATCTACATTATTAAGCAAAATCATGACAGAATTAAAACATCGTCGTTGGTCGAGATTTAACGATAAATCTGAAACTGAAACCGACGTAATACAAAAAGATAAAAAGAAATGAAATATGTATTTTCTGTTTTAATTAATTAGAAAAGTTCTCTCGCCTATTCGATACGTTAAATAAATTACTTTTATATAAAATAACGTTCATTTTCGTAAAACGTAAATAAGACGGCAATTGACAAGTGTAAATTTTCTGATTGATGGAAGTCGATATGAAAGTGTGTAAGTCAGTGTTTTAAAGCTGATTCATTGGCAATCTAACCTAACTTTGCTATTGGAATTGCAAAATGTTGAAATGGCACGCTCTAAAACGGTCTTTACGCATATATGCCGAGTTCGATTCTATGCAGCGCCATCTGTTGTGAGAGTTACGAATCTCGAACACCATTTATCTCTTTCCTTGCAAATTTTATTTTATCAGCATTCTGGGAACTGAAAATTACATAAGAAAGGTTAAAATTCCATTATAAACCGGTCTCCAGCAAATGTTTGACTAACATGGGAGGTTTGTATGGGTTTCAACGTATTTTGTAATTTATTTGTTGTGTGACCCACAGTGAAAAAGATGTCATAACTATTAAAAATGTTTTTAAATAAATTTATTATAATTTATTGTTGTCGTTGCTAACCCTGATAACTATGGTTAATACATTGTAATGTATTTGGTCGTATTCCTAACAGTATTGTCAAAAAATTTCTAATTCAATGTTAAATGTTTACGAGGCATGTTTTTGTAGGAACCCTAATTTAACACAAGTGGAACTCCCAGAACTGCTGTTGTAAGTCCAACATTTTTAGATTTTTTGATGTTCAGCGCCATCTGCTACCGTCTGCACTGAGCAATCGAGTTTTTTTGTGGTATTTTCCAAATTAAGATTCTCTAACTTAATGAGGACAAGTTTCATTGAAAAATAGTAACCTTTAACTTTGCATGGGAAGTCTGGAGTTAAAATTAGCCACAAGAAAGGCTTTAGAAGCAAGTGGACGATAGACTGTATTTACATTAATAATATAATAAAAAGTAATTAATATGAAGTATGTACAAACTATATTGTTTTCTTTTTTGAGTTTCCTTTCAATCTTGTATTTGCTTATCTTGTTCGGGAAACTTTTAATTTAAACAAACTGCGTAAAAGAAATTAAATACACATTAAATTTTAATGATCAACGTACGAATAAAGGTCACACACAGAAAAAGCAATTTTTAGACGAAAACATTCAATTTAAGATAATCAGGATGTACAGGCGAGTTGCTCACGGGAAAAAAATTAATAAAATAGTTTACATTTCGATTTGAGGCGTTGCCTGGACTAATCTTTGATCTGCATTAGTGTTACTGCAGAAGAATTAAGAGAATCAAGGAAAGAACAAATGTGCTACCGTAAATAAAACCGTCAGCTAATCACAAAATTTGCAGTAGATGTTAAAACTACTTATTTTTAACATGTTTATCATTTATTGAAATGGGTTATCACATTAAAAAATACACAAAAAAGCCCAATTCACTTTGAAAAGTTAATTCTCAACAATTTTAATTTTTGAGAACAATCTTTTACGAATGTAAGCGGTCTGTATGTTTGTAATATTAGAAACAGTAAAGTTTAACTAATACACAAGAACACAATTTAATGTGCACAAAATTTATTAATAGAAGAAAACTAAAGACTACATATTAATAAACATAACCACGCCTTTGAATTTGTCAACAGAGAGTGTTTTTCTTTATTAAGAAATGCCTTTGGAATCCTAATGATCGTTAGGCTAAAGGTCTTTCTTATGCACTTTCGCATTTATTTTTAATTGTTGTTTTTTTTTGTTTGGGGGTCACTGTCGGGAGTGAATGTGATTTCCATTTATATTTCACGCCTTTCTGGGTTGTTATCGTGGAGGGTGGATCGAGCTGATGAGTTTCCGATTCCCTCTGTTCACAAACTCAAAGGCATGATATTTTTATTTATGTGCAGTCGTTGGTTTTCATTATTTAACTAATATAGTTGCGTAAACAGGGCTTTATTGGTGTGAGACTTCTTGCTAATACAAAATGATAAGTATAGATAGAGTTGGATATAAACCTTATTAAATGTAATTCAAGATAGTTTTTTTTACTGCAATTTTTCTGCTTTCAGAAACAGTCTGACAATTATATTTCTTAAGCAAAATAAGTAACTAGTTTAAAGTATCCGGTGTTGCCCGGGGAGGGAAAGGGGTGGGGTGTCCTGGTTCTCCGCTTCTTCTATCACATCAAACCTTTCCCAATTGTTCAAATTGTTGCAGAACAATATTTATGTAGTTCCCAATGTCGCCACCAGGTGCATGTGTGGCGCTATTTTAGAAATTTCACCTCTTTTCACTCTCTTGGGATTGATTAACCTGGTTCCCAGGTAGCCTAAGTTAAAGTTTCCGCAGGGTAGTAGATAGTATCTATGCAATATGTGGTTCCAATCAGTCAAACGGTGTAGAATTGTGTAGAAGACATACAAACTTTGACTTTTATAAACTGTGTAGGTGTAGATTATATTTTTAAATCTTCTTCTTCTTCCGAAGGCGTTTTAGCCCGTTTTCAGAGTCATGGCTTCCCTTTATTCTTATATTCTAAGATATTTAAATTACTCTCTAAATTTGAATTCTAAATTTGTAATGTAATGAAATTTAGTCATTAGATCTACTTAAATTTATTACAAGATAACATTCATATTCTTATTTATTTTTAATGTCCACACCTAAGTGTGATCTCTGATTCGGGGGTCCGTGTCCCGTGATCTCTATCACGGCGAATCCCATGAAGTTTCCGTTGAATAGATAGTATTCCAAGGAATATATAGTAAGGTGGTTTCCCTTCGCCTTCCTCAGGCAATTGATATTCCACAATGGCTTCAGACCGGAAGGAAAAGCTGAAGCAGCAGACAAAACCCAGGAATGGAATTTTTTTCAAACATCCATGTCGGCCCTGGGATTCGAACCCAGGTTCCGACACATCTGCCTCGTGGAACATCTCCGTCTTGACCACAAGGTTACGCCGGAACAGCCTTTTATTCTTAAGAATATACTAATAGTGAACAAACTATTTACTCCCACGTAATTATTTTTCAAATTCTTATTTAACATTTTTTTGTTAAAAAAATGAAGCTGTATTGGAATTGAAAACGTCTTAGCAATTTCTACTTGCCCTCCTTACTTATGTGCTCTCCTCTTGCACAGGCAACCTTCAACATAAAATAAAAAAAAAAAAAAACATTGTGCAGCCATAATATGCTATACAGGGTATATCTGAAATACGCTGCCAAACTTAAAGGTTGTATTCAATCATGCAAAACAACGAATAAATGTCATATAAAAATGGGTCTGGAAATGCTTTATTTCCAAGACATGAACGATGAAACGTTACAGAGGTGTCGGCCTTTACGTCGTTTCCTAGAGTCATTAAATTGCTCCTCAATAATCGTGACATGGCCTGCTCGTTCCCCTGATATAAACCCTCTGGATGATATGGGTTATCTTAAAGCATTAGTGTACACCACACCGGTTCCTGACGCCCGCACACTGCATGATCGCATAGTGGATGGGTGCAATTGGCGTGCACTTGGCATGTTCGACCGGGTTCGGCAGTCGATGGTACGACGTTGTATTGCGTGCATTGCGTCGGTGGAGGACATTTTGATCACTTTCTGTGAAACTGAGCGACTATACGGCCAACACGTCTATATTGTTGCATCGTTCATATCTTGGAAATAAAGTATTTTCAGACCCTTGTTTATACGGCATTTATTCGTTGTTTTGCATGATTGAATACAACTTTTAAGTTTGGCAGCACATTTCAGGTACACCCTGTAGGGACGACCATCAATTTGAAAGAGATCAAAATCTTAGGAAATCTATTTGTCAGATTGCTACCTACAGTGACATTTTTGAGCAGCCATGGAATAGTAGTTTGTAGTCTATTATCTTGATGACACAGTGGCTCAAAGTGTTTTTGTTTTTTTGTTTTTTTATTTTATTACTAGATGGGTACCGTCGCTTCGCTCCGGAACCCTTGTATGTATAGCATTAAAAAAA
>JAFIDM010000005.1:17299175-17310946 GCA_023159025.1 Thereuonema tuberculata | reverse complement strand
CCCCCAAAGTCAATTGCAAAAAGGGAAAAATTCGCTCTCCTATGTGGGGGGCAGGTACACCCCACTTGGGTGGGGGGATGGCGACACAAGGGCCTAAGTGTCCACCCCCGATCGACACCGGGACCTTATATTTAGGGCTCCTTCTCGGGCTCCCCAAATCAATTTCAAAAAGGGAAAAATTCGCTCTCCTATTGGGGGGGGGGGGGCAGGGACACCACACTTGGGTGGGGGGAATGCGACACAAGGGTTTAAGTGTCCCACTCCCGATCGACACCAGGACCTTATAATTAGGGCCCCTTCTCACTGAGCCCTTTCTTTCTTTGAGTGGCATTGCACTGCTTGCCGGGTACAGCTAGTTATTAATAAAGTTAAAAGATCTGTAAACAGAGACTTAGAAAAAGTCCTGTAGATTTGACATAATGCAACTTAATTACGCAAAAATGGAAGAAAATTACTGTATCTACAATCTGAAAATACATTAATATACTGAAAATGAAACTGCTTTGATATTATGAATTCTAGAATCTTATTATGAAATTTGCTGGGAGTTAATAATGAGGGTTTTTTTTTTTCCTGTTCTACATTCATAAAACTGGCTTAAATTCCTCTTTATACTTCAATTTTTATTTCATCATTTACTCAATTATAACAAAAGACGATTTTATAATGACAAACAGGATGACGGTTTACAGGAAATGGTTTGGAAACCGAGCCTTCATTTATTTCAATAGAATTTACAAATTGTTCAATTATTAAATGAGAATCCAATTAATTACTCGACATCCTTTGAAGGAAAGATTACATAATGTTGCCTTCCTCGTATTTATAACCTGATTTATGATTATTTTATTTCTTATAAAATATAAATTAAACTGTAATTTAATCCAGGTTTAAAAAAAATTACTATTAGAGAAATGGCTAAATTTGAGGTTTTATATACAGGGTGTTGCAAAATTCGTGTATAATATTCAAACCATGTGTAGGGGCATGGCTAAGGATCAATATATTCCTAATGAACCCATGTCCGGAAATGCCCCATTAAGGTGCTAGGTGGTCCTAAAGTGAGCCTTTCCGAGAGATCATATATTTGCTACACCATAAGAAATGTTTTGCAGGCGAGCCCACACATTGATCTGAGATGCTATTTTTTTCTGTTTCAATTGAATATATTAATCCTTACTCATGCCCCTACCAGTGGCGTACCAAGGGGGGGGGGGCGGTCCGCCCCGAGCCCCCACCTGGGAGGGGCCCCCATCCACACAAGATTTCTTTTTTTTTTGGTTGTAAAAGCAAGACTAGGGGGCCCCCTCCACACAAGATTTCCTTTTTTTTTTTTTGGTTGTAAAAGCAAGTCTAAGGGGGCCCCATCTACAACTCCCGCTGCGGGCCCCCAAAGGCGTTGGTACGCCATTGGCCCCTACACGTGGTTTGAATATTACACACGAATTTTGCAACACCCTGTATACGTACTGCTTCATTATTTGTGATAAATAAACCTCTCTAAAAAGAATTGTTCTTTGTGATTTTACTCTGCAATCCTTTAAAAAAAAATAGCGTTCAATATAAGCTTTGAGTATCGTTAATCAGTCACAACAATATTTATTTGTTGGAGGGGGGGGGGGAGTTAGTTTTTGCCTCTAATTGTACCAACAGCTCAAATGTGTGTTTTATGTGTAAACTCACACAGTGTAATTTATCATGGAAGTTTTAGGGATAAAACTAAACAAAAGTTGGAGCTATTTTTGATCACTGACAGATGGTCACATGACACACTACAAACAAAAATGTATTCTATTTTTTTTTCTTTTACCGTTTGTTCTCTGAAATACGTATTAAAGGTTATTAAAAACAAATCGCTTATGACAATTATCCATATACAAGGGGGCCATAATTAGAGGTGGTTCAGAGCCCTGTTGCGAAAAATTTGAGACCCTTGTTGACTAAATACTGAACTTGGTATAAGTGCTCTCTGGAACAGAGGTTTTGATTTACTTATTAAAAAAAAATACAAAATTTTGCCACCAGGGAAAATTTGGCGCTGAAGCCCTTATTTGGGATTAATGAAAGAGTAATGGCTAGCATACTGCAAATCAATTTTCGTGTTCAGCCACAGATGTGATTCAATATGTCCTCAATGTTAAACAGTTAACATGTACGGTAGCTACGATGTTTAGGTACGCTCTAGCATCCCGACATGCCTCCAGAGGTATCAATCGACCCAACGTGTGCCAGGAAAACATCCCCCACACCACGACACTGCCCCCACCTCACGAGTTGGTGTGAGACACAGTATTTTTGCGCACAGCAGTTGTGTACCTAATAGTGGCCGGACAGTGTATATACAGGGTGTCTACAAAATCTGAATAAAAAAATTCCCTGATTTTTTCCTGATTTCATGAACAATTTCTTTTAAAATTCCCTGTTAATTCCCTGATCTGTTCAACCAAAAAAAAAAAAAAAAAACGATCTGTTCAACCAAAAAAATCCCTGATTTTAAGTAATAATTGCAAAATTCCCTGATTTTTTCCAGAATAACAAAATTCCCTATTATTCCCGGTTTCCCTGATTCTGTAGACACCCTGATATATTTATACACACACAGTATTTCAAAAATCTCTGCACAAATTTTTAAAAGGGAGATAGGGAGCACCAAGAGAAACCTTTTTCGTCTATGAATGTTTGTCCACTGATGGCAACCTTCGGTGCTACAGGGCGCTATTGACAGGCCGCCAAGATCACCCAATTTAACATTTATCAATTTCTTCCTCTGTGGATACATAAAGAACTTCGTGTACAAGTCTCCCATTGACTCACATGAAGACCTTGTGACAAGAATCGCTGTCGCCGTTGCAACTGTTCGCGAAATGCCAGGAATCTTTCAAAATGTACAGCAATCAATGCTTCAACTCTGTCATGCATGCATTGCTGTTGCCGGCCGCGACTTTTGAGCACCTTCTTTGGATAAACACATTGTTTACATTCGTTTAGGTTTGTTGATGTTTCATATTTCCTCTCGAGCCAGAGGATAGCACTCTCTAGCATTGAAGATTGCTGTCAGCGGACATACACTCATAGACGAAAAAGATCTGTCATGGTGCTTCCTATCTTCATTAAACTTGTACAGTGAGTTTTGATACATCCTATAGTATTCATTGACTCACATGCAGACTTTGTCGCAAGAATCACTGTCGCCGCTGCATAATGCCGAAAATCTTTCAAAATGTATAGTATGCAGTTGATGCTTCGACACTGTCATGCATGCATTGATGTTCGCAAATAGCAACTTTGAATAAAAATGTTGTTAACACTTGTTTCCGTTCATTAAGGTTTTTCTTAGTGTTCCATATCTCCTCTCTAGCCGATTGCAGCGCAACTGTATAGCGCCCTCTAACACCGAAGGTTGCCTTCAGCGGACATACATTCACAGATGAAAAAGATATGTTGTGGTGCTCCTATCTCCCATTAAAGTTTGTACAGAGAGTTTTGATATATCCTGTATTTTATATATACGAAAATATAACGAATTGTTATATCTACTTCTGATATCTATATATTTATGTATAGATATATCTATAGATATTAGTTAAATTTAACAATTTGAGGATCTGTCCGATTCTCGCCTGCCATATCTTGGTATCTCTTTGACCGAGGGCTGGGTTAAAGGTTGAATAATCACCAACCCCCGGAGGAGGAGGGAAAATAAACACTTTGATTCTTCCTGCAAGCAGGTAACTGCTTAAACTACGTAAACTATCAATTCTACATAAAGAAATGCACATACTTGAAAAATAAAATAAAATGAAAATTTTTAAATTTAAATCGTCGTTGAGACTTAATGTCTAACACATTTATGTTGACGATCCCGTATTTTCGTGATTTCACGTAATTTACGCGAGAACAGTCTCTATCCATGTCTTCTCACAAAATATTGAAATATTTAAATGAATTATAATATGGGGAAATGCATGAGACTTTTACTACATTTTAATATAGTTTTCATAAATTGAAAACAGTCAATAAACAAACAATAAATTCATAATGTAGCATTTTCCTAGTGACAGACATTAAAAATACTAAATTCCTTGAGACCTGCTGAAGAGGCTAATGGCGAGATCTCGTGTTTTTAGTAATTCTCGCGCAAACGTGATCGTCAACATCCATCTGTTCGACAATAGGTACAACGATTCACAATCAAAAATATATAAATTAATTCGGAAAAAAAGTAGAAGCAAATTTAATGTGTTAATAAATTTTGTATCGAAATATGGATAAAATCTGCTAATGAATTAATGTAGACATCGTAAAACTTACAAATATTACAATTACTTACAAGACTGAAAAATAAAACATAGTTAAAAGAAATATGCAGTGATATTAAAAGATACAAATAAAATCTTTATTTGAAATATTAATAACAAAACGAAAAAGGGAAAGTAGAGAAGGATTATACTAAATCGAAAAGAGAAGTCCGTGTCCGGGAAGAACCTGATACCATATTATCTCAAGCTCTAGTTCCTAGACTTTTGATTTACGATCGAATTTAATCAAAGAAAGAAAAAAAGAAAGAAACCGACAAAGGGTTGCCAATTTTTGATTAAAAATGAAGACCCATTAAAAATATAAAACACCCCAATAAAAAGTTGAATTTCAGTTTTAAGATCGACTAAATGTGTCGTCCTTATTATTCGACACCATCCAGAAGTACTAAAAAGTTTCGTTAATTCTTATTTAAGCAGCGGTTCTAAAATTGTAGTACGCGTACCCCTCAGAGAATGGAGAAGGGCCTTCTATTAATAGGTGCGAAAAAACAAACAAACAAACACCGATACATGTGGAAGATACCTAATTAAGTAGTAGATATAATTTTATTACAATATTTTAATTTCTGAAGTTGTCGTTTTAGTCTTCTGATCTAATACTTATCAGAAGACTAATATCCCCATTTTGTCTGCCCGTCTGTGAACAAGTATCATTAAAATATCATTAATCGTAACAACAATCACAACAATCGCAACAATTACGCCTTTTGCATTCGCAACAATCACATTTATAAGACAGCTCTACAACAATCACAACAATTGCGCCTTTTGCATTCGCAACAATCACATTTATAACGATAAGGAAATTAAAGCAATATCCATTATATTTTCTTATACGTATCAGAAGACGTTGCAAAGCATTGTGATTGGTTTACTAATCGCTATCCCTACCTTGTTTCTTATTGAAAGAAAAAAAAATTCAATTTTGAGTTGTGGGAAACTTGTGTTTAAAATCTCCAAAAGTCAGGTGTTCAAGTATTTGGAAAAAATGCAACAAACAAACCATAATTTTGCTTTCCCCAACCAAAATTAAACAAAGAGAAAGGAATTAATATATTAGTTAAAGGTATGGTAATTTTTTTTTCTGTTATCAAACTAACATATTAAAAATTATTCTCTCACATTTAAAAAAACAAATAAGGAAATGTAGTAAGTTTCTTGATAAAAAGTCTTAAAAAACAGATACTTAACACAGGACAGTTTCGACATCTGAAATGGATGTCATCATCAGCTTGAAAAACAGAAATGAGAGCCGTATATATAGAGAAAATTAAAGAATTAAAAATCTGATTGGTTGACCATTCTTAATCAATCAGTAACGAGCAAAGAAAAGATCGGTGATTGGTCGAAGTTTGTTGGTTAGTTTTTTTTTTTTTTTAATTCGATCGGCTATTATAGTCTGTCAAATGAGAGAAGAACCACCAATCAGAGAGAACTACTACTCGGTTAGTGTGTCTGGCATAGTTCATAAGCCCCGCCCTCCCTCCTGAGGTTTGTTAAACATGGTGTCAGCTATGGATTCGGAAACTAAACATCAACATACAATAGTTTTCCATGGCGTTTTTTGCAAAACAATCCACAACCAAGCACGACAGTTTATAAACAATGTGTACGTGCACTTCAAGACTTCTGCAGCTGAAGAAAATAAAACGAAACTCTGGAAAGCTTCTGCTGATGCAACAGGGGTAGGAATTTCAACTGTCGGCAGCAATGTAATTTTAAATTTCATTTTAAAATAAACACTTCGTTTCACAACTTCACTTCAATACAGTGAGCTCGTAAAACATCCTAAGTAATAAATTAACAATTTCATTTAATATAAAGAATCAAAATGAATTAAAAAAGTAAATAAAGGAATTTGAAGAATAAAACGGAAGCAAGATGACCTCTAGAGGACAGCAGGGAAACTACAGGCGAAGAATGCAATCGTTAAGCAAAATACCAATTTTGCCCGCCATTTTCTTTAAAATGGGCATGGTCCGATTTTCTCTCATTTGACTAACTATAGAAAAAGAAAGATTTGTAAAAAAAATAGTAAATATAAGAACGTCTTCATGTTTTGATCATTTTTATCATTTTTTTTGTTTTCTTTTTTTCTAGATATTTTGATGAACAAAATTTCGTATTTAATTTGGAAACTGATTGTACTGATAAGAACTTGAAAATATGATCCAGTAACTTTTAATAGATTTTCTCTTAAAATTGTTATGACAAATAGTTAAAGAATGGCCAATCAATCAGACTTTTCATTGGAGTAGGAAAAGAAATGGAACCTCCACAAATCTAAACTAAAAACATAAAAAACACATTTAAAAAAAAAGAAAAAGAAAATTCATTTGCTAGCCTTTTTCAGAATTTTTATCAAGAAATTTTAAATTCCTTGATTTTTTTTAAATGTGTGACAATAATTTTTAATATGTTCGTTAGATAAAAATGATTTTAACGTGCAGGAAGTTTTAATCAAAACAACAAAATTACAAACAAGGGCAGTAAGAAAGGGAGGCCTTCACTTAAGTTCTTGCCTTTCTGGGTTCTTTATCGGGGAGGGCGGATCGGGCTGATGAGTCCCACGCAGGACGAAACGGCCGTTCCAGATTCCCTCCGATAATTGAATCAGAAAGACAGTTTGTTTATTCTTGTGCTGCCCTTGTTTCTAGATTTAAAATAGCGCAGCATAAAGTTTGAGAATCACTGATCTAATGAAACAATCGGGCGGGGCTTAGCACAAGGGTCAAATTTAATGAATTGAAGATCTATTGGGAAAGATTTGAAGACTTGTTGGATATTTTGAAATTTTTCACTAATATCTCTTGGTTAGCGATTTTAAAATTGAAGATTACTACACATTAAATTTAAAAAAATCCACCGTCAGGTGAATGCCTGATTTTTTGTTTACAATTCAAACAATATTTCGACTTCGGAAGTAATTGCGATTTTTTACTGCGATTACAGTTTCTTCTGTGAATTTTTATTACTTAAATTAGTTATTTTACTTTAAATAAATGCTGAACGATATAACGATTTATTTGGTCAGTAATTTATCAAAACGTGTCGGTCTTCTGGAATTGTGTTTGTTTACAATAGTAGGGCATTTAGATCCCATTCACCTATTAAAATCCCCGATTATCCCAGGAAAATCAAAGGTAAAGACCAATTTACCATTTTGATAACAATATACGTTGGTTTCAATTTTATGTAAGATCGCAATTTTTTCCTGAATCTTTTTTTTTCCTTATCGCAATTTTTTTTCTGATTTTTTAACTTCAAAAATAAGTGAATGTACAAGTAATTTTGTGCTAAAGCATAAATTTAAGGGCGACCCATAATAATAAAAAAAGAAAGTACATTCACGTAAGAAAAAATTAAAGAAATAAGAAAAACAAAAAACCTCAGTCGGACATTGAGAAAAAAAAAGATTAAGAGGGGGGAAAAAAGTAGAAAACGGATTCGAACCGACAACCTTCAGTATATGCGTCCGAGACCTTAACCATTAAGGTACAGCGGACAACTGAAATGAGGTGGCTGCATTTCTAACATTTAAGCTAATAGAGGAAATCCAATGAAAACAATGCCAAATATCTCGAACATGGGGGACGTTGGCCCCTGAAAATAATCTATTCCTACGTTGTTTGGGACTCGGAGCCCATTGGTGACGTCCGTTTGTCGATCCGACCTTCCGTTCGGGAGTTTTTAGAGGGTACAATGACAACAATTTCAAACATCTCGAACATAGGGGGGGGGAGGGGCTTGGCCCCTGAAAATACCCCATTCCTACGGTGTTTGGGCCTCCTTTTTTATGCTCCATATGACACCCTACCTCCGCTTTACTTTTTACCTCATATATATCCATGTTGCAGGCATTTCCAACTTGATTTTACAATGGTTTTTCCTTAATTAATGAAAACTAGTCCATTTGAAGCCCCTTTTCATACAAAGACTGAGGGAATGAAAAATTCTTATTACTACAAAAGTACTATTATTATTATTATTATGGAGTAATCCTTTCTTGTAGCGTTGTGCCTTTGTTTCCTTACTCAATTCTTTGAATCATCGGGCACGTTAAATTTCTTTTCATTTTAGATCTAAGCGACTTTACATATTTGTAGCTACTCTATTAAAGACACACGAAAATGACTTTAATCATCCTTATATCTTAGAGATATCAACTTTTTAGAAATGCATACAATACATCCCCACATTTAGCAGAGCTCTACGATCTGAGGGACCCGTCCCTTAATCTTGTAATATACAGGGTGATTAAAAATTCCCTGTACAAACTTTAAAAATAGGTCAGGAGTACAAAACCAAACCGTATTCACAGTGGAACGTATGTCCGCAAATGCAATCCGAATGTGCTAGAGAGCGATGTTTGGCAGCATATTAGTTGGGCAGTGTAATGCCATCGTTGCATGTGCTTTCAGCATTGATGTGAAGGACTATCTCAACAGCACTTTTCCGGCGCGGACCTGTCGCTTGGCCATCACGATCACCCGACTTGTTCTGCATTGATTTCTTATCTCAAAGGCATCGTCTACGAGACCACCATTGCCTCTGACGCTGATCTCGTTGTGGCATCTGGATGTGTCCGCGAAAGCACTCGCATTTTTGTACATGTTCGGCAATCCATGCATCGACGTTATGAGGCGTGTATTACTGTTACTGGAAGGAACTTTGAGCACCTACTGTGAACCTGTAAAATGTACACCTTACTGTCATACTGTAAACACAGGGCTAATAAACAAGTTGTCTACCTTCCAAGTTGTCTTTTATTTCTGAACCTTAGTGTACCTTCTAGCATATCCGAATGGCGTTTGCGTTCCACTATGAATACGGTTTGTTTTTGTATTCCTTAAAATTTGTACAAGGAATTTTGAATCACTCTGTGTAGGCTCTATATATTGGGCGTTCTCGGATCTGGCTCAAGATTGCACGACGAACTTTTTGGAGAACTCCAAGACTTTTTATTTTTATAGTATATATAAAATATACAAATATTATATGTTTATTAACAACACTAATTCAAGTATCTTGTTTCTTTGATCTCTCCCACATTTCAGTATTTCGATTTGAACAGTGCAAAAACAACAGAAGCCAAGTTGCGTCGGAAACAAGATATCAAATAGAGAACAAATTGTTCAAAAGAAGAGAAACACAGAGAAGAAAAAAAGAAAGAAATATCCGAGTGCACGCCTCGGATATGAGCCCATGACTACTTTCATTGTAAATGCTTATAGTTGACACTTATCAAAGTTTGAAAAAGGCGCTCGCTCATTTGAACGACATCTATTGTGGAAAAACTGAACTGTTTGATATTTATGATTGTGATTCTTTATAACAAAGTTTTTAAAAATTTAAATGTTTTTTAAATACCAATTTCAGTTATTAATGGTTATACAGAGGGTTGTTTACAATCTATGGTAACGATTTGCATGGCGCATGACGACGCAACCAATCACAGTAGGTACCGGTATGCAAATTTATGCAAACGTACAGGTGAGTACTTAAAGATTAGTGTGGAGGGATGCGGGTTAGTTTGTTCGGAGAAATGCCGCCGAAAGTGTCAAAGTTTTGGGAAGGTTACAGCCCTTTCCGACGCGAAATTTAGTTATTTCGCAATAATTACGGCATATAGAAAAAGAGGTTTCACCATTTCGAAGAAAGGAGTTCATAATGTGTTGGCTGGTGTTGGTTTGGCCCGTACAGGACAGATTTCCGGGACTGAAAAGCAAGCAAATCCAAGGACACCTATAAGTCGCACAAAGACTGTCATTCAGAAAGTCAAGAAAATGGTGACGGGGAACAATCCAGCGACCCAAAGGACCATTGGTGCAAAGGTAGGAACATCTCTTCGTACCGTAACCAAGATTATCCATAAAGATTTGGGACTTCAAAAGAGACATAAAAGCAAGGTTCACAAGCTCTTACCAAAGCACATTTCAGAACGTAAGACAAATTGCAGAAAACTGTATGAACGACATCTCGCTGGGGATAAATGGAAGTATGTGGCCACATTAGACGAAGCATATGTTTATCTGTCTTACTGCAATAAACCAAGGGCGATTTTCTATCGCCCAGTGGGAGCCAAATCGTTTCCAAATTGGTACAGAGAATGTGTGAAACTTTTTCGAAGGGATTCATGATCGTTGCGGATTATTCCTATCAAGGCAAGCTACAGATACGGAGGGTGGCTCAAAATGTAAAGGTGAATTCTGCGTACTATCAGGATCACGCACTGACAAAAATTTATACACAGGAACTACCTGCTCTTTACGGAAACGACGTTTACAAGGTCCGTCTCCACGAAGACAAGGCGTCCAGCCATACGTCCAAATCGACCCAGAATTTTCTGACACGAATGGAACAGCAAACCGGAATCCAGGCTATACCGTTTACCGAGATACCAGTAAAGTCTCCAGATGCATCGCCCATGGATTTTTGCTCATTTGGACTATTAAAACGAGCCTTGGGAAGACGACGTCCTCGTTCATTGGATGGACTCTGGAAATGTTGTCAGCAGGAGTGGCAACGTATAAGTCTTCCCGTTCTTCGCAGTAGTCTCCTGCAATGGAAACTGCGCTGCAGAGCGATAGCAGTATCTCATGGCCATCAAATAGAGCATGATCGTTGGTGGAGAAAGGGAATTTCTGGGAAATAGACCCGAATCCAAATCGTTACCATAGATTGTAAACAACCCTCCGTATACATATTAGTGAATACTACATACGTAGTAGTGAATAACTACTGTCACGTGGATTTTTAGGAGTGCATAAGTGTTATGACCATTTCTTTATATGACAAATATTCATCACTGGCGGCAACTACAATATACAGGGTGTATCCAAACTCTGTACAAATTTTAATGGGAGATAGGAGCAACAAGACAATTTTTTTTTTTTTGGTCTATGAATGTATGTCCGCTAACGGCAACCTTCGGTGCTACAGGGCGCTGCAATCGGCTAGAGAGAAGATATGGAACACCAAAACAATCTAAATGAATGGAAACAAGCGTGAACAACATATTTATTCGAAAAAGGTGCTCAAAATATTGACTGGCCAACAAGATTGCCCGATTTAACCTCATCGATTTATTCCTCTGGGAATACGACACATGAAGAACTCGTGTACTCGTGTACGATACTCCCATTGACTCATTCGAAGACTTTGCCCCACGAATCGCTGCAACTGTTCGCGAAATGCCAGGAATCTTTAAGGTGAGGCGTTTAAGTCACTTTGGATGATTTGGATGTCTAAGTTCAAATCGTTCTGTAACTATTAAAAATACAACTAAAAATCTCAAAATTTAATATAGGACAGTTTAAATATCAACGAATCATATTCTTTTATTCTTGATTTTTATATGATAACCGAATTAATTACATTTAAGCTCAAAACTTGCTAATTTTTCGAAAGAATTTCAGTTCTAATAAATTATTTTAGCTTCAAAAAGCTCCC
>JAFIDM010000005.1:17250947-17284175 GCA_023159025.1 Thereuonema tuberculata | reverse complement strand
CAATTTGTTTCGTCAATTTTCAATTAAGTCGTACAAACTTTTTTTATATTGTATTTTATTTTTAATGATTTTATTTTTTACAGAGTTAAAATTTTATTTTATCAATAAAATAATTAAATTTGGCCTATTAATCTTTGCAAACAAGATTTTAAGGCGATATTTAATCTTAATTAAAAAAAAAAAAAAGGGGTAAATTTAGCTCTGTTCTACATGATTTTTAACTTTTATTCCTGGAAAGGAAGTTTAATTAATTTAATTTTAATGCTTTGGATTTCTACTAAGTTAATGCAAATTATTTCTTTTGAGTCATTTTACTACTATCATTTTTTTCTAACTTTATAATAAAATACTTAAGTAAGAGTTTGTAAAAGAAAGAATACATATTCAACTTACAAATTAAGAACTGTAATTGATATGTGTCCTTAGTGAGTTATTGTGGTATTTCATTATAAACGAAGTCGTATTATTGGCAAAGGGACATTCTTAGTATGAATGAGTTTCTCAGCCAGTGAACCCTGTCAAGTGTCTTGTCGTCATGGCGACTAACTAATTGGATGAGTAGTGGGTGGATGACGAGGCACTGGTAATTCAGTATTCGGTTTTCTTGTAGACATTCACTCATTTTCCCGTTGTATTATTTGCACTTCATGCTGTAGAGCAGATATTACAACTGTTTGAAATTATTTTCTTTGTCCTAAAAATTTGTAAAAAAACAAAAAGTAAAATAAAATAAAACAGTGGTTTGAAAAAGTTATTTATCAGAAGAAATCTTAGTTATGAGACTTTTGATGCTGTATACAGAAATGCTGTTTTCTATTTGTCACATCTATTATAAGTATTGCAGTTGCTTTATTTCATTATTGCTTGATTGCTTTTAACTTCTCTGATTTATTTCCATCAATTGCAGGATTGCTTTTCTGTAACAGCTTTGTGGTCAAGGTGGTGGCCTGCCATGAGGCTGATGTGCTTGAGTCTGGGTTCGAATCCCTATATAGGCATGGATGTTTATTTCCTATTTTTGTGTGTGTTTGGCTGCTTTCTTTCAGCTGATATTAGTTTTAAAATGCCTTTGGGAAGTGAGGAACTCATCATAGAAATTGAGCTGAAATTGAGCATAAAAATTCAGCTGAAATTGAGCATAAAAATTGAGCCAAAATTGAGCATAAAAATTGAGTCGAAATTGAGCATAAAAATTGAGCCGAAATTGAGCAAAAAAATTGAGCTGAAATTGTGCATAAAAATTGAGCAGAAATGCTCTCCCTACCCAGAAAAAGCTGGAAAAGGGTGAAGAAGAAGAGAGAATTACTTTATTTAAAAACTAACTTATATTTTTTTTTCCTGTCTAGAATCCTATCATATACTTACCAAAAAAAGTATTATAATACTGGACTGTCAGTTAAAAATATCCAGAAGTAATTTTTAAAATTGACAATACAGCTAAACACCCCCCCCCCCCTGGATTCACAATGGCCAACGCCAACCTTCTTCTACCTTTTTTGACAATGAAAAATTCCTGCAGTTACAATTTACAACAGTGCAACCATGTGACTTTCATTCTGACAAAGACCCTCTTCGAAGGGTCGAAAACTCAATGTTTTAATAATTTTTATTTAAGTTTGTGTGATTTTTTAAATGTGTATTATACTAACTTATATGTATAGGAACAAATTTAAAGTTTTTTTTTTTTAGTGCATTTCTGCAAGAAGCAAAGATTAGTTGCATTTAAAATCTTTGTGACTCTCTCCTGTCCCTTCAGCAGTAAATAAATACATACCCACATTGTATGTCATCCGTAGAATGAAATCTAGAAGTAACTAGGATATTTTTGTATCCCTCATTTTCTTACCTTCAACTTTATTTCTTGTAGCTTGCCATTTTGCCATTATTAAAACTCTCAAAATATTAGATAGAAACTAATATATGAGACTTTCTATTGAGTTTATTTCGAAGGTTTAAAAATGTTTTTAACATCTAGATCCTGGGTTCCCAACCTAAGGGTCACAATGTGTTTTCTGGGGGATCGCTGCGGTTATTTTGAGTCTTATAGGACATTTCACCAAGGTTTTTCAACACTTATTTATTTCAATATGGCTACACTGCAATATTCTACTAGTGGTTTTAACAACTGACTCTTGATTAAATGAAAAGGCATGACTTCAGGTCCACAACAGCAGATTCTTAAAAAATATTTAAAAGCCCACCATGTTCATACATATTAAAATTTTTATATTATTTTAATTATTTGCTGTGGCAGGCCTTTAATGTTTTTTCATAAGTTTCTGCAGACCCTGATTCACTCCCTAAAAAAATATTTACAAATGCAGTGTTATCATTAGAATAAAATAAAATTCTATGTTACAAACAGTGAACTGAAAAAAAATACTATATTCTGATAATACTGATATTCACTAAGATGCAAATTCAATATCAAAATTCATTTTTTAATCAATGTCTCTAGAATTACATTCTGTAAAAAAACCTATTTTTTAATGTTTTTTCTTATCCCTATTAAAAATGCCTTTTTATGCAAATATAGTGGCCGCCACTATATTTAATAGGTTAATTGGCTAAAATAGGTTAATTGGCTATTAAAAAGGAGGTCGCGACTTGAAAAAGTTTAGGGAACACTGGCAGTATAGTGGCAATAGAAGCACCAAAGAAGTCTACATAGTAAAGTCACGGAATGTCAGTGAGTTTGAGAAAAAAAATCTCTGATTTTCTAACTAATGTTTCGATTGACATCCAGTATAAAAAAAATGTATGAACGCACACATTTGATCAGAATTTGGTTGAGAAAATAGCAATTGCTACCCTTTCTTTTAATGGAAGAAATAACATTGTATTTACTTCGTAAACTACATTAATATAAAAATTTGCATGGATTTTCCAATCGTCCTTTGTATGTATATAACTCATTAAAGGACTTGATACCGGCACAAATATGTGTATATGTATGTATGTGGGGTCTTATTTTGATAGATATGAACTCCTGCTTTGAACTGGTTTTGTTAATTTTCTTTTTTTCTCAAGAGATTATTAGAAACCTATGGAGTGATCATTTGTAACAAAATTTGTGAATGTAGTGTAATCCTTATGTGACTGTGGGCGAAGTAACTGCATATGGGAGTCTGGGGTATTTCCCACATCATTGAAGGGAAGAAAGATGAGTCCCCTTTTTCAGGAATCATCTTCAGGTCTGGTTTCGACTTCGGGTCAGGTTTCCAAACCTGAAGACGATTTCTGACCAGTAGGATGCGAATGGCCTCGTCTATCTTCCTTTCAACGATATGGGAAATCCCCAGAGTCTCATAGATTGTGCATTTCAATATTTATTTTCCAATTTTTCTTAGGATTTATAAATAGCAGTACATTTTGTTGTTCTTGTTTTATTTAGAATGTACAAAACCAGGGACAAATGTAACAACAATTCTTTTGGAGCCGCCTCTTGAAAGTACGGACTTACAGCAGGATTTTGGTATTTTGTCCAAACAGGCTCTTCCCATACAATTTTGTAATTGGGTAAATATTTTCAGTTCTTCATTTTTTTATTTTGTTTTGATTGTGATGTTAAATTTTGATAACAATGATTTAAAGATTAAGAATTAATGAAGAAAATTAAATTATTATGAAATAAGTAGTTTTTTGGATATTCAGGCTGCATTTAAGGAAAAGATGCTTTTTTTTCCTAAAAGTCATTAGCTACATCTTAGTATTGTATTCAAAATGGCAGTACTGTGTATAATAAGTAAAAATTTTCTTACACTGTAAATCTTGTCACCACAAACTAGAAATGACTTGATGGGTCAGATAACCAATGTTGATACAAAACTTTTCTCGTGTTTCTATATTTCATTGGAATGTTGTATTTTCTTTTAATAAGTCATGAAAATTTCCTTTTAACGTCTCAAACTCATGAAAGGTTAACAAACAAAATTCAGTGTGAATCCATTTCTTGGCCATAAATGAATTAATTCAAATGATAAAACTCTAGATATTATGAATTAATATAAATAAAATAGCTCTAGATATTATGAATTAATATATCTAAAATAGCTCTAGATATTATGAATTAATATATCTAAAATAGCTCTAGATATTATGAATTAATATATATAAAATAGCTCGAGATATTATCTATATATATAAAAAGAAAAGTCCTGATTCACTCACTCACTGACTCGTCAATGGCCAGCCCAAATCCTTGGACCTAGAAAGCTAAAATTTTGCACAGAGATTCCATTTATGATGTAGACAAGGAATAAGGCCGGATTTTTCGAAATTCCCACAGGATAGAGAATAAAGAGGATTTATATTTTTGCTTTAAAATGACCATTAAGTGTGTGTTGCGGCCAACCCGCAATACATCTGAGTTATCCGGAGAAGGCCACATCGGGCTGCGAACTGGTGTTTTTTCTGATCTTGATATTAATTTGCTAAATAAATATATTTTTTTTTTTATGCTATGTATGCAAGGGTTCCGGAGCGAAGCGACGATACCCAGCTAGTGAATTAATAAAAATAAAATAACTCTAGATATTATGAATTAATATGAATAAAATAGCTCTAGATATTATGAATTAATATAAACAAAATAGTTCTAGATATAATGAATTAATTTAAATAAAATGAGGGCCTTTTTCTTCAAAAGTAAATGGAAATAAATGAACCATTATCAGCGACTAAGACTTGCCATTTGCTAAAGTAATCTTATTTTATTGGATTAAATTTGCAAAAGTGAAAAACTTTTTGGAGGTGCAAGCATTAGTTTTATCTCAGACAATTTTATTCATTGTCTTATCATAGTTCCTATAAATTAGAAATCACGAAGCATCCATTAATGCTACACTTCAGCTAGTAAATAAAGTATAAATCTCAGGAGAAATGTAGAAAACAACTTCCTGTTTTCATCACCTTTCACAGAACTTGTTTGAGCTTATAGATTTAAAGAAAAGAAGTCTGAAAAAAATTATCTGAAAAAGCTTTGAAAATATTAATGTTCATAAGGAAAAGAAATGTGTTTTAATCATTTAGCATTTTTTTTTTTTAACAATAACTTGATACTATATAAAAAGATAATAAAGTCTCTTTTAACATTTCTTATACATCCTTCAAAATTACTTCCACATTTGAAGAAGATTGTTTTTATCTTCTCTTTTGAAGTCTAAATATAGAAATGTAAACTAAAATTATCATAGAATGTGAAAAATTATAAATTTTTGGTATTGATTCTTAAGGTGAGGCGTAAGTCACTTTGGAGGATTTGGAAGTCTAAGTTCAAATCGTTCTGTAAGTGTTAAAAATATAACTAAAAATCTGAAAATTTAAAATATGACAGTTTAAATATGAATGTATCATATTCTACTATTCTGGATTTTTACACGATAACTGAATTAATTACATTTAAGTTCAAAACAGGCTAATTTTTCGAAAGAATTTGCTTTCTATTAAATTATTTTAGCTTAAAAAAAGCTCCCATTTCTGATTCTATGAATAAATAAAGTAATAATCTATTCCCTGAATTCAAGATTTCCTTTACTTTCCCAACAGTTGAATTTTAAAAAAATTAAAACCATAAATCGAAACTATCAAATTTATGGTTTTATTTTTTTGAAAATTCAACTATTGGGAAAGTAAATGAAATCTTTGAAATCAGTTACTAGATTATTACTTTATTTAATCATAGAATTAGAAATGAGAGCTTTTTGAAGCTAAAATAATTTAGTAGAATGCAAATTCTTTCGAAAAATTAGCCAGGTTTTGAGCTTAAATGCAATTAATTTAGTTAAAAAGTTAAAGATGCCCATGATTAGGCCGTATGCAGACCCTTAGGGGGTGTAAAAGGTAAGGCTCCCAACGTACTTGACCAACGGGATGAAGTTGGGGTCGGGGAGTTGGCCCGACTCCCACCTGCCTTTAACTTCCGGGAGAGAAACCCGGTGCCCATTCAAGAGAGGGCTGGGTAGACCCTAGGACCCGTTTGGAGGAGAAAGGAGCATGGAAAAATGTCCACTGAGGCCGGGAATCGAACCCGCCTCCTCCAACCCGCACTTGGCTACCGGGCCCACAATTAATTTAGTTATCATATAAAATTCAAGAATATGAGACTATGGTTCATTTATATTTAAACTGTCATATTTTAAATTTTCAGATTTTTAGTTACATTTTTAACACTTAGAGAACGATTTGAACTTAGAACTCCAAATCGTCCAAACTAACTTCTGCCTCCCTTAATTCTGATACTGTATGAACTTTTGGAAATACAGTATAACCCTGTTATTGCGCTCATCAAGGGACCACGACCTAAAAGCGTACTAAGCGGGAGAACGCTGTATCGAGATTTTACTGTATATAGAAAAATGTCCAGGGACTGTATAAAAGGAGCGTAAAGAACTGGATAGCGCCGAAAGCGGGAGCGCTATATCGAGGTTTTACTGTAAGATTGTTATAAGAAAGCGTAATACAGTGACTTGACCAGTTCTTGAAAAACTTGAAAATATCTTATTTAGTTTTTTTAAGTCCATGAATTTTTAAAACTATTGCTTCAGTAATTGGAAAGAGTTTATTGACAAGCAAAATATATTCACTAATAGGAAAATCCTTTATTTGAATGTAACATCACAGAACGGTAATTATTCTTTAATAAAATGTTGGATGATAAAAATCCTCTCCTTTTCCCACCGAGGACAACGATGCACTCAGGGCGGAGTGAGGGATAGACCCAAAGGCATTAGAAACATCCAGAAAGGCAGCACAGAAGTCCTCTCGTGACTTACAGGCTGCCAACATGCGTTGCTTGAATGCATACTGGTGCTCAAACACCCCATCGTACGGCAGGAACCCCTTCTGACAAGGGGAAAGGACATTGTGACGAACAAGCCACTCAGACAGACGTCGAGTAAGGCAACCAGCATAAAGCTTATAGATCGTCCTGGATAGGCAAATAGGACGGTAATTGCACAAATCCATGGGATCACCCTTCTTGTGGATCAAGATGTTGGTGGACGATCTCCAGGCGGCCAGAATACGCATAAACTTATATCTTTAGTAAATCTCTGTATCTTCATTTTTTTCACTGAAAAACAGGACCATTTAACAAACAATATAAACTAGTTGTAATTCCCATTAAAAAAAAAGCAATTACAAATAAACCCTTTACAGAACAGAAAACAGAAACGCACATAACTAAACAAAAATTCACTGAGCTTAATTTTGGTTTTTGTACTGGGAATCGGAGACGGTACCGTTTTGAGTTTCATCACTCTCATCAGCCCGAACTTTTTATTCAATAAATCCTTACTAAGCTAAGAGGAATGCTAGCATGGATTTATTATTATCCCCTCTTATTCTTGATTTACTTTTTGATGTTTTTTATAATGAGGGGTCACTGTCTTGTTCGTTTGTCCATTTTGTATATTGTCATTCTTCACTGAGCTAGGTGTACTGGGCGGGATCGGACTAATGAGAGTGTTGCAACTCGAAATGGTATCGTCTCCGATTCCCAGTACAAAAACCAAAATTAGCTCAGTGAATTTTTTTGTTTAGTTATGGGCATTTCTGTTTTCTGTTATGTAATAATCTTGTACGCACGTTAAATTCACTTTCTTTTAATAAACCCTTGAATTAAGAGTTTCCTGAAAGAACTAACGGAACCTCTTCACTTTGTCACTGAAAAGAAACTATTTCAAATTAAGAAGCCAATTCATTCTCTTAAGAATTTCCCCAAAACGAACTTATTCTTTTTAACTATAGATAACAGTAGAAATAAATTGCTATTATTTAAAATAATTTAAGCTTGTCCACAGATTGTGCTAAATTTATCTTGTTAACTAGTTTTCTTAGTTTGAAATACAATGAAAAACTGATTGAATTTGTTTTTAATTCCCTGTCCTTTTCTATATTTAGGTTGGTGGTAGTGAGTTACCTTTTCTTCCTGATTTAGAGAGGACCTATTTTACAGATCTTTGTTTCTCAATTGAAGGTCATCATTTCTTGTGTCATAAGGTAAAAATGTGCATAGTTTATAAGTAAACTACATAGGGGTATATTGGGGTGTGGGGAGTTCTGATGCCTTCTACTACCCCTGCAAAATTCTACCCCAACTTTTTATTGTGTTTTTGTTTAACAGTTGGATGTGCTTTTTATATGTGCTTTTTGAAAAGCACATTTATTGAAAATAGAAATTGGTTGTGAAAGGGTTAAGTGAAGGCTTAAAGGGTTTTTTTTTTTTTTTTTTGGTTGGAAGGTTGAGCTCAAACACTGGCCCATCTCAAAAAAAAAATCTATTTACACGTCTCCTAAACTAGCATTTAGCTTTACATACAGTGATGGATAAAGCAACATAAAATGAAAAAAAAAATAAGGAATCGTAAATTAAAATATCACTAAATTAGCTCTTTATTCCCTTATTTCATGTATAAATACCATTTATATTAAGCCATAAATTAAATTCTGTTCATCCAAATTCATACAAATTTGCATTCCTGCATTCAATTCATTCCACTATATTAAACAGTTAGAAACTGCTTGACCCTATGTTTGGAGGTGCAAGCGTTATTTTTATCTCGGACAATTTTATTCTTTGTCTTATCATAGATCCTATAAAATAGAAATCATGAAGCATCCTGTGATGCTACACTTCTGCTAGAATAAGTATAAATCTCAACATAAATGTAGAAAACATTCTTATCATAGATACTTGCAACATGTATTATTTAAAAAAAAGAAATAAAAAATACACAAAGCTTTTGCCATGAGTTAATACTGTACAAATCATCTTAAAAATAAGGCAAAACAACATTACCAAAGAAAATTCCCACCCCTGCGTTAAGAAATGGTGTTGAATTACTAATACAAGATATATGGTCTTGATCATGCCGGCATGGTCTAGTGGATTAGACGGCGGTCTCCCACGAGGCTGATACGTCGGCACCTGGGTTCCAATCCCGGCGTCGGCTTGGGCGTTTACTTTCTTTCCTGTGTTTGTCGTCTTCTTCTCTTTCTCTTCCGCTATCTATTGCACTGAAGAATTATGAAAATTTCAAATTGAAACAAAGAACATTCAACATTTCTGACCATTGTAGGGTTAGTGCAATAGATCCAAAAGGATGAAAGCACGTGGGGTCAACCCACGGCCCTACGCCTAATAAATATATATATATATATGGTCTTAATCAAGCTTTTATAGAATGGAACTAGGGTTTTTTGACTGTTTCTCTTGCATTCAACATTTCTTGCTGAAGATAATTAACTTGATGGTTATTTGATATCGAAAGCAATAACACTGGGGAGAAAGATGGTGTCAGGGTCACTACAACTTTAAATGCTGGAAGGGAAGGAAGGGAACTGGATTGAAATAGGGCTGTGCAAAGTAAAGCTAAACAGATTTTTTTTTTTTGCACTAGCCTGAAGAATAGTTAAAGTTAAGGACATAGCGAAAACTTCTCGTTTTGAATTTCTACCATGTAAAGTTTCAAGGGAGGTTTTTTTGGTTTTTTCCACCTTATGGTCGTAGATGATCAGGGACAGTGCAATATCAATATCTTACCTGTATACTTATAAGTCTTAAGATCTAGAATTATACATTTACCCTCTAAAGACAACAGTTTCAGGTTTCCTACAGCTGCTTAATACTTGCCACCATCTTTACCTCTACACTAGACTCTTACTTAATCTGACCATTCCTTGCACAGAGAGGTAGGTGCCAGATTAACCAAAGTGCCAGATTACTGAGAGTGCATAAAAATGTAGTTTAATTCTTCATTAAATTTAATGTTACAAGTTTACTGTATGTACTATATATTTAAAAAACATAAATAAGAGACAGCATATGATAATGATTAAAAATACGATCAGTACGTACTATACAGTCTCATTTACAACAATGAAATGATCAAGTAGAAAATAAAATCACACCTCTCAAACTAAAAGAAAACAGATGTTCTGTGATGTCATCTAGTCTCGCACCTTATTATTAATGAAATGATCTTTTCATTTCTGTATGGTAAGGTACAATATGTACTTACACAGTAAAAGAAACATACAATTGTAATACTGCATAGATGAAATCATGTTGTTTTTTTACTAAATGCGGTTACTTTGAAATGTCATGAATTTTTTGTCTGCTTAAATGAAGATGATAGTTGATGGAATGCTTTGTCACGCATTCGCTTTACTAGCATTATGTCGGCATTGCACATGTCTGGTTGTTGCATATGTACTGCAGGAAGATATGGGCAGCTGCTATGCCAGCAATGTGAGAAATCGCTGTGCTCTCTGCCTAGGTGTCTTCTTCCTCATCACTTTCATCTTTCCTGCACACTTTCGATGATTTCTTCATCTGTTAAAGCTAAACTAAAACTTGTGTAACAACAAATGGTCTAAAAACAACCCTGCCTTTTTACTTCATGGTCGAAAACAGACGCCAGATTATTGAGAGGCAGGATTAGCAAGAGTCTCCTGTAACTCAAGATTCATGGAATCGGTATGGATATAAACAAAAAGCAAGGCCACTTTCTTGAATCATCAAAATTGGAATCATCTTCATAGGTGTGTAGGCAGAACTTTTATAGCACTTCCTCGTTTGTTAAAAAAAAAATCTTCCCAAAAAAGGGGAGATTTAACACAGCAGCAAAGAATGGACCAACATATTGTTTGAGACCACAGTACAGTACTGAGAGTACTGGAGGGGTGTGTTTGGACACTTTTGGTTACAGAATGTAGAGTTGGATTGGTTTTAGAAATGTGGAACCAAAATTGCCTTATCTGTCATTCATAGATGTGTTTTTATTGAACATCAGTAAACTAAAAACAATTGCTTTGATTTGCTGTCTACATTGCTATTATTATTATTTGTAGTGTTAAAAAAGTGTGCATGTAGTTAGTTTTACATTGAATGTGCCGCTAATAAAAGCCACAATATTAAAATTATTTGTATCAAGAAAGGTTCCTTATATTAATAAAGAGATCTTCAAAAAGGCAGTTTTGATAAAGGAAAACTATTTGTGTTGCAAGATATAAAGGGTTGTCACCTTATTATACAGGACATCCTATATTTACTGCTAAAATTGTATGTCCTATTTCATGAAATGATTGTCCATTGTATATCCTTTAGATAATGGCTTTCCAACATGCTGAATTTCTAACCATTTCTGATTCAGTGGAGGAATTATAACCCCAACCTGCCTTGGACGCCAATGATTACGAGTATCTAGTTCCCGAAACTAAACTTTGTTTTAAAACTGAAAGACTAAGTTGGCTTAATTTACTACAAAGACATAATTTTAAAAAAAAAATCCTTGAGCTTTATGAAATTGAGTGCTTAAAAAAACTTAATATGGTTGTATTAACACTGTTGTAGTAAAAAGATCTTGGAAGATTTTGCACGGCAATTTATTATTTGGTTTAGGGGAAAAAAGAATGTTTGAATGCCTTTTTTGGGTAGTTTTATTAAGCAGTTCTCATATCTTTTTCAATGCTGAAATTAGAAACATTGCAAAAAGTTGTCAATTCCTCAAATAAGTGAGGAAAATAAAGAAAACTGTATTGAAAAATATAGTTACTATATTCCTTTGAAATATTTCTTTTTTCTAGGCATTTTTCTGTACAAGAAGTGATTATTTTAAAGCATTGTTGGTCGATCATTTCTGTGAGACAGAAATAGATTCTGAGCGTGATATGCCTGTGATAACCCTCCATGACGTCCGAGTTGATGTTTTTATTCAAATCCTGTATTTTATATATCAGAACCTTTGTCCTGAGGTAATATGTTTTGTTATTATAATAAACTTTTGATTTTTGAATCAAGTTTCTGTTGAGATGAAAGTGAAAATCGTGTAATTTAAATTATACTCAATTTTGTTAAGTTTTATTTTTTAATTTTCTTGTTTGTTAATTAATTTTAATTTATATTGTTTGTTTTTATTGCTTTGTTGTTTAGAGATACTTTGTATGTAAACGCTCTAATGAAAATAGCACTCAACAACGTATAGGAAACTGGCTGGAGAAGTGATTCAGTTTCTAGAATTAAATTGAATGTACTGTATAAAAAGCAACAACTGAAATTGTTACAGTGCTCAGGTCAAACACAGCATTTCAGTTAGGGTAGAAAGTATGGATCAATAAGATCACGGGTTGACCACTTCACACAGCAGTTTAAGCCTTTGAACTATTTCTAATACAGTAAACTCCCGATTATCCATGGAATTGAGTGGCGCGGCAACCACGGATAAATGAATTCCGCGGATAATTCGAAATAGGATGAAAATGGATGAAGATCAACAGAAAAATGCTTTTAACAAGTTTCATTTACATTAAAAAGGCAATACATACATTATAAACAATTACTTTATTTTAATTTACTTTAATTTCTTACTTTTTAACAAAAAAATTGGTTAATTATCTTTGTTTTTTCGTTTCGAAACACGAAAACCCCCTACTTGGGACGTCGCTAAATGTGGATGCTGCACTGCCAATCACGACTCATGCATTCTTTCTCAATGTGTATAAAAAAGTGTTCCGTAATTTCTTGTACAGTAAAAAAAATGGAAACAGGAGAGGTCATAATCATAACATAATCCGCCCGCCGATAGTCGGGAGTTTACTGTACTTCATTTGAAGGAATCTAAGTGAAGTTGATATGAGATGACATTCACATATAAGGGAAACTTACAGCACATGGTAGGATAAGAGAACAAGAATAGATGAATGAAATACCTCAATAGAACATTTTAAATATATTTTATGGGATTAAGACTGGTTAAAAACACTGGTTTGAATTGCACCTCTGGCTTGGATGTTTGTCTTTCTTCAATGTTCATTTTTTTCCACAGATATGAGGTAGACTGCCTGCTGTGGCGTATCCTCAGCAAAGTTGTTGGCAAATTACCCTACTTAATGACTATAGCCATAATATCTGAGAGATGAAACTGATCTACCAATCTGTTGTGTTAATCTCAAGTTATTATAAATTATTTTAGTTTAATAATTCTTAAGTATCAATCTTATATTTATAAGCGAAGGATTTCATAGTTGGAACACAGATTTTAATAAAAATTGGCAGTGAGGTAGTTTTCGGCTTGGAAAACCTGAAAAAAATATGTCCCAAGTACTGAGTGGACACTGGTCAAGGTCTAAGGGAAATTAAAAATTTTAATTGAATTCAAATACAAAAATAGTAACAAAATTTAGAACCGAACGTAAATGGTCGAGTGGTCTAAGGGGTGAGAAGTGTAATCTCAGGTTTGATTCCCGGCACATGTATTTTTTTGCATTTTTTAATCATAATTTAATTTGGTTTTAATTAATTTCAAATAGTTTTAATTAATTTTTAAGTGCTTTAGATGTATTTTTAATCATTGCTAATTATTACAATTTATTTGTATTAATTTTTGAACAACTATGTGCAATTTTACAAAAGAAACGTTGCTGTTCAAATGGAATAGTTCACTATAGCGAGGTAATGTAGTTTTAAAAAATATCTATAATTCAAATATAGTGATTCACTATTGCAAGTGTTTTTCATGACAGTTTCATCCATTTTAAGCTTAATTATAGATGTTATTGAAAAATTAATTATATTTTAAAACTTTAATGTATCAAATTTGCTTTCAACTTCTTTACATGAACTACTTTTACTACTTGAACTCGTAGATTGCTCTACAGGCAGCGACAATTTATAATTACCCTTCATTTATGATCATGAATCCATTGAATATAGTGCCTGCCTTTCTTTCAAAACTTACTGAAAAACAGTATGAAACGAATTCCGAAAATGTAATAAGTTTAATTGAAAGAAGAAAAGGCAAAATGTTATTTGATTTTTTTTGATTATTCTATCTAACTTTTGTAATTACTGTGACAATGATGATTTAAGCGAGAATGCTTAAAATCAATGAAATTGGCATGAAAAAACACTCGATATAGTGAATCACTATATTTGAATTATTAGATATTTTAAAAAAATACTATATTGCTATGTTGAACTGTTCTATTTGAACAGCACCGTTTCTTTTGTAAAATTGCACATAATTGTCCAAAAATTATTACAAATAAATTGTAATAATTTGCAATGATTATAAATATATTAACAGCATTTAAAAATTAATTAAATTATAATTCAAATAATGTCTGTGTCAGGAATTGAAACTGAGCCAGTGGATTACACTTCTCGTGCCAGAGATCACTTGACCATTTACGTTCGGTTCTAAATATTGTTACTAATTTTGTTTTTGAATTCAACTAAAAATTTTAATTGCCCGTAGGAATTGATCAGTGTTCACTCAGTACTTGGAACATAGTTTTCGGCTTAAAAAACACGAAAAAAATATGTCCCTGAGCAATCTATATTTCTAAAATCTTTTATTTCTCTGTCTGTCTGTCCGGCGCAATTGTTAATTATTAGTTTCCCTTGCTGAGAAATTCAGATTATTAAATTTTCTTTTTTTTTCATCTTGCATGGGATTCGAACCGAGGACCTTTGTCCTCGCAGTCAGGAACGCTAACCATTGGACTACTGCTGGTCCCCAATATCCAGTCCTACTTTTATTGTATTTGTTCGCAAGCAATCAAATAATGAGTTCATTCAAAAAGGAATAAAATATCACTTTTTGCCAAAACCGCTTGGAATCGATTCTTCATGGATTATCTCATTCTTACCACTGGGGGGAGACAGGGGGATGGCCTAGTTTTATTAAAATCCTTGTTCCTGCGATGAAATCATTCCCTTCTTAGTTTTAATAATTCTTAATATAATATTGATACTAAACAAATTAAAATATTTTAAATTTAAATGTACTAATGTATGAAGAGGAAAAAAACTGATGACTAATATACACAATTTCCCTTTGCAGTTATCACCCAATAACATTTATGAAGTTTTATATGCTGCTGATCTGTATCTCTTACCAGGATTGAAAAGGTACTGTGCTGGGTTTTTAGGCCAGCATATTGAAATAAGCAATGTATTGGAACTTTTCCAGTTATCCAGAATATTTGAACTTCCTCGCTTAGAAGATCAGTGTACAGAATTTATAGCAAGAAATCTTGAAGAGGTAAGATAGGAAAATTTTTAATCACCATCCACCTGTTTTCTTTATTCAGAAATCCCCCTCCTTTGACAAAGTTTTTACATAAACGATTTTATATTGTTCCCATTTTATATATACTTAAAACATAATTGTTCTTATCAATGAGCTATTCATGATTTAAATATCCTATCTAATACTATAAATTATAGATTATTATTAACTGAGAATTGAAGTCTTACTTTTGCACTTGAACATTTTCTTTTTTGTGTCTGTTTGTACGTTCATCAAACAAAAAATGGCTGAATGGATTTCCTTAAAGTTTAGCACTTTGCTTATTTAAGGCTCAACTTAAAATAGAGGCATGTTTATTTTGGTCTCTGTTCTTCTCATCCCTCGAAAAGACCTAAAATCCCTCACTGAAACAAATGGACTGACTACTTTAAAATTTTGAACGATGCTTTTCATAGTTCAATTTTAAAATATGATCGTGCTTATTTGGGTCTCCAATTTTTCCTTTACCATGGTTTTTATTTGAATCACTTCAACATTTATACTTTATTGTAAAATAAGTTGCTTTTATATCCTGTTATTTGATGAGAACAATTTGATTTTATCTCCAGCCATATTTAACGGCTCTCCTATGGGGGGCAGAGAGACCACACTTGGGTGGGTGGAAGACAACACGGGGGCCTAAGTGTCCCACCCGACCGACACCAGGCCCCTTTAGTCAGGGCCCCTTTTCGGGCCCACCTCCCACAATTATGTATATATTGGTAAAAGTGAGATATTCGCTCTCCTATGGGGGGTAGGCACACCACACTTGGGTGGGTGGATGTCGACACGAATGCCTAAGTGTCCCACTCCCGACAGACACTGGTCCCCTGTATTAACGGCCCCTTTTCGGGCTCTTTCATGTGTTCATTCAGCATCATTGGAGTTTCAAAATGCCGGCATTAATTTTTGAGAGATTGCAGATTGAGTTAATCCAAAACACTTACCTTGCCTAAGGTGAAATGATTGGGGCCACAAATGTTTCAGATTCAAAAGGTTTCATAGGGTTTCTGATTTTTGTTCTGTTTAAGAATGTATCTTATTCTGAATCGGGCAACAGCTAGGTGAAAAACTTCTAAAATTCTTCACCTAATTTGCGAGTTTACACAGGACTTTAAAACTGTATAATAGACACTTTCATTATAATTGTGTTTTCTAAAATTAAAATTGTAGAAAAAGAAAAGAAAAATTATTAAAGAATTTCATGTATTGTTAGAGGTACATATCACCTTTTGTAATTTTTGCTTGCGTTTCCGTTATAAATAGATGA
The DNA here is from genome assembly GCA_023159025.1 of Thereuonema tuberculata. Classification (NCBI taxonomy): domain Eukaryota; kingdom Metazoa; phylum Arthropoda; class Chilopoda; order Scutigeromorpha; family Scutigeridae; genus Thereuonema; species Thereuonema tuberculata. Next base: position 17,267,831 of record JAFIDM010000005.1, on the reverse strand, counting down.
TCGAAGATACAGAATTTCATAAACTGATTATCAAGGATGCCACAGAAGTGCAGCAGAGGCAGGAAACAGACAGTATTTCCATTGTGGACGACATTCGTTACCACATCACAGGAAACGTCCAGACGTACAGTGCCATGGAAGAAGCCAACGAAAAGCTACAGCTAATAGACGAACTGCTCGAAACTCTTGGCCTAGATGCTTAAAATGGCAGGAACGAAATAAAACAATGTCCAGCTAAAACACAATCTATTTGACTGAGGGGGGGGGGGTGGAATGTCCAAAGGCTTTCATCTTTTCTAGCTTTCGATTCTTCTTCAGCTGCTTAGCTATCTGTATAGTTATGAAATTTTTTTAGCTAAATCATTTTGTCGATTGAATTTTAAGTTCCTAGCATTTTGTCATATAAATTAACTGCTTAATTAGGTACAGTCAGCGATTCTTTAAAATTGCAATCAAACAATAGTATGCTCCATTAAAGGTACAGTATGCTTCAATATATTCTACTTTTGATGCAACATACTACACTTCACTATTGTGTACTCCAATTCATTAAAGAAAAGGAAGTGAACGAATATCATTTTATATTTGTATGTTCTTTTTCTTTGAAACACAATTTTTTTTAGGCCAATTCACAAGATTCAATTTGTACGAAAGTAAAATAAGCTGAAAAAATTATTATAGATTTATGACCAATTGCCACTAATTAGATGGAACTAGATTGATTGAGAAATGTTTAAGAAAGGTATGAAAATATGTATAGCAGTATATAAGAATGACATATCAACTCTTATTACTTTAAAGTAAGTATTTATTGTAAATTATAAATGTTGAAATATATTTTCATTTCATATATATTTTTCTGTATATACAGTGACTGAAGAATTACACCTGAAGTTAAATTTATTGCAAATAGAAGCAATTGTGACTTTAAATTTTATGTGATTGTTATTACAGTTGTTTAACTGCCATTATTTGATTTGCTGAATTGTTATCAATTCTATATATTTTTTCACATTTGCAGGCAGGGGGAGTAAAACTATTTTTGTTGCTGAATCCAGATATTAAAAACATAATGCTTTGTATTACTATAAATATTTGTTATATTTTGTTGTTAAGTTTTACTTTGACTTTCTGACTGAGTTCATTCATCACTCATAAAACAGTATTTGCTTTCACAAAAAATGTAATTTTTTAAGAAGCTTTTGCTGGCAGAAATACATATTTTTCATGAAATTTATGTATTAATGGAAATAAAAAAAAAATAAGAGAGAATAATATTTTTTTGATCCATTTTTGAGAGTAACGCAGAAACTAACACTATTTCAGTACAATTATTCATATTGGCAGTAGGTTTTTTTCCAGCTCTACAACAACATATAATGGGAAGAAAGGAGTTGAATCAAGAGTAAGTCGTCTGCTTTGTTACGGAGACTGGCAATAAAAAAAATGTGCTATCACTTAACTAGATTTTTGTGTGCAATGCTGTAATGTCGTTTGCAATAAGCTTTACATTTGCTGTTAAATTCAGCTACCTGTATAGCTATGAAACTTTTGGAGTACCGGGGTTCGGTTCTCATGTGGGTTTCATGATGGGGGACGATCCGAGCTGGGCAGGTTTTCTCGGGGTTCTCCCGTTTCCCCTGCACTTCTCCCACCATACTTTCTCAGTCTTTCTCTCCGTCTGTCCTTATTTCCGTGGGATAGTACAATAGACCTTCGGTCGCAGTGCTTGGCTTCTCTGCCACCCACATTCACTACATAACATAACATATGAAAGTTTCTTAGCTAAATGGCCAAGCACACTGAATTTTATGTTGCTAGCATTTTACTTTGTCCGAAAAGCAACAATATTCTACGTATCTTATTATAAATCATATTTACTTCAATAAAAACATCATAAGTACGATATTTCGAAAAAGTATCTTCCTTTGCTTCTTCAGGCTCCATTTTACAAAACTTTAAAATAAAATGGTTATTACAGAGGTCTTTTATAGCATCCTACTATTGTTAGCATATTCAAAATACTCAAATTATTACAAAGTAATAAGTACAGTTCTTATTATGTTCACCAAGTATTCAATTATTGCAGAATAATAATAAGCATAATTATTATAAAATAAAAAGATAATACATTACAGAATAATAACCATAATTATTACGTAATAAAAAGCACTATTTATTGGAATTCATTGAATTTTGTAACATTTCTGTGATATTTTTTTATAAGTTTTCACTAAAAACTTATTTTCTTCCATAACTTTTTTGTTTATTTTATACATTCGGAATTTTGAATTACACAAGCTTCTAAAACAAAATGGAGCCTGAGGAAGCAAAGAAAGTTACCTTTGCGAAATATCGCCTTGTAGTTACGATGTTTGTATTGAAGTAAATATGATTTATTTTACTTTGTCATAAAAATTAACTAATTAATTATGTAAAGATAGCAATTGTCCCAATTTTCTTCTGAAAAAGTATACGTCATTCTTTTAATAATTCAAAGGAATTATTAAAGTTTGTTCTTTCTCAAGCCAAACTATCCCTTCAGTGTTGAAAGCATACCTTAAAATGAACACTTCGACACTATAATACACTTTTACACTTATATTCTATCTGTTAAAAGAAATGGTACAAGGAGGCTTAACGTGCATATATTAAAATAAAGTGAAAGTGAAAATAAATAAAATGCACTTACTTACAAATATGTAGGAGAGAGAATTAAAGACGATGGCAATATACCGACAGTTTCGGAATACTCCACTTATTCCTTCATCAGGAATGGCACAAACTTATAAGACATCACAAAAACATTTACATCAATATGACTTTCACCACACATTCCCACCTCGTGTCATCTTAAATGTTGTTTTAATGTCCTATATGTTTGTGCTGTCCCTGATGAAGGAATATGTGGCGTATTCCGAAACTGTCAGTTTATTGCCATCGTTTTTAATTCTGTCTCCTACATGTTTGTAAGTAAGTGCGTTTTAATTATTTTCACTTTCACTTCAAAAGAAATGGTGATATTGTAATTGTAAAACTAATACTGTCAATATGATAGTTAAATCATCAATAATGATTTTTATTTCTTATTAATAATAAAAAGAATTTTAACGTAAATCGTAGTTCTATTTCATCAAGGATTCTTTGAATAAAAAAAAGTTCTGTATTATTTTTTTTTAATTCAACATAATTTTAAAATGCAGAATTTGGATGATTTATAAAGAGTCAGCTTCTTATTTTCATAGTTGATATTAAGGTTTGTTGAAGAAGGAACTTATTTTTCTTCTTAAATATTGGTAATAAAGAAGAATGGTGTTTGTTATATTGGCATTCATGTATCTTTTCTGGTAAGAATGAAGAATTGAAATATGAATTTGAAAGCTAGGCATTCTATATGACTAGACCACAAGCTAGTAATTTGTTTGGCCATGATTTGTTTGGTAAGCAATGAATTCTTCACCTTGACAATGAGGTCATAACAGCACTGTGGACATGACTGTCAATTTCATGTGACAAATTTAACTTGTCTCTCTGTGAGATAAATGCCTTATTGCTCACATATATGTGGAAATATAATGTTGTTCTCTTAAATATCTTTTCACAGGAACAAAGCCATTATCAGCTTATACTTGAAGTACCGTAATTACTCGGGTATTTTACGCACTTTTTTGGAGGAAAAAATCGTTTTGAAATAGGGCTGCATAAATTACTTGAGAAATAAAAAAAAAAAAATCCTTCCAAAACAGCAAATTCTCTCCCAGCAGCTCGGTTCCCATGTTTCTCCGCAAATAGAGAGGCAGGAATTGTAAGCGAGAGGCGACTTTCACGAAAGCAAACGTTTTATGATCGGGTGGAAGGCATTTTTAAGACGAGCATTAAGACCTTTATCATTATAAGGCCCTTTACCATTATAAATGACCAGTCTACTATTTGACACTGAGAAAATTATGCGAGAAAAAAAAATCCAAAATTTGCCCTTAAAATTTGGAGTGCGTAAATTGCGTGAGGGCGTAAAATATGCGAGTAAATACAATAATTACATCTCTGTTGGCAAATGTCCTTGTTCTGTTTAATTTAAATCTTCACTTATGGGAATCTCTTACAAACAATTTTACATTGATAATATAGCTTAATGGTAAAAACAACGCTGGACTAATATAGTTGTTTCAGACTTTTAAATCCATTTTTATTTTGATAAGATTAATGTTGTAAATTTTGTTGAGCACATTTAAAGCTATTGAAATCTTCTGAATTTTAATTCCATATGATCATATCCAAAGTAATTCAGAATTTTGATAAATAAATAATAATAAAATTTTGTTGATAGTAGTAAAATTAATTTAAATTTGTATGTCTATGAACTGAAAAAAATATCATAGGAAAACTCAATGAAAAAAGAGACATAAATGGCAGTTTTACATGTAAGAAAAAAAAGCATGTCAATATCAAAAAAAGCATATTTAAATCACTTTTATAGTTACACTATTTCAACTTAACGAAATAATATTAGAGGTAGAATTACTGAAACATCAGAATTTAGTAATCAAAGGATTTCATTGAAGGTTTTTAGCAATAACACAATTTGTGATCTCTTCCCAGAATTTTCTAGAATAAAACATACATCTGAACCTCTTTATGCAATGACACATACACCATGAAAAATCAAATTTCATATTATTCTAATGAGTCAGTTAGATTTATGCCCTTTCCAAAATATTGCTAATGAAAAAAAATGTATAAATTCTTATTCTCAACTAATGTTCTAATGTTTTAATTTCTGTATTCCAATACATTCCTTCCGGCACATTGAAAACAACTTGCACTGCTTCTTGCCTATTATTGCCATAAGCACAGTAAAGGGATCTCACATACATTCGTAGATCACTTGTGTGCCAAGAAGAGAGATAAAACCTCCCATTGCATCTAAAAAATAAAAAAAAAAAATCCAGAATTTTTGACTTTTTCTTTGTCAAATTTGATATCCATTTGTTTTGTGATCTGTCCGCATTAAAAAAAGACATAATTTGTTTGTTTGTTTGTTTGTTTTTTGGTTGAACGGTAAGGATCATCATCATAAACACCCCTCCCATCCCATTCCAAATTGTCTGGCACACCTACACTGAATCCTTACCATTTAATATACAGAACATTGTCCAGAGTGTACAGAACATTAAAAACTATATAAATTGCAGAAAATAATACAACATAAATTATTAAAGTCGTAATAAAAGAAATTTTAGGGCTGCAAATACATTACAAACTTTTTCTTTTTAAACTGATTCCATTATATATTTGCCACATCCAAACCTATTTCATTTTCATTCAACTTATTTAAAAGCAGATTGATCGTAATCAAAATTAACCCTTTTTTTATTTTAAAATTTCTCTTGCAAATTTGCTACTGAATTACAAACAGTCTTTGGGTTTCTCGTTTAGGCATTGATTCTTTTCTTGATTGAAGTATAAGCCCTTTGGACAAACTGTTTTACCATGCATTACACCATCTCCACATTGATAGAACACAGTGCAGTCTTCCAAATCCCTGAAGTTGCCATCCTTCTGAGGACATTGATTTTCTTTTGTACCATATTTTGAAGTTTTATCTGTGCGAGAAAAAAAGGAAATATGAATAATTAATATATCATTTAAATAGTTAATTCTAACTTATATTCATAATTAAACTAAATATATCCATCAAGAAATTGGCTAAAGTCAGGGTGCAGCAAGGATCCCATCACCCTGGGCACACTAGGATTGTGGCCCCCCCCCCCTTATATTTTTTTTATCCTTAAAAAGATTACTTTTTTTCAAAAACTTTGTAATGACTATTGTGTTACAAATTTAAATAAGGATTTCAGAAATAAAACACTGAAATAACATTTGTTTATTAAATTAAAATTAAGTATAAAAACAAAAGGAAAATAGTTAATCACATATATAACAAGTTGGAAACTGGTTGTGTTTCTATAATATTAACAATATCTACAAATTTTAAAAAAGTAAACTGAAAAAAAATCAAAATTTAATAAAGCCTTGTTAGAGCCTCTCAAAGTCTCAATTTTTTTTTTCAAATCTTCACTTTGTGAGCTTATTTTTACAGCCAATGTTTTTATCACTTCATCATAACAAAGAATGGGGGCTGTTGTGTTCAATGGAAACAATACTTAGAAAATAAAGCCTGAAATACGACTAAAAGGTTGTATATTCAACTAATTAAAAAATGTCAACAAGCAGTAACACTGATATCGCAGGAGAAGAGACAGACCACCGTCATAAACAATTCAATCACATGTACCATAGAACAATGAAATGCGAGCGATAGTTGACAGTAGTGTTTGCCTGTAAGCAGGCATCTGACTCGTCACGGGTTTTCCCATCTTTTTACATCATGCCCTCGGTTGACGGTGCCTCCTCGTACCCTGTGCCTCAGGCACATGCCTCACCCTAGTTGCGGCCCTGCTAAAGTAAGACATTTAATGATACACAGAATAGATTAAACACAGCAGAACTTTAGATTATGGTGAAAATTAATATAAATTGAAAAATGAGATTCCACATTATATATATTCATAGTTAAATCGTAACATCCTAAATCTTTACTATTAAGTTAATAAAATGAAACACCAATCCTTAACTCTTCAAATAAACATCTTAAATCTTAAGCCTTAAGGCATCGGAGGAAGAAGAATTTATAGGAGAACAACAAGATCAACAGAAATAGAAGAAAGATGTTATTTTTCTCATTTGTAAATTTCCTGAAAAAAAATTTTCGTTCAGAGAATTGAAATATTGAGAGATAAAGATGTTATTTGAAGAGTTAAGGATTGTGTTTTGTTTTATTACATTCATAGTTGCTGTTACTGCATGGCAAATGGTGTGCTCAAGCGATATTGTGCAAATCTTACAAAGGCCAGTTACATTTTAATCCATTTATCCCATATGCACAATTACAGACCCAATCTGATCAAGTTAGACTAACTAATACCAGAGGAATTCTGGTCAAAAACTTTGAATTTAGCTTAGTTTATAGGCAGACGACATTAAAGTATTAAGGCTACTTTATCTGTGCCATAATTCCATGCCAACTGCTGGCTAGAATGCCAAAGACAGTTTTCAATTAATAAAAATTTACTCTTGGAAATAGATCTTGTTTAAAAGTAAATGTTCAGTGCATCAGAACATATACCAGGGAGTGTTTTCAAAAATGGAAATAGCAAGTTTGTATTTCTTTTCTCTTTTTAAATTAATTCATATTCATTCCCCAGATTGCACGAAAAGCCTCATGCTTTTGAGTACGAAGTCTGCTACTTCCGGATTTCTATTATGATTTTGGCTAGATCTTTTTGGCTACATCTTTTTTCTGTGAATATTTTAGAAAATACTGTAGGAAGATAACCTGAATTCATCATATCACATCCTACAGCGTGTCCCAGGGGTCGCTGATGAGCAAGGCACTCTTGCTCAATAGTCAAAGTGGCGAGGAGTTTTACGGTCGGATGCCCTTCTTGTCACCGACCCAGATCAGAGGAAACCCAAAGGTGCCATAGACAGCAAAAGAAGCGAAAGACGAAGGAGTAAACAACACAGGAAAGAAAGCAAACATCCATGTCCTCAGCTGGGATTTGAACCCAGGTCCCGCCACATCGGCCATATGGAAGATTGCCGCATCAGACCGCTCGGCCGTGGCGGCACGGACATAACCTGAATTAATGAATACTAATTACATAATCAAGAACTCCAACTTAACTGATTCAAATTTAGTTGAATTATAAATTACCTTTCCTGAAATCAGATATGCATGGATAGATGCCAGTATATGTAAGTTGCAGCATGGCAAGGCAAATGTAGTTCTATTTTAGTGCAAAGGCTTCTGAACAGCTGACATGGATAGTGTCTAATTTAATGGCCAGTATAAAACAGTCTTAAAAGATTCCTATATGGCTAAATATAACAGTATATTATTGCTGATCAATGGCATGAAATGGGCAGTAAATTCATTAATACTTATGGCATATCTGAAGACTTAAAACCAACTCATATAAAGAAATATCGCCATTGATAATTGTGTGTATCCATAATATATATTGATTATTCAAGAACTTGTGAAATGGAATATGAATGATATTAAAAAAGAAAAAACTATTTCATTAAAGTTAATAGTTTAGTTAATCAAGAATAATATGTTTTCTCTCCAGAATTTCTATCTGAGACATTGAACAGTCTTATTTGTAAGATACTAATTGTGTATTCACATTTGAGGGGGCCCCTATTCACAGGCTCCTTTAACAACATAAGACAGAGAGGAGACGTGACTGTCAACAGCTGTATGAAACATTCCTGGCAGGTGACAAATGGAGGTATGTCGTAACCCTCGATGAGGCATGGGTGTATCTCTAACTGCAACAAAATTTGTGCAATTGTACCGTGAGAAAGTGCTAAATCTGTGAATTGAAAGAGAGTATCTCCAAAGGCTTCATGATCATTGTAGACTACTCGTATAATGGAAAATTGGATCTCCAGAATTGCATCAAATGCCAAAGTTAAAGCAGCCTACTATCAAGAGCATGTGTTGGATGACATTTATCGACACCAAATATAGAAATGCACATAAGGTCTGTATCCATCAACACAAGGTGTCCAGTCATACTGCTTGCAGTATCCACCAATATTATGCTCGGATGGAAGCGGAAACAGGTATACGTACTATCCCTTTCACCCACATCCCCATTAAATCACCTGACTCAAGCCCCATGGATTTCTGCGGGTTTGGACTGCTCAAAATAGAACTGGGATCCAGTAAAGCCATAATGCTGACAGATCTGTGGAAAGTTTGCAAAGAGGAATGGGAGGAAATCGACACGACATTCCTGCAGAGGCCTCTTCTACAATGGAAACTTCGTTGACATCGATTGTCAGGATGTCAGGAGAGCATATCGAAAATCATTGCTGATGGAGAGGAGGAATTACGTAGGAGGTGAGTGTATAAACTTTCATTAGATATCGTTTGCCATTAGATATTCAAATGATTAAAGTTTAGTTGTCAAGAAACATCATCACTCCCATAGCTCAATGGAAGTGCCCATCTTGTTCACATAAGGTACCTCAGAATCTTACTCGACACATTCTCCTTCGTGGAATGTTTGCATTCACATCAGTTGACCATCAGTAATGACTCAATGATGTGCCCAAAGACTATAGCAATAACAAGGCTTTGAGAGAGGCTGCATCATAGGACTGTCAGAAGCTAGCTGGTGATGCACACGAATTACTCGCCATCTGAGTCTTAAGAGATGCTGCTGTGGAAAGATGCTTGAATTGATGGTTGCATGAGGGCACTCATTAACATTGCCAAGGCTTCAGTTGGCCCAGCAGTACCACTGCTAAAGACAGTAGGTTCATTGTGAGACGAGCCCTAACTGCCCAGATAGCTTCACTCTCTGCCATCCAGAGACATGTATTCTGTATACATCAACTGGCATCTACCTGCACCATTGCTAGACGAATTTGCAGACAATTTTGCCATTGGCTTTTTTTCTATCACCCTCACAAGGCTTGTTTTTAATAACCTAGCAACAGGACTCCTTCTAGAGTGATGCCATGCCAAGGAGACTATGTCTGCTCTTGGATAGTGGTGTATTGAGTTTAGCAATGACTCCCTCTTCAGCCTTGCAGCAGATGATCATTGCATTCACATATGGAAGAGGATTGGGCAGTGTCCAAATCCTGGCAAAGTTGTTGAGAAGAACACTGGACATTTCAGCTCATGTAATGGTGGGGGGAGCCATTTCTTATGACAAAGAGATCAGTGCTTCAAAGAACTTTAAATGCATAGCGATATGAGCAGGAAACAGGCCTTTTGTTTTGCCCTTTGTGTCATGTCTGCCAAGAGTACTATTCCAACAGGATAAGCATGTCCATACATTGCACACATTTCCTAGCAGTGTCTTCAAACAATTCAAATTCTTCACTTGGCCAATCAGATCCCACGAGTTGTCCTTCATCAAGCACATATGGGTCATGCTGGGATTTCAATTGCATCCATCATCAAACATCGGGCATTTACAGCAGCTATTGCAGCAAGCTTGGCATGATCTGCCACAAGACAGTATCAGGACTGTGTTTCATTACATTCTATACCATATATTAGCAAGCATAGCAGCCAGAGATAGCTCAAACAGCAGTACTAATAATGTAACAATGATGCTGCTATTGCTTAATAAAACTTTGTTGTTGTTGTTTTTACCTTGAAATTTGAATCAATTCCAATTCTCTTCATCCAAATGCATTTACAAAGTTTCATTCAAATTGGATGCTTTCTTCATGATCCTTTGATTAATTTTTATATATTGTAAATACTTTTTAGACTGTAATTTCGAGAAGATTGCAATGTTCTACCAATTTACTGAACTGTCAGAACAAATACTTCTGTCATCCAATTGTTAAGAGATTTCTAAATATTACACAAAAGTAACCAAAAGTTTATTGGATTTTGAGATGTACAAGTAAGGTCCTTAACTTTGAGCAAGCGTCTCCATATCTTCGTAACCTATGGTTTTAACTGGGAGAATTCTTCTACTATCTTTAAATGACCTTCCGTCCTCATCCAGGAATATTCAAGACTTTAGTGGTATTTGGAAGCATGTAGTCAACTGTTAAACCGTATTTTCCTAGGCTGATTGTTCTGCCCAAAACTATGCAATCACCATCGGCTCTTTTCAGTTCGTTCTTTCCATCTGTTCCATCACATAAATCCCCCTGTGTTCCATCACAGAAATCTCCCTGTGTTCCATCACAGAAATCTTCGCGTGTTCCATCACAGAAATCGCGTGTTCCATCACAGAAACCTCCCTAACTCTGTTTAATTTGTTATTATCTTCAAACATCTTTGTTGAAACGTCAAAAAGTTGGGAACCAACTATTGGCAACTTTGCCGAGTTTGAAAGCATTGCACGAATCTTGAAAAGATACAGGAAATCTTCAAAAGTGCGGATAACATCTTAAAGATGGCAACGAACTTTGAAACAACTGATGATCTATAAAAGAAATAATTAGCCATTATTTAACTTAAAACTGTTTTACTCATCCAAATGTCTTTCAAGCATTGTTAATAACTATTATAATTCATTTTAACAACATTTTTAAATAACATAAATTTATATAACCAGTAATGTTCAATCTCGTATTAAAAACTTATTTTCCTAATTAGAAATAAATCACAATCATAAATTAACTGAGAAAATGGTGGACTCTGGGTTTGATAGTATCTTCAGTATCTTGTATTTCAGTAATGCCAAACTCGTGAATCGCGAAGGACCTCATGCTGTCCACCATGCACTTTTGATTTACTTTTTTTGCAGCACATTCTTTGTCATAATTCAAAAATTCGTGTTCTAGTTCATAGCAAGCAATGATGAGAAACCTCACTAAAATTTAATCAGAAATTGAAAACAAAATCGTGAGAGGGCTGAAAAAGAAGATGTCTGTTATTCTTTACAGACAGATGTTAACGTAACATCTTTTTACTAACTTTGCTTCGTATAATGACGGCCCGAGAAAAGCTTACAAGACGCTATTGTAGCTCTTTTTTAAAGAGTTTGAGACCACTGCCATACTGTACAAATACATGATGAATTCGGGGATACGCTTCAGAAATTGTGCCCGAATACCAAGATAACATAGGCTATGTTTAGTGGGCTGTGAAACTTCACAGGTCCATGTTCTATGATGGTCTAGCGTTGCTATCATGGCGAACCCCTAGAAGCAGTCGTAGAATTTACAATACATGGGACATATCCAGAAGTTGTTAGGTCGTCATTAAAGATAGAAAAGATAAAAACAAAGGAATTCTATAATACTTCTCAGAATTCTGTAGACCTTTGTCTAACAGAAGGGCAAATACCATATAGCCATATAATACTGTCCGTTTTTGTTTACGAGAGCCTTCAACGCTTTTGCGCATGCGTCAGGTCTCCTTCGATTTCTTCAAAAAAGGGGTGAGAAGAAATAAAGAGCAACTTTTTATCAGTGTTAGTTTACTAGTAGCTGCGTTCTGTTTGCGCTTTTCGGGAAAGAATTATGGAAAGAATAAATACTATCGCAAAAATAACAGGTACTAAAAAAAAGCACAGGTCTTAGGAAAGTGCCCATCTCAGCGTATCACCCCTTAGCGGGGTAGAATCGTCCGCCAGTTCTAGTTCTCGCTTTTGAAACCGAACAGTAGCTATATAGTATTTGTAGAAGGGTTAGGCGGTTAACATGGTATTGACGCATGCTTTCTTTCTGTTAAGTCATTGCAATAATGAAGAGTAATAATTAAAATTCATTGTTAAGGTGATCTAATTGAAAAAAAAAAACAAGGTTAAAGTTCAGATTCGGGTACGGCTAGGCCTTTATTTGCTAAAAAGAACGTCACTGCACAATGAGAAATAGCCGTTAGGCAGTGAATGGCAAGATCGCTTCTGATTGGCTAGTACCCGAATCTGGACTTCACCCAAAAAAAAACAAAAAAAAAACAACAATGTCATTAAAGAACGTAAACACACAAATCTATCAATTCTTCTTTATTCAACGTTTAATATCGCTGAATAAAGAAGAATTGGTAGATTTATATGTTTACGTTTTTTAATGAAATATACATGTTTTTAAGGAATTACATAAAACCCAATGTCGTTGTTAGTCATCTAATAATAGTTCATGGAATGTTGAAAATAAAAAAATAAGCGACGAAAATCCATTAGCAACAATTTTGCAAACGATATGAAAGAGGCATCGAATTGCGAGACAGCTTTTTTATTTGAACTTTGGCAAAACAACACAGTGAGGCGCTGCAGAGAGAATTTTCGTTGCTAGGCAACGAACTTTTTTTTTTTTTTTCACTTATAAATACGGCCTGAATACCCAAAAACACGAAAAGAATGTAAGTAAATCTTTAAATATTATGATTTCATCTCATCTGAAATAGAAACAACAATATAATTAAACGAAAGAGAAAATTATATTAAATTAAACGAGATTCAAAGGAAATAATTTGTTAATACAGGACAGTAATAAAGCAATTGGAAGAAACTTGTAAATATTCGAGAATATTCCATTTCAAATGGAAGCCAAAAACATTGTAAGTTTAATTCCACGTTTTCAGCTAAAAAATTCAGGGAAAATTAATGAAATTAACATCTTTTAGTATTATTTTCACTAACTGCTTGAAATGCAAATCTTTTTTTAACCATTTTCTTTGTGGGGATAATTTGTTTTTGAAATAATCACAAGAAACTAAACCATTGTCATTTAAACGTAATTCTGTAATGAATAATTATAATGTAGAAATATTTAAATTATAAATTTCAATGTTTATAAGTTAAGATTAAACTTAGGACATCCTATTTCAGCCATTGTTATGTGATTTTTTTTATTTCAAAAAAGCTATTTCTTTAACTCCAATTTCAAGGAATTTTATCTTCTGATTGTGTAGTTATTTATGATTTCCATTAGGGGTTTTTAATGATGTTGGTTTCTAAAAATGTAGCCGAGGAGGTTACTGTACAAAGTAAAATTATAATATATTTTCTCTATTTTTACTTTGTAAAAAGTATAATATATTTTTATTACACTCATTACTCTTAAGCAATTATTAAACAGTGAATAAATATGGTATCAGTACTTCTATTGTTTTATTTTTATTCAATAATAATTTTGTTAAGTACGGTAATTATTATATAAATTCAAATTGAGATTCGATTCTCAGTCTTAGCGCCGACTCTAGGAGGTCGGAATTTTTTGGGCCCTTAACTGGAAAGCTGGGCCCCTATAAATCGAGCTCCTATAATCGAGCATAAAGATTTTGGTACTATACGGAACTTCGAACCACGGCAAATTAACTCGAATATTCTTATTTTGGAATCTTAACGATTGAAAAAGACTTATTTAATACCGTATTCACGAAAAATTTAATACCGTATTCACAAAAACCTGGTTTTTTTTTTTTTTTTTTTTCTAATTTTAAGAAAATTCGAGATCTACCTGGCACTCTTTCGCCTGGCAGCGGATGAACAGAGTTTGTGTTTCACTGTAAAACACTGTAAAACATTGAATTTACATCTCTATCGTAATTTAACTGTCTCAGTTCAACCTTTACTGCTGAAGAGTGGGAAGTATTGTGACGGCCGTGAAGGTTAGTGTCTACGGGCGAATGTGACACAACTTGAAATTTCGGAATGCCCCTCATTTTCCAATAGCCTCACTGTCAGAGGTCGTTGTCCGCCATCTTGTCTTCATCCAAGTCCTGTGAAAGAGTGCCACCTAAATTTGTAAAATTTCTTGAAAATTAGATAAAAGAAACCCACAATTTCCCGTGGATATTATATTTAGTAACTGTTTCCGAACTGTTTGGCTCCAAAACAAGGAATATCCATATTAATTTACCAAGATTCGGAGCTCTGGATAACTACCAAGATCTGCATTTCGTTTATTATATTTACATATAGATTTCCTGACATTCCTTAGTCTTCTTCTGACTTCTTAATTGGGGAAGACAAAATTGTTGTGAGTGCAACCCTCCCCCACTCCAAATTACCAAAGTTGGTGCTTATCATCTTAAGGTGCCTTAACACTACGTAACATTTAGCAATGTTATGTAGCAAATGTTAGATGCAAATATTAATAGCGGGGTGGGGGTAGCATTTTTTAAGGGTACGTATATCTCTGAAACCTCTTTAGTTGGAAACACGAAATTTGATATGAGTATTCTTTGTCAAAATCTAAAATATATGTATTCGAGGATTTTTCGATATTCGGATCCTAAGGGGTGTAAACGGGGGAGTAGGGAAATTTCCTACAGGGTATGCGTATCCCCGAAGCCGCTTGAGTTGCAAAAATGAAATTTGAGATGAGTGTTCTTAATTCTAAATTTCAGATTTTAGTTTATTTGATGTAATTCGCTTTTTTTGAAGAAATAAAGCATGTTTATTTTTTACATTACGTATGCAAGGCTTCCGGAGTGAAGCGACGATAGCAGGTCTATAACATACAGTAAAACCCCGCTAATCCGGCATCCGATAATCCGGCACATTCAATAATCCGCATCGGTCTAAGGTTTTTATTTACACTGAATAAACCTTCCGGGCGCGTTCGGCAGAGTTCGCGGGCAATCGGCTGAAATCGGGCGCACTCGGCAGTGATGACAAATCTCATAAAGTAACTATACTGTACTGTATGTACTGTATTAAAATATAATACTACATAAAAATATATTTTGTTATTTTGTTTTTAACATTTTTCATCCCTACCGAAATCAGAGAAATCACAATAGAACACGGAAAAATGGCCTGATACCTATTAATAGCCCTTTTGACTCTCTATTTTAGCGGTATTTTCGCTATCCTCGCAATAAAGGCTATTTTTAGACGGCGCTCAGTAATCCGGCATTTTCGGTAATCCGGCACTGCCGAAGTCCCGAACGTGCCGGATTAGCGAGTGTCTACTGTAATTTGTAATTACCACGTGCTTTCATTACCAACTGGAAAAGTTTCAAAGTGATCACACAATTACAATTTCATCAGGACAACTCTTTTTTGTGATGAAGCACGAGTATTTTTGTAAAGAATGGCGAGCAGTGAAGTAGTTCTCGCGGCAGCGATCTGTGTTATTCTCGCTACACGAAAACAAAAACGAAAACACTAGGTGCGTCCTTCACTACAAGCCCGGAAACGATATAGTGGTAGCGATCTGATGATTGATCTGAAAGAAGATGATATTGATCCGTTAACCAGGAAAATTCGTAATGATGGTACTTTAAAAAACTTTTTAAGAATGACAAGCTTTAATTTTGAATATTTAGTAGCTAAAATCGGTCCTAAAATAATGAAACACAATACAACATTCAGGGGTACTTTAACGGTTAGAAACTCGCGGTTACTTTAAAGATTTACAGCGAGTGGAGGTTCTTATCAAAGTCTAAGCTATTTATTCAAAATATCAAAAACAACCATATACAACGACCACCAGAGCACGAAGAAAGTGATTGACGATTACAATATTATTAGCAATGTTAAGAAGCGCCCTCTAACGTTGCTATTAGCAGATGTTTGTAACATCTTTTGATCTTTACCGACAACTTGCCAATAGCAAGATTTCTACTATAAACACGAAAAATCACGAGAAACCACACAAATAACGAGTCGCTTTTATTTTTTTTTAACAATGCTAATAGCACGTTTTGCTGTATGGTGTAAACGCACCCTTAAATCCTTTTCACAAGACGCGATCCTGGTCGCGCTGCCAGAATTCTGGTCGCTTCATGACGCGATTTTTTCACGCTGCCAGATTGACTGTGCGACCACGTCGTTGTATAGATTTCAATGGAGCCTTTCACACGAGACGCGACTTTCGTTGCGGCCAGAAGGTCGTTTTGAAAAACATGATAACACGAAACTACTTTAGAGAATGGCGATTTTGACACTGAGAAACGAATGTTAAAAACGTTCAGAGAATACCCGATTGCCACGGCTGCAGAAAAAAAAAATAATTTCGTAAGTTTGATATTTACAGATAATTGAAATATGACTATTTATTTATACTGTACACGTATTAGATAGTATATTGTGTAATTTATTTCCGTATGTCCGTCAAGAGACATAAGCTTGATTGTTTTTGCCGTTTTCGTAACTGAGATAACAACACAATATCATTAGCTGCTGCTTCAAAATCCATTTTGCTTAACGAACTTCAGCTTTGGCAGCACGACCATGGCCACTTCGTGTATAAAGGCAAGCGATCTTGGCCATGCGACCATGGCCACTTCGTGTGTAAAGGCAAGCGATCTTGGCCATGCGACCATGGCCTCTTCGTGTGTAAAGGCAAGCGATCTTGGCCATGCGACCATGGTCGCTT
>JAFIDM010000005.1:17234835-17250937 GCA_023159025.1 Thereuonema tuberculata | reverse complement strand
CATGGTCGCTTGGTGTGTAAAGGCAAGCGATCTTGGCCATGCGACCACGGTCGCTATGTGTGAAAGAGGGCTTAGACAGATTTCTTAGAAACGTAAATGGGTAGGCCTAATCGAAGCAACAGATGTTAGTGTTGGTCACACTGCAGAGTCGAATCAAACAGGGTTACTGTAAACATAAAAGAAACCCAGAAATAGCTAAGGACTTCATCACCTGGAATTATGAGTTTTCTTACGGTCATGAGCCCCGACTGTTGGGCTCACAAAAATTGACTTTACCAGTAATTTTCCAATAAGAAATGAATCGATCTAAAAATCGAACATTCCTAATCAAAAACTTGATTACACTACTTTAATAAAATGTAATTAATCATAACGAAATTGTAATGAAAATAAATACAATCAAATCAATAATAGTTAAAAACAATTTTCACCTATCGGTATGTGTGATTTATATGGATCAATATATAAAAGTTTGATCAGAAAATACTAATCCACCCTTTTATTAATATAGTTTATTGTAATTTTTTTTATCTTTACCTGTGTTTTTTAAGCAACTGGGTTCTGTTGAAGTCCAATTACCATTTTGGCATTTGCTGGAAGAGCTTCCTCGCATCTTGAGTTTGTCTCCTTTACATTTGTACGTGAGTTTGGCTCCGTCGGTAAAAATGCTGTCTGATTTTATTTCCTTACCATCAGCGTAAACAGTGAGGTTAGGATCTTTTATGGCTGGATAATAGCACGATTGCCGGTAGAGGGTAGTTTCTGGAACACCTTCAAATAGAAAAGTAAAAACTACTAAGCTTGTTTCAGAATTTTGTTTATTTATTTATTTTTTTCTTTTTCAATAGCAATACACAGGGCGAGCAAAAATGATTCGAGCGATTTCAAAAATTTCCTGTAACACCGCTATTGTAGTTTTGATGCGACGAATGGTACAGTTGGATAGAACACACGTTCAAGACCTCCTATTGTTCCCATGTACCTCCTATTATTGAGGTAACGTACGTAATTAACATCTGCGTAAACTGTCAGTTTTGAACCCTAAAATAATGAAGGATCTTACATTTCTATCAACCCATCAAGTTTCAGCTTCCTAAAGTTAATAGCTGTTAGTTACGTTGATCTTAAAGAGGGATATGCTTCATTCTACTTAATTTTAACTATGAAAACTTCTTTATTCTAAATTTTCGTTGTACCATGCATTTAAAGGTTTAAAAAAATGGTTTACCAAGCTTACCATGCGACTATTATAGTATCTAAAAAGTACTGTTTATTATTCTTCCTCCCTTACTGAATGACAGGTAATGATTTAACTCGTACGTACGCAGTACATATATTTGTTTTTATAGTTCAGTAATAGAAGAATACAGAAGCGGAGAAGCAATTAGTAATGGATCAATCATCATTAGTACCTCAGCGACATCTGTTATCGAAAAACTGAACTGTTGCAAACTATTCGTGAAAGAATGTAAAAATAATGCAATGGATGTATTATTCTAATTCCTTTGCCTTGGGCATGCCCAATTTATTGTTATTGTAAATTCAAATATTAACTTTTATTTCTTAATTATTAATTGATATATGTTTTATTCATATCTTCAATAACTTCTATCGCATTGATTTTGGGGCATCCTGAAGAGTTATGACCATTGCCTTACATGGGAAACTTTCTTTTATGAAAGCAGCCACGTATCTAAATTCACTATATATATATATTTGATGCCACCTTCATATCGTGCTGACACCAAGAATCATATTTTGCAAGATATTATTAAGCCTTGAATACTTTAAATACTTTAATACTCTTATTATACCGTCGTGATATGAATATAGGAAAAGGGAGGTAATTCTAGTCTGCTTTGTCTCCTTTAATTATGTCTTTCAGTTTTCCACGGCATTAAGACCTCATCACGTAATGCCACAAGTCGTTGAAGGACTTAAAGATCGCGTCAACCATCTGACCTCAACATAAGAGTACATGTCTATTGCCAAAGCCAGTAACAGCCATCAATTGGTGGAAACCTCGCTCTTTTGAAATTCACAGACACTGTTGACAGCTTCGGAGAAAGGAAGCTACTCACTATGGAAAATATTCCTCTCCTTATTGAATTCCTTCACTGGACAACGGAAAGGCAATGTGCTATCAGCACTAGAGAAAAAGAAATCTTCTGTGCAAAGGCAAATCTTACAAAAAAAATTAGGATTTTAACCGACAATTCTAGAAAAGTAAGGCTTATCGGAGCCCTCAATCTCTGTTTTTTTTTTTCGCCTAATAATTTGTGAGTCGCTGGATGGATCTTCTTGAAACATTGTACGCATATTTAAGGACTACAGATGATCTAATTTATAAATTTCAATTAGCGAGAAACATTCCCATTACAAAAGTATTGGAATCTAATCAATGGAAATCCATTGTTATCCATTGTTTCTGTTAATGCTTCATTGTTATTAACAATGAATTTCAATCCTCTTTTAGTTAAACCATTAATTAGCACCTGGTATGGTATAATTAAAGTTAATTACTTGTCTACGTAATGCGGATTTAATTTTTTTTTCAGAAAATGCAAAGTTAATAGAAATTAGTTTGCCTCTTTGAGTCAATCTGAGACCATAAGACGGCAGTTTAGAGCTTGTTGAGCTCGTTTTGTTGAGCTCCTTTCGTTGAGCTCGTTTTCAGTTGGTGAGCTTGTTGAAGTCGTTTCGTTGAGCTCGTTTTCAGTTGGTGAGCTTGTTGAGCTCGTTTTGTTGAGCTCGTTTTCAGTTTGGTGAGCTTGTTGAGCTCGTTTTCAGTTTGGTGAGCTCGTTGAGCTCGTTTCGTTGAGCTCGTTTTCAGTTTGGTGAGCTTGTTGAGCTCGTTTCGAGCTTGAGCTCGTTCAGTCAGTGCAAAACTCAAAAGCCAACAAGTTAATATTATTCATATTCATCAGATATTAGAATTTGAAAATAAATATATGGTTTTCGTTTTTGTCGTTTTTACGGCTAAAAAAGAAAAACGAAAGAAATTGTATTTTAAAGAAAGTAGACTGTAAATTCTTCGAGCTGCTTATAGTGAAATCCATTATAGAAAAACTACAGCAATACTTATTTGAAATGGAATGTGTTGATAATATATAAGGGAATTGCTAGTAATAGAGATCATTACCAAGTTATTAAAAGTATTTTGCGTTTATAAATACAAAACGTTTCTTGCTGTCACATTATTTCAAGGACTACATCTGAAATATGCATTATGTGTTTCTAAAAACCTACTACTGTGTTAGTGAAAGGTAAAAATTTAATTGAAAGCGTGGTTCTGCATCGTGAATCAAACACTATAAAGCGAACAATTTTTGTAAATTTTATCTTGAAAACGGACCTAGGATTTTGATGAAATGGGGTGAATCTACAGTTATCGGGTGCGAGAAAGCGATTTAGCTAGGTCTCGACTTCGGGATATCTCATTTATGAGATAAATGATTGATCTGAGTTACCAGGTTTTTGTCTACAGTGTTCTTACTTTATTTTCGTTTAATTTTATTCTTAATAAATTCGTGTTCTGTGCGTTTTTGCATGTAATAAAATAAAATTTTTATTTTTACCTGTAATAATAAAATTCTGATTTTACTTAATAATAATTTTTAAAACTTTTTCCTTTCAACGTCGCGTGTATTCACTGCGGAGCTATCCATAGTGTTCTGACCTAATTTTCGTTTTATTTTATCAGATACTTATAAGACATAAAACGCTATTACATAGTTTTCTTAAATTATACCAAAAATTTTATTATTTATTTATTTATTTATTTATTTTATTTGACTGTGCACGAGAAGTCTCACTATTTCACTTTTGTCTTTTGTTTGTCTGTATGCATCACGCTACAACGTCTGAGCGGGTATTCTCTCATATTTGGTGCCTAGCATATTTATGATGTAATTTAAAATATGACCACAACTATTTTGATCTCCTTCTCCCTCCCGTCTTCAAAATTGACCCCTCCCTCCTCCAATCCATTCACTGAATATTCAGATTCCACTTTGCGAATACGGTGACGTCTACCTTCTTGATCATCTGTATTCCTGAACTGTTCATGGTTCACATGATTTTAGCATAAGAAATTCGTAGAAATTATCCCTGAGCTAATTGTTTCGATATTTTTAATAGTTATAATTCCGAAAGTGGTAGAAAGGTGCACATTAAGAAAAATGCAAATTTACTTGAGGTGTAATCTCTTCGAAGAAAAATGGACCCAGAATAAAATTACTTGTGAATCACGCCATTGTGTCACATAATCCTCGTGGAAAGGCTTGATTGCAATGACTGCTGGCAGTTTATAGCTACTGTACAGCGACACATTTCCACCTGGTGGCGAAAAGTTGAATTTTTTGTTTTTAGAGGAAACCGCGTCCGCATGGTCTAATTAGCATTATCTACCAAGTCTCAATTCATATGTCCTTACAACCCGCTCCTGGGTGCTGAGGGTAGGGTCAGTTTAATGTTTCCTATATAATTACAAGAAGTTATCAATGCAGAAGAAACCTATTTTGGAATCCCCTAACTAATTAATTCTGGATGTTGTTTCGTACCATACTTTTCGGCGAGACATCCTCTAAAAACAGGTTTGCATACTCTTGTCATGTATCCTATTGGATCTTACTAAAATTAAACAAGGTATGGATAGCGATTAATAAACCAATCACAATGCTTCGCAACGGCTTCTGATACGTATAAGAAAATAGAACAATGCTTTCTCAAAGTTAAACCATAACAGCTTCCAGAACTTGTTCAATTTAAGTTGAATTATTGCTTTAATTTCCTTATTATTATAAATGTGATTGCTGCAATGCAAAAGGCGCAATTGTCGCGATTGTTGTGATTGCTACTGAGCTGTATTATAAATGTGATTGTTGCGAATGCAAAAGGTGCAATTCTTGCGATTATTGTGATTGTTGCTAATGATATTTTAATGATACTTGTTGAAGTTATCAATGTGATTGTTGCGATTGTTGCTAATGATAATTAAACGATATTTTAATGATACTTGTCCACAGACGGACGGACAAAGTATAAGGCTTCTGATCCTTATCAGAAGCCTAAAGCTATTACTTGTTAATTATTGCACTTACTTTGTGTTGTGGTCTGCGTAATAACCTTACTGTTCTTGAGGTTTTCGAGCATGGAATTGAGGGCTTCAATCTGCCCGTTTATATTAGAGTTGCTGGATATATTTGCTTTCTCTTCCTGTAGAGCAGTAAGGGTAGCGTTCAGCGAATTGACGGCCTTCTGCAGCTGATTGATTTCCGTTCTGAAACTGTCCTCCTGTACAATCATTCTCTTCGTTCTGTTGTTGGTTTCCGCCAGCGCAACATGGATGTATTCGCTGACAGAGCGATGATGCTCCGTCATGTTCGTCGTTATCCATTCCACCACGTTTTCTAGCTTTTCGTCCTGTTCGACCGTGGCGTTATGCAGTCTCTCCAGTTCCACTTCCGTTTCAGCCATCTTGGTTTCTTGTGTGGCCAGTTTCCGTCCGTGATTCTCCAAGGTCTGTCGAACCTGAAATAAAGAAAGAAAAATAATAATTGCAATGGACATTTGGTTAAATTTCACAAAAGCTTGTGTTGACTTTAAGCCTAACACACCTTTACAACCAAAGCAGAATACCAAGATACTTCTCGTTCTAAAGTATTCAAGAATTATCATTTGTTATCTGAACCAAACATATGCAGTATAAGTTGTAGGGATATTCTTAAAATACATTTCCAATACATAATACGTATTTCTCCCATTATAGTCTCTGCCATTGCTATATAGGAATGACCATGACGTATACTTTCCCTCTACTAGGTCGCCGTGAATAGTGGATTATTAAAATTATCTTGATCTAAAATACAGAATGAATGGATCGATACCACAAACTAGATGTACACCCGAAATCCAAGTAACTATCATCATACTTAACAGTATATTCGTCTCCTTTCCTCTTGAGAACTGCATGAAACGTTTAAGTCCATGTTCTATACTTAACTAGCAGCAAAGCCTGTCGGAAGACAGGCATAAAAAATCTGAAAACTCCTTTTATTATCAACTATCAACTACAAAGTAAATATGTCCTTATAAACTACATTTTTTGTAAAAACAGCATCAGATCCTTCTATCAGATGTCCTTGATCTATTCGGTCAAGAATTTTGATTTTGACGTCGCAAGCACGACGTGCTCGAGAAATAGCAACATATAACTGTCCACGACTAAAAACAGGCTCTGGTAAATAAATACCAACTATGGACTATCTAAAGTTTGTCCTTGTAAATAAATTTTACTAAAAGTAAGAATAGAATAATTACTATTTTTGACCCAAAACGCCGAAAGGCATTTAAAACTCACCTTTGTAATCTAAACACTGCGCTAACTTGTGAACGAAGCTTCTACGGCAAAAATGGTTATGAGTTTCGAAATCAGCGTAAACAACAGAGTAAGTATGCCAAATTTCATTAACAGGGATGCAGTGATAACAAAATTATTTGATTTTGAACGTATGTTTTATTAGAATTTCAGTTGTCTAGGTCAGTTCCCAAGAATAAATTTTCATGGAAACAACTTGGAATGACAAAATGAATTAATATTTCATCCAATCTGAGTACCCTTGATTCAATGGTACAATTGAGAACCGTTGGATCTATCTTAATAGCTTAATTATATCGAGTTACAGACAGACAAACGAACTTAGCCAATTACATATATATTTGATATTTGAAAATGTATCTATACTGATAGAAAAAAAATAGATAACAAAAATACCAAATAGGACTGAAAACTATATTCGACAAAGCTTATTCCTACTGCCATTTATATTCACCTCTGTATTGAGACCTTCAGTCGCTCAGTAGTGGCCGCTGAGCGCGAAGACCTCTTCAACTTTTTTTAATTTGGGACATATGGTGTCTATTGCAATATATGGAAATTGAGGCTTTGGAGTTGTGGGCTTCTACTTCTTTTTTATATCTACTTGGATCCAACTGATCTGCCGAGTTGTGAGAGCAATGCCTAGGGGAGTTGCGATCTGCCCTGAAACACATTTTTTGAGTCTTTGACGGCCAGTGTGGGAAGGATGCAACTCTACCTTGCGCATCCTCCAACTGCTGAACCTCGTGGAAATTGAGAGTTGCACCTTTTTTTTTTTTTTTTTTTGTTACTTGTTTGTCCTTTGTCTTTTGTGTTGTGTTGTTTTGTGCGGACACCAGAAACCTGCTCTGTAGGTATTGGTCTCCTTGTCTTTATGTACGACTTATGTATTGAGACCTAGTGTCTTTCCAGTGACTACTCTCAACTGATGATCGCCAATTTAGCGAGAAACAGCTGTTTTGGAATGTCACTTGTAAACACTGTCTCATCCTTTTTATATAGCTTTATACTGTATCTTTATCTGTATAAAGTGCAAAACCCACTGATCCACTTTCATCATCGCACAGCGCGAATCGCTGAACCTAGGAACTTGTATTTTTAGGGATATTTCCCCTTACGACGTAGATGCCCACTAAGAAAGGATTTTTGTAAATCCAACCGTTAAGAGATGGTAAAGGGAGGAGGCAGCAACGGTCTCCGGGTCTGACAGAACAGGGCGAGTTGCTTTGACAGAACCGACCGTGATGGAGTTACCCTGTCGAGCAAAAAGCAGGATAAGAAGAAGGGAGTTGGGCAAAACCATCTGAATTCGCCCAAGTGCCGTACTCTATGGTCGTACTTTCTGTACGGAACCCACACGATGGTTCCTGAGGTTGCTGGCTCACGAACATGTCTCAACTAAATGGGACAGGAAGTGATTTCAGCCATGCCAAGAAGAAAATAATATGCTACGAAGGAACAGTACGTGGAGGACATGTCGTGACCTAAGACATTCAGAACCATCTGCGAGGTGGTGGCTGCGGAAGAAATTTTTCCCTGCAATTTGCAGATACACAGGGAATGCACACTTTCGGCGCAGTTTCAGGAGTCCCTGGAAGGTTACGCAAGGAACCTGTTCGGAGGACATTTCGATGTTATAATACCCTCCGAAGATCTAACTGTAATTTATGCATCACTGCCTCCTACTCCCTCAACCTTATCTTCAGCTTCAAACAGAATAAGATGATATCGAAAGCCAGGTTCACTAACTCCATACACAGGAAACAGCAACAATTTAAACAGGCGTCCAAAACCTAAAGACCACCACTAGGTCTCATGGTTACAAACACAAAATCAGATGGAACAGCTTGTGGCAATTGTCTGTGATGGAACAGTGTGTGGACGATCAGTAGAAACGTGGCGCTCATCCAAATTTGTGAATCATGCGCACAGATGTCACGTGGTAGCACTGTTGAAAGGCAAATTGGCGCAGGAGGTGAGTTAAGTTTGAAGGTACCGTTTGAATTGAAGGAAAGAAGTGATGAACGTGAAATTTTCGACATGTCACAAAGACATTATCTAGATTATTTCACGCGGGAAAGAATTGTAGGAGAATTGAAAGAAGCAGAGTAAGTGATGTTACTTGGTAAGTCGGAGTCGCTCATAGTATTGTATCCAGGATCTGGGCAGGATTTGAAAGCAATGGAATGTGTTCCAGGCGCATACGAAGAGGTCGCCCTCTTTCTACGTTGACATATGAAGACAGATTTTTAGTTGTAACAGCAAAACGTAATCGCCGCAAATAGTCAGGTTGCGAGTCGCCTCCATTCCAGCACAGGAACGAGTATACACCGACAAAATATGGCGAGACCTCTACACTTGTCCGAAGACCTATATTCAGACCTGCATTCAGAGCTCAGCGTAGCGCACGTTTGCATTTAGTGTCAACCCCATCGAAATTGGACAAGTCATCAATGGGCCACTGTACTCTTCATAGATGAAAGTAGTTTCAGTTTTTCCTCAGATTCTAGATGTCAGCTGATACGGCGTGAAAGTGATACTGCGTATCATTGCGACTGGCGACGGTGAGGTCTTGGTGTGAAAGGAATCATGATTGCTGGACGCACTGAGCTACAGATGCTGGAAAATGGGACTATGACTGTCGAACGATATTGCAACGAAGTTCTTCTACGTCATCTTTGAGCCTTCCGCCGTGCTGTAGGCGAAGACTTGCTATTCATGGATGACAACACACCCCTTCATCGTACGAAAGCAATTGCCCAGACACACCTAGAGACTGAGGCAATTCATCGCATCGACTGGCAAGCACGCTCTCCAGATCTGAACCCCAGCCAACACGTCTGGGACGCAATAAGGAGACTCATTGCTGCACTGAAAGAAGTTCTACAATTTGTTTTGTGTAAATTATCAAATTTAGAAAAAATATACTGTTGAAATAAATTAATATTCAAATAAAAATTATTTGAATTTAAAATTTATAAATATTATAAAGTTTGGGAAAACAAAAGATGATAGGCATGTAAATACGTTTTTGTTTAAGGAAGTCTCATGTATGCTTAAATATTCCGTCCATTGAGATTTTTGGCTAAGTAAATCAAATTGGCGTTCATGCAGCTTGACTGATGTTTACTTCCAGAGCTCATCGGTGTAGGGCAAAATCAAATCTTTGAATTGAAAGGGGGAAAAAAAATCGGTTCACAAACTTGTTTTCACGAGAAGCCTAGACGACAATTTCAAAGCCTTTGTTGTTGATTTCGAATGGAGTTGTCGATTTTCGAAGGCAAAGGCAGAAATGCCGCTGCTTACAGGTGTCTTCAAAGGAAAAGGTATTTTCACCAAATTTCTTGTTTAATCGCTTCTGCTAATGAATGAATGGAATATGAATTCTAAAATAACATTTTGAAATGAAAAGAATTGTAATGGAGTGATTAATTTATCTGATTATCAGGCACTTACTAAATGTTGAAGCCTACCTAACTTAAAAGTTGAAGCCTATTTTTTTAATAATAATAATAAAAAAACCAAGATAGGATAGCGATTAGTAAACCAATCACAGTGCTTCGCAACGGCTTCTGATACGTAGAAGAAAATATAATTGATATTGCTTTAATTTCCTTATCGTTATAAATGTGATTGTTGCGA
This sequence comes from Thereuonema tuberculata, assembly GCA_023159025.1. Taxonomy (NCBI): domain Eukaryota; kingdom Metazoa; phylum Arthropoda; class Chilopoda; order Scutigeromorpha; family Scutigeridae; genus Thereuonema; species Thereuonema tuberculata. The sequence continues at coordinate 17,240,916 of JAFIDM010000005.1, read as the reverse complement.
TGGTTGTGATTGTTGCGATTGTTATGATTGTTGCTAATGATAATTTAATGATATTTTAATGATATTTGTCCACAGACGGATGGACAAAGCGGGCTAAAAGCTGTAAAAAGAATGTAATTGAAAAGTTTCCAATTATTTTTGTGATGTCATTTTCTGAAAAGAAAAAAAAAAGTAATATCCACATTACTAAAGTGAAAGTATTCACTACAGGCTTAAAGAGGGTCCTCGGGGTGGAGGGAGGGTAGGATCCCGGCGTTTCGTGAGCAACGATGCCTTAAGTAAGTAAAAATGGATGGTCAGCCCGACGCCCACCGGTCTTTAACAATCCTGAAAAGAACCCGGTACCGAATTCAGAGGGCCCATTTGGAATAGAATTCAGGGTGGAAAAATTCGGGTTGTCGGGGATCGAACCCTGCTCCTCCCAGATCACAGTCAAACAGTTTACTACTTGGTTATGGGCCCACACATTATTTACTTAAGTTGCCTAAATCCGATAAATTTTAATTACATCAAAGAACGCGCTAATTAGTGGATCATCAAAATGCACATTGTTAGGCATCATTGTTTTGGTTGTAATACTTTTTTTTTTAAATTTCTCGCCAAGGACCTTCAATAAAAAAAATCTTGGAATATCGTGTCAGATCGTCGTTATAGTAAATAGGCAAACTAAACGATTTTTTGTCACGCAACAATTTCTGAATAAGGATTCTCATGGAAAATAATTCAAATATTAGATTTGAAATATCCTCTTTTCTCCTTAAATTGCACACCAAGAATATCCATCAGCCGCGGTTAGAAACACAAACACCCAACCCACAGACACATGCCTACAGACAGAGTGAATTGATGACCCTGAGCTTTTGAGAAATTAGCTAAAAGAAAAACAGATCTGTTATTACTATGAAAAAAATCTCTTCGTCGTATATTAAATATATTTATTCTTTAAAGCTATTTCCAAATTTCATTCAACTAATGATATTTCACAGCAGCCATCGGTTCTGCTTTTCAAGTTCTTGTATATAATACAATAGAGGCTTGCACAATAAAAGCTATCCCTGCATCAACCTTATCTTATTTCCAGGACTTAAGAGGAATAAAGACGATAAATTTAAATAATTGGTATTAAAAATGTTTGTTTCTGTTGAGGAATAGGACTTATTATTTGTTGTTTTTAGGCCATTGAGATACTCTTCGGTTTTGTTTACGAGAGCCTTCAACGCTTTTGCGCATGCGTCAGGTCTTCTTCGATTTCATGAAGATAGGGATGCGGAGAAATAAAGAGAGGGATGTTTACTTTTTATCAGTGTTAGTTTACTAGTAGCTGCGTTATATTTGCGCTTTTCGGGAAAGAATTATGGAAAGAATATATACTATTGCAAAAATAACAGATACTAAAAGAAAAACAGGTCTTATGAAAGTGCCCATGTCAGCGTATCACCCCTTTGCGGAGTAGAATCCTCCGTCAGTAGTGGTTCTCGCTTTTGAAAACGAACAATAACTTCAGTGTGTAGATATTATTGCTATTGTTATTAGATCATATTATTGTTATTTTAATTTGCGAAATTCAGAACTTGAAAAAGCAGAAGGACGGCTTCTGTTGAAACATCGTTTGTAGTTGAATAAAATTTTGAAATGACTTTGAATAAGATCTGTTATTATTTTGTGAAATTAAAAAAAAATGATAGTTTTTATCGATGAAATAAAAGATAATAATATAAATACGACTGAAAATGAAAGAACAAAAATAATAATTAAATTCAGTTAAAATAAATAAATAAATAAATAAATAAAGCAGTCTAATAGGATGAAGTCGATAAGGTCGAACAGATAATTTCGTGTTCGCCCTAAATGCGACCACGAAGAAGCGACGAGTTTTAATGACGTCATCACTGTGCAGTGCGTCTGCATGAGAAACATTTGCTTGTCAGTTCTTAAAATTATAACTTGGGAGGCGCAGACCAATGAGATTCGCGCTTTTCTCGAGAGCGTCGTAAGCGTCCATCCAATCTAATTGGCTCTTTTTCATGTGGCCACGTGGTTCATTTTAACTTCACGTGGAATCCAATGATATCGAGTTGATTTTCGAATGCCACTAATCCGGTTAATTATCCATTCTCATCAGGAAAAAAGGAATATTTACATAATGATTCACGGGACCGTTTCGCAAGGAAAGTTTATAGAAATTTTGCTTTTTTAAGGAAGATATCTAAGCACATTTATATTCATTACTTGTTTGATGAATTTCCTGGCAGCCACACACACACACAAAAAAAGTGGAGATGACCTGAAAATCTAGTAACAAGTAGATAGGCACCCTTTTTTATTAGCAACTTCGTACAAACAGCGAAAGGAATCTCTTAAGAAGATTCTGTCCATCCCTCTCTCAGTCTGTCATCATCTTCACAACCAGGTCATGACTGATAACCTTATTCAAGAGCTTGTGACATATGGAAAAAATACAAGTTTCTATCTGCTGTCGTATTATGTCTCACAAGAAAAGACTGAAAATAAAACACGGCACCACAAACTACATGACATGAGTGATACCTCATTGGAACCATTAAGATTTGTAGAGGCGGGGAGTAATAAGAGATCCGATTTGTGGTCAATTTCTGTCTCACAATCTTGTTATATCTTCAGAATGAAAATCTTTTATATCTACAATGAGCAAATTTACTTGCATTGCTAAGGGCAGTGTCTCTGTATAGCACTAGTGTCTTTTACAAATAAAATATTTGTTGCTTACAGCACCACATGTGGCATAGTGGTGACTTTTGGTACTTTCTTTTTTTTTTGAGGAAATATCAGTCGCAAGTCTTGAAATATCACCCTACCAAATTTTATTGCATTTGGACTGTTATATATATCAATTCTGGTATATTAATCAAGTAGCCAAAAATGAAACATTTGTATACAATACGAAGGCCTTGATTGTGATCTAATGTGAACAGCCTTTGCGATGCGTAGCAATTCTTTGTGATTTAATCTTGTACTTGGCGTCTCGTTTAATAGGAATGAACCACTCTTAGCCCTGGAAAGAAATCGAGTATTCTTCTAAATGTTAGATAACAAATCTTTTTTTTTCTTAAAATTATGAAAATAACGGAGATTTTTTTTTTTTTATTTCCCCAAAAAATTTATTTTTAGCCACTATTTTCGAATTAACATATGAATTATAAGAATATTGGCAAGTCCTTAAGATTTGTGCTTGGTTAGCAAAAGCTTTTGACAGAGTATCCCATCATCATGGCAGAGTCTACAGCAGTGTTTCTCAATCTTTTTTGCTTCAGGGCACACTATTACAAAGACAAACATTGTTTCTAATATCGCACAGCGCACTAAACTTTTTCATAGCTTTACTGCGTACAATAGAATCCTAGGAAAAACACTAGCAAAATTTGCTCATTCAATTAGAAAAACGATGTAGCCTAATTATTGACTCATTAATTGTAATCATTCCAGTTTGATTTACTTAAATTTACTTGTTCCTCTTGTATTAATATAAATAATGTTGTTGAAAATATTTAATACCTATTTTATGTATTATTTTCCCGTTTTAATAAGAGTATTTTTTTTTTCTCGGGGGTCAGCCACTCAATTTCGCGGCACACCCTTTGAGAATTGTTGGGTCTACAATATAAATGAGAATCGTGGACGTGAACTACTTTCATATACAGACGATAAGCGACTTCTTTTCAGATCTAATAGATGTGCAATCAGGTTTACTAAGGAGAAAACCCCTAATTGTTTCAGCGGAGTACAACTAGATCGAGAATAATCTCTTAACTCTGAACCAAGCCCGCTTCCCTCAGACATGTGTACTGTAGTCCATGCTTCGGTACCAGATTAGATTACTGTCTGCTAGTATATGACTTAGATGACGGATTCTCCTATATCTTTCTATCTGTAAATGGAATGGAAAAGTATGCCGGATAAAGTGTATTTATAGGAGATTATATTTCTAACACACACTGATGTGCAAAATTAAAGGAACAACGATTTTTATAATTAGAATGAATTTAATATGATATCGTATGTAAAATAACATCTACACAAAAACGAGAAGGAGAGACACAGATTTTTAACGCGTCTTATATTGGGTTGACCAAAAGTTCGCTCGGTTTTTTAAGTAAAAACAAAAGACACATTTTTCAGTTTCACCAATATTTTTATTGAACAACGTCTTCAACGGTTTGTTCCACTACCTTCTGCCATCCTTCAGGCAACTTCATAATTCCATCCTCCCAAAACTCTTTTTGAGCAAAGAACTGTTCCAGATTCCAGAATTGAATTTCTCCATTAAGAGAATTTTGTAAAGACCGATGAAAATAGAAATCCGAAGGTGCAATGTCTGGTGAATAGGGCGGATGAACCAGAACTTCCCAACCAAGCTGGAACAGTTTTTGCCTGGTCATCAAAGAAACATGCGGCCTTACGTTATGCTGATGGAAGATTATGACTTTTCTGTTGACTAATTCTGGACGGTTTTCGTCGAGTTCGGCTTTCGTGTGGTCTAATTGGGAGCAGTACTTATTGGAATTAATAGTTTGATTTCCCGGAAGGAGCTCATAATAGAGAACTCCCTTCCAATCCCACCCCATATTGTTGTGGTTGGTCAGGGGCGTATATAAGGGGGGGGGGGGCCTTGCCCCCTTATAAATAATAATGAAGGTATGTCCTCCAATGTTTTTTTTTGGTTGAACAGATAGGTTTCCATTGTTTTGTTTTTTTTGTTTTTTGGTTGAAGAAATAGGTTTCCATTGTTTGTTTTTTTTTGTTTTTTGGTTGAATAGATTTTTTGGCCCGGGCCCCCCCCCCGAAATAATGACGGTATGTCCTCCCAACGTTTTTTTTTTGGTTGAACAGATAGGTTTCCATGGGGTGTCTACTTAAAATTACTTAACCTTACATTAATCTTGGGCCCCCCTCCCCCGAAAATATATTCTCTATACGCCACTGTGGTTGGTGGTGGTTCATTCGCGCCCACGACCTCTTCCGTTCCATATTCTGGTAAAGTATCCATTATTCATCGCCCGTCACAAGTTGTTTTGAAAGCAGAACGTTTTCGTTATGTTTAAGTAGAGAATCGAATGCGGAAATACGGTCAAGAAGTTTTTTCACTTACGTGGATCCCAAACATCAAAGCAATTCACATAACCAAGCAGGTACAACACTTGATTTGGATATTTAGAGTATGTCGGCTATTTCCCGCGTGGTATAATGTTGATTGTTCTCAATTATTGTCTCGATTTGATCGCTACCAACCTCAACTGGTCTATCCGACCGTGGAGCCTTGTCTAGCGAGAAATCTCCAGCAAGAAACTTCCAAACCACTTTTGACATGTTCGATCAGTCACAGAACTTTCTCCATACACTGCACAAATACTTTTTTTTTTGCATTTTAGTTGATTTTTATCTGAAATAATAAACGCATAATATGCCAAAATTTTGCTTATTGTCTTCCATCTTCAATATTAAACTGGCTTCACAAATTCACCAATTTTGATCAGTTTTTGTTTTAAATGCACGCTGATAGGACAGCTGTCACGTTACACTCTAACAAAATGGTGTCGAATGACGTTAAAAACACCTAAGCGCTGCTAGAGCCAGCATACGTAAAAAAACCGAATGAACTTTTTGGTCAACCCAATACAAATAAGGAATATTAACATAATGTTGCATTCCTCCTACAATACAGGAATTCATTGTGATGTGCGGATGCAGCGAGGGAGACAGTAAAATTATTCTTTGATTTATCATGGCGCAGAGATAATGTGTGAACCTTTCTTTAGATATCTACCAATTGATAGGATGGAGATATGCCTGACGGAAGCTGTCTAGAATCATGAATATTCCAAAAGCTTATGTGAATGTTATGGGAACAATTCCAAAGCACAGAAGAGTTGTTTAGAAGAACAGTCCAAGATCGTCCAAGTCAACAACAAGTCTTCACTGTAATCTTATCAGCACTTCAACTCCCGTTGGATCTGTCCGTTGTCGTAGGACTGTTTCACGATGTCGTATGTCTCGAAGGATTCATCAGATAACCCTTTACGCAAGAAGACTTGCAATCTATGTTCC
>JAFIDM010000005.1:17174005-17234825 GCA_023159025.1 Thereuonema tuberculata | reverse complement strand
ATTCATCAGATAACCCTTTACGCAAGAAGACTTGCAATCTATGTTCCACTGATCGTGGCTGTCTCAGCGACAGTGGTCTCTTTTCTAATGAGTCAAGATACAGCCTGCAAAGTGATTCGCAATGTGTACTGATTTGGAGAGAACCCAAAACGTTTCCTGATGTTAAAAGGATCATTACGAAAGTGAGGGTGTACAGAGACATAGTATTAGACGTTCGCAACCATATCGTGGAGACTTATTCACTTCCTGAGACCTGCAGGAGCTACACTTGTCAAAAATGCTCTATCCTGTAAACTGCTTTATCAGTAACCTCATCACAGCATGTATAAACGTTGTGAGGCCTGTATAACTGTTACGGCCCATATAAAGTTATTAACAGAGTCCCTATTAAATGCTGAATTTCCTCTTTTCCTGAGTAGGTGACCTTGCAATAAACCTCGTTATTTCTTTCAGACTTTTGCGCTGTTCGTTTCTGTATTGCTTTTGATGTTTTATTGACATAACAAAAATAACATAATGAAGTTTTTTGAAAATGATCAGTATCTGACTTACTGTATAAGATTTTTGTTGTAATAATTTTACAGTCTTTCAAAAAAATTCTACGTTTTTGATTCGTCCCTTTTCTTTTGGCCTTGAGTGTATTATATCATCACTCATTCATTTTTTTAAGAGAAAAAGTTAAAATTAATAATCGTGATTTCGTTACATTAAGCAAGTTAGGAAAAACTTTTCCAATCAGTTTCGTTAAAATCAAAGTAGTGATAAAAAAAGAAAATTGGAAGATCCGACATTTTTCTTCCTGTTCTAAGGCTTGTTAAGAATCAAATATTTGACAGCAATTCTCACAGATGTGCAGAAGAAAACCTTTAACATAAAGCCTCTTCCTTTATCTACTAAAAACATTCGCAAACAAACCGAAGTCCTGGGTCGAGACTATGACCCTTCCTAAAGCTGAAATGAAATATCGGAATGTTTTAAGAGTAAATCCCTCAACTGCGCGAAAAGGAATCAAACCAGAGATTTTTGTTTAGATTTTTATTCTTTGTAAAATAAAAATTGGCCTTCTGACGAAATAACAAAACAATAATAATAAAATCTTAGACGTTTGCTAATTACTCCAGAAGTTATAGTCTAACACATTTATTTTGACGATCACGTTTGCGCGAGAATTACGAAATTCTCGAGATCTCGCCATTAGCCTCTTCAGCAGGTCTCAAGAAATTTAATATTTTTAATGTCTTGTCACTAGGAAAATGCTACATAATGAATTTATTGTTTGTTTACTGACTGATTTCAATTTATTAAAATTATATTAAAATGTAGTAAAAGTCTCATGCATTTCCCCGTATTACAATTCATTTAAATGTTTCAATATTTTGTGAGAAGACATGGATAGAGACTATTCTCGCGTAAATTACGTGAAATCACGAAAATACGGGATCGTCAACATAAATGTGTTAGACAGTATTTGTTTTTCTTTCTTTAGTTATTCAAGAATCGTCAAACAACTTACCACACTTAGTTACAAATCTGAAACTTTGTAAAACAGATATTAAATCAAATTCAAAACGTTTTCCGTGCGCTGTACATATTAAAAAATGAAGCCTTCACACCTGGTTAATAACTAAAATAAAACTGAATTATAAAACTTAAAAAATTAATTACACGACCATGGTTTTAGATCCAGACAGAGAAACCATTTTCCTGAAACCATGGTCGTGAAATTAATTTTTTAATTTTTATAATTTAATTTTATTTTAGTTATTAACTAGGTGTGCAGGCTTCATTTTTGATACACATAAACAGATATTATATCATTGTCGTTTTAATTTTTAAAATGAATCATGTTTTGTAATATGTAATCTTAATAATAATAATTCTCAAATGCATGGTCGTGCGGTCTCAGGTGTCGGTCTGCCGTGCGGCCTGTGTGCCGGTACCCGGGTTCAAATCCCGGTCGAGAGCATGGATGTTTCATCTTTCTTCTGTGTTTCGTCCGTTTCTCCCCTGGGACTTACTATCTCAGGGTTATTTCTGGACGGGATGTGAAATCTGTCCCCCTTCTGGAATTTCCTAGCCTCACCCTGACCTTGTCAGGTAGGGCTAGCCCGTGGTCCACAGTTGGCCAAAATCGATGAAAGGAATTCTCAAATTTAGACAAATGTCAATTATTCCTTCTGATTTTAGTCAAAAAAAAAAAACTGCACATAATTAGGTATTATGAGATGATTCAGTAAGAATTTGTTATTCTTGATTTTTTATGATTTTTATTACAATTTAAGAAGAAGAAATTTTCTTCTTAAATCGATAAAAGTCAATAAAAGTTGAAAAATCTTAACCTTTGACTCAATTTTTATTTAAAAAAAAAGCTTTCAGGAAATAAAAAAATTAAATTTTAAAAGTTTATTATACATGTATTTCTTAATTCTGTGTGTGTATATTTTATTCTCGCGTTAATTTTAAACTGAATTTTGTGCAGTAATTTTTCACTTTATGTATCTCTCCTTTATATGTCGTTTGTTTTTGTTCTTGTCGGCACATATTCATCTCCCTTATATTCACGCCGAGAAAGAGGTGGCAGCGACCAGTAAATCACGTGACCAGTCTTTTTCGTCTGGCTAAGCAGTAGCCGCAGCATTTCGAGCTGGAGTGAGTCTTATCTACGGAAATGAAATGGTGGATATGTAAACAGCGATAAAACCGACGATTTTTTCAATCTTAATTCTTAAATTTTTGAGTTTTTTTCTGAGAGGGTTCTTTTCGAGAAATTAGCACGAGAAGATACAAAAATTCCCATAGGAAGCCATACGGGAAATTTCCCATAGAATTTAAACAATGGATTTCTATCTTATTTCTATTAATATCTCATTGTCTTACGCTGGGCGAACACGTACCAATATGCGGCAATATTGGTGGACAATATTGGTCATTATTGATATTGGCGGTTGGTATGGTGCGCGAACACACAGTTTTTCCTTTACGAGTATTGGCCTGGTTACGGCGTTGCTCACTAGGGAGAGCTAGAGAGAGCGTGTTTCCGTACAGAATTGCTATAGTATTAAACGCCGTCCCTCTGTAGAAATCAATTAAGATTCTTTCATTATCAATTGACAAAATGTTGTTGTTTGAATTATCTGTTTTGGGCCGACCCATTTTGCTGATTTTAAGCCTTGTTTCTCAAACAAAATGGCCGGCGTGAGTGAGTGATTTTCCGATTTTCAAAGCCCCGCCTTCCTTCTACGTCACCATTGTCACGTGATTTCATCCGTTCATGTGATTCGCTCGCTCACCAGCAAATATTTCTCGCCAACTAAAATTGTTCCTTTTTTTCCGACAATCGCCAATGGGCAATATTGTTCATTTTTATTTCTGGAAACGGTTGGTACCAATAAAAATGACCAATATTGTCCACCAATATTGTCGCATATTGGTACGTGTTCGCCCAGCATTAAACAATGAATATTAAATCCTTTAATCCACTGCGCGCGATTTTGTTATGATTGAAATGAATCCGATTGGTCTATTTTAAATAATTTAATTTAATTTTTAAGTAAAGAACTGACACAAAAAATGAAAAGTATCTGAGCTTCTTTGAAAGTGATTATAATAAACATAATATATAAAACAAGGAAACAAAAATCGTGGAGAGGGTGAATGGTGGAGATGAATCATTAGCACAATCAACGGTGGTCTTGATATAATGGAAGGATTTATTTACCGTGGGGAACAACAGCCGGAAAAGTATAGGGAAAGCAATTTTAAGATGCTCGAACTTGCGGTGGATACTTCAAAACAGATTCTTAGCATAATTAGAGAGTCGTTCATTAACTAGCCGAAATTCCGTTGAAATCATACAATCTTACATATACGTAGTCGTTTTCGCCATTTTGCGAAATTCTAACGAAGAGCTAAAGTTTTTAAAATTGCTTTTTTTTTTCCCGCTCATCGTTCGGATTCCGTCAGTTCATTATCCAGATTTGGATACAATTAGGAAGCAGCTCCACAACACATTCTCCTGCCCATTAGAGATCGCCTTCAGCATTCCTTGTTTGGCTGTCGCATTGCAATGGACAACAGTGCTTGGAGCTTCTTAACTCCTAATTAACAACTCTTCTTTTTTGACAGAGTCAGTCATAACAATTACCTGTGTTAAATGTTGTTGCCATCCCTTTTACCTAAAACTTTGAAGTAGTAGTGGAAGTGTGTTTTTTCAGGATTCTCGGGGTTCCCGTTATGTGTTAACGTCTTTCTTCCTATGTCTTGTCTTTAGGCTCGTCCAGATTACATCTGCTTCGCGTCACGTGATCTATCATCTCATTATTACTCATTCCTTCAGCATCGAAAGTCGACATGATGAGATAACTTACTTGTATAAAATGTACTTTCCCGAAAACCTATCGGTTTTTATCTTTCATTCCCTAGAGGAAAATGGATATTTTCGATATTTTCTTATAAGAAACTGCATTTGTCGAAGTTTTTTTTTGCTAAACTACAGATGCGAACAAGAGGAACCAGTTAGATTAGAACCAAAAAGCTAAATGGCAGTATTTGATCTGTATTTTTGTTTTTTGGTTGGACGACTACTTAGCCCCTCCCATTCCCAATTCCTGGGTACGTCTAAGCCAAATGGAGGACTTTTCAATTGTTTACACTGTCAATTAAAATCTCGTAAGATCTCCTCAATTCAGTTTAATTATGGTTTTATAAACTTATTCTAGATCACAGAGAATTCCCATAAAGTATCTTAAAGAAGGGACATCTGCGATTGGACTGGAGAAGATTCGTTGTGTAGAAGGAACCGGACCAAAGAAAAAGAAATAGTTCCTGAAATGATTTAAAGCCCACATTTTTAAAACGTTATTCCTTAACATTTCCTATAAAGTATAGAATGATGAGTCGTCGTTTAATTTGAAATTGTGATTCTTTCTAATACAAGTTTTTTAAGTCGTGAAATTAATACAATCAAAATGGACTCCGTTTATTTCTGAAATTATGAAATCCGAATGTAAACAATTTTTTATGTTTTTTTGTTTTTGGATTTTCAGAAAGAAAAATACTTAAATCAAAGAGATTTCAAATATAAAAGTAACATCGTCTCCAGTGCTTAAATACGAAAATTACATTTCAAAAAGATCTATTCAGTGGTTTAAAAGTTATTTAAGACATTCTTTAACTGTAACGATACAGCATTTTGTTTATTTACGTCGTTATTACGTAAAACAGTTATTATTTTCCGCATAACCCAAGGATGCTCATAAATTAATATGTTGTTTAAAACAGTTTATTTCGTGAATGGCGCGAGGAGGCCATCTTTGATTGATAAAACTGGACTCACCTCATTGATGGCCGTAGTTATGTTATGTATATGAATCACTTCTCCTGTAAATCCGTCTTCTGTTTCATTCGAATAGTTCGGTTCCTCCACCACCATCCTCCCACGCTCGTCGATGGCTGTTGAAGACTCGAAATGCTGCTTCAGTTCCTTGAGCTCAGCTTCGATGGCCTCGTTTTTAGCTTTCTGCTCAAATAACATTCGTTCGATATTTTCGAATCGCTCCTTGAGCACCTTCTCCATTTCATCTTTGTAGGATTCCAACTCCGAATTGCTTCGGTCTCCCTAGAAGAAATAGGAAAAGGATTTACACTTAAGAAATGGCAGAGTCAAGTTTTTCTCACTGCAAAATACATTTTAATCTACGGTTGCCCAAACAATCCTGCGGGCGTTAGGAAAAATCAAAATCAAAAGAAAACGTCTTGAAAACACTTCTCTCCTCCTTTTCTTTTCACTTTGTTTTCCTTTTTTTAAGTCGTTATAGACATAAATTAAATATTTAAAAAATTATGAGCACACATTTAAAAATTGAATAGAATTTACGTTAAAAAGCGTTAAATGATAAAAAATACTTAACAAACAGGACGGTTTCAACCCCCTAAACGGTGGGTTATCTTCAGCTTTTTTAAGTCGTGGAAACAACATAAATAAAATGTCTCCGTTTGATTTTAAAATTATAAATATCTACAAATAATATAATATGTTAAAAAGCTAATACAATTGCTTAATTTATTTATTTTTTTTAAATTTAAAAACTAAAAAGAAAAACTTTAAAGAAAAAAACGTTGAGAAACGAAACCGGTTTCATCCTGTTAACAGGGCTTCCTCAGTAAATAATTCACTGAGGAAGGCCTGTTAGAAGGTTGAAACTTGGTTTCGTTTCTCAATTACATGTTTTTTTAAGATTTATTTTTTATTGTTTTTTAAATTTTAAAAAAAAATTAAGCAGTTATGTCTTCTTTTTAACTTTGTCTATAACCGTATTCACACACGTTAAATTTTATCCACAATGTAATATCTCTTTTCATTTTCTGAAAATCAGCTTTACTTTAATCCGAATTACTTAAAGATTAGTAGCTGAAATCCAATTAATGATAATCCTATCGATAATCCTAAATATAAGGATTAGCAAACGGATTAGCATGTATTGTTAATTTCATTGTTGGATATAATAGAACGCTGCTATGGTGACTACCGCTCTTAGTGCTTTCCGATGGGAATTGTTATTTGGTTGTTTTTTTTTCACCGTCACGCGCTATTCTTACGACAAGAATCCTTACGATTAAGATTTAAAATATAAAAGTTACATCCATTTCTTGATCTTAAATACAGGGTGATTCACGAAGATATGCAGAAACTTCGGGAGTTCATTCTACATGTAAAAGTAAAGAAACAAAGTTATATAAACATAGGTCCGGAAATGCTTCGGTATCGAGTTATGGCTAGCGAAAGATTTCGCCCATAATGTAGTATAACAATACGCACATGGACTACAGTTGTTAGCTCTCACAATAAATCAAAACAATGCAATTCCCATTATTGTTGAACAGCTGTTATTGTGTTGCCAACGTTTTTATAGGTTCCACGTGGGAGAAGCTTCAAACCACTGGGAGATATAGTTCTGCGACATGTTTCATTCAATTTTTCAGGTCACTAAGCATATGAAACCACTGATTTCGCCCCTTAATTTACCTTACCAGACTTCCAGCAAGTCTTCATTTCACCCAGGGTACTACATTATAGGCGAAATCTTTCGCTAGCCGTAACTCGATACCGAAGCATTTCCGGACCTATGTTTTTGTAACTTTTTTTCTTTACTTTTACATTAGAATGAGCTCCCGAAGTTTCTGCATATCTTCGTGAATCACCCTTTATGTATTTCAAGTTTCAAGAAGATCACTTAATAAAAGTTATTAAGAGAACAAGCATACATCTAAGCGCGCCCACAGGCTGTCTGATTTTCTAGGCCAGTGCTCCGCAACTTTTTCTCACCTACGGCATACCAAAGTTTTTCCTAGAATTCCGCGGCACATCAAAAACTAAAATATATAGATATATACACAAAGCATTTTACTTCGCTTTTTAGTACTGTTTTATTTATTTATTTATTTTATTTATTTATATTATTTATTTATAGTATTATTGTAGAAAAACTATTTAGTTATAATATTGTCTTATTTGACCGCGTCACACCTGTATCGGCTCACGGCACACCGGTTGCGGAGCACTGTTCTAGGCAACCAGGTTAACAAAAAAACATTTATGACAAATTGGACGCAAAAAAACACCGTTAGTGAATGAATCTGTATTCGTGATCCTGTCCTTTCTTAAAAATTTGAACCACTAATAAATCTTCTCGCCACAGCGTATGCATATTTATGGACAACGGATGATCAACCTTCAGGGTTTTAAATTGTCTCCAATTGACCGCTGTGTATAAATTTGCGCTTTGAAGTGACAAAACTCCCAAAGAAAAGTATTTCAATCGAAACAATTAAGCTCGTGACGATTAACAAGGGTTTGAATTTAATAATGCGTCGTAATTTAAATTTGCGCGTGCTCGGATTAGAATTAACAAGACTGTACTTGTGGATTTAATCAATTTTCAGCCATTGGAAAAATATAAAGGTACATTGTTCGTTTTCAGCTGACATTAAATGCTACAAATGCAAATTTTATGTAGCTTTCATGACTTAAAAATTCATGAATTAAAAAAATAAATAAAAGAAAAATAACAAAGTAATATTTTTAAGAAAATAGGAATTAAGTTCTTTAAGGAGAGAGAAATTCACCAACCGGACAATAAATATGCTTTCGCACATTGAGTCAACATCAACGGGAATTCTGTACAGATGTTTCATCCTTATTAGGAATCATCAGCAGAATATACCCTTGACGTTTGGCTCAGTTGCGCGAAAGCTTTACCTAAAAGCATTCTCGATCCCGGGAATGGGCCGCCGAGATATAAAACAATAAAATAAAAAATGATCCTTAAAGATCCAATGTGTTAACCCCTTGTCCTTTCACTGAAAGGCACTAAGGAAATTAATTACAAAAAGGCAACATCAGAAGTTCAATTGAAAGCAAGTTTAACGTCCGTAATTACTGACGTTAAACTTGCTTTCAGTTCTTTAAGGACTTTCTCGTTTTTCTTTTAGATCCGCCTTTTGGAAATAACATGGAAAATCAATACGAATTGTTGCTTTTTAAATGTAGATCTAGGTTTAAGAGATAAGGCAACAGCAGGCAATGTGTATGGGGCCAAGACTTGCCAGGGGACCCGCAAAGGTAAAGTTTATTATTAAGAAAACAATAGTTGATACTGAAAAGCAAGGTGGACCCGGTAGCCGAGTGGGTAAGGGCGCTTGGGCTGCAAGTTTCATTCTCCTCCAAATGGGTCCTAGGGTCTACCCAGCCCTCTGTTGAATGGGTACCTGGTTTCTTTCCCGGGGGTTAAAGGCGGGCGGGCGTCGGACTGACTACCCACCCTCAACTTTGAAGATTCAATGCTTTTGAGACAAATAAAGTTCAAGGTATATGTAATTGTAATTATTATATAGATTGAAACCTCAGTATTTATTACACAAAATAGTACTCTACAATCAATACTACGTAGTATTGGTTGTTTATGAATGTATTGTTAGTAATATTTGGTATTGGAACTCTTGTATTGATATTGAATTTGCTTAATTAACATCTTGAAATTGAAGCCAGTTTTTATCAAAAGCTCCTACGAAGAGATCCATACCGCTGTACACATTTTTGTCTAATGCCAATTGTCCCAATGATATAAGAAGTCAATATTACCTCTGTTCTCTGAAGAGGACGTCCGTTGACCTTCTTCAGGAGTTTGTCCATGCTTTCTTCCAGCACCCTCATATTGACCATCACGTGTTCCATGCGCTGTTGAAAAGTGACACTGTGTTCGACGCTGGATCTCAACGCTTCAATGTCCCCCTCGAACTCATCCTTGACTTCGCACGACGACAGTTTGCAGAAAGAGGTTTTGATGGTGAACGACTGTCCTTCTGTTTTGGCTTTGCTGTTCACTGAGGTGTGGTACACGAGCAGAAACACAATGACCAGCAACCACGACATGCTCAATGCCGTTTTCAAGTCCTACGCGTTAAGTAGATCAGCAGCTGAAATAGAAAGAAAGAAACACATTAGCAGACCCTGCATAAGATTCTTAAGAAGCTTAATTACCAACTGTTAAACCTTACCCGAAAAATTTGAAAACCTAACTCTTAACCTTTAATTTACATGTTTGTTTAATACAATTAAGTAGAAGTAGACACATAATCATTAACAATATAACAAAGGAGACCATTTGTTTTTCAGTATCTATTAATCTACTTTAAAGGAAAATTAGGTTATTAAATCATTGTCTGTCTGTCTGTCTGTCTGTCCTCAATAAGTTTTAAACTCCAATAACCTTTGAACCAATGAACCAACATATTTGGACCAGTGGCGTACTTAGGTTTTATTTCGGGATGGCCAAGTTCAGGAGTTGACCCTAAAAAAATTTCTAAGAGCCAAATAATTTCGGGAGAGAGGAGCGAGAGGAGCTTATAACAGACCATCCAACCAAAAAAAAAAGAAAGGAAAGAAAAGGAGACTTGTTCTATATATTTAGAGTTTCGAGGGGGGAGGGGGTTACGCCATGGCCCCTCGGCCCTCCTCTTGTATAATCTTATGATTTGGACTATTATTAGCAAAAGAGTATTTGAAAATTTCTCCGCATAGATCTCTGTAAAGAAATTTGTATGGAAAACTGACAGAATTTCTTATAGAAAAGCTTAGGAAGAGTAACAATTAACTCTCACTGATGTCTAACAATGAAGACCAGCGTCATCCATTTTAACTTTGCACATGCTCTGAATTGATTAATTGCAACTTTTTACTTAATATCTGTGGATTTTAATTACATTCAAAAGATATCAATTTTCATAAAATAGAAAACGTGAAGATAGATTGTTTATAATCAGTATCACAAATTTATAAATACGGAGATTTTTGCTTTTTTATTTTATTTTCACGACTTTGAAAAATTAAAAAAAAAATATACCTTAAGAGACTTTGATCGTGGACGCATTATCGGCGCAAGACAGAAGGGTCCATTTTACCGCTCAAGTGGTAACTATCCTATGGTTTTGGAAGACAATAGCATCAAGGGTTTACCGCGAGTACACCATTGGCAGACGCATCAGCGCCCAGCGAACATTTAATGGCCACCCACACGCCGTTGATGACCGGAGTCGGCGTGGACTGTCAAGGCTCATACGGAACGACACAAGAGAAACTGCTTCGCAGATCACATCCATCACAGGTCGGACCATCCAACAGCATCAATGAGCGAACGGTACTGCATACCTACAAATTCTAGGCTAAGGGAGGCAGCATCCTTCTCTGTTGACTGCTCGTTAGTGGATATTGCACCTTGCCTGTTGCGGTGAACATCAAATTGAACCTCAGCAGAATGGCGCAGAGTTGAGTGGTGAATTTCATTATCAGCTGTTCAGGTCTGGCAGAGAGTGTAGTGTCCACAACATGAGGCTATGGCGCTGTCCTACCACTTCGGCTCTGTTCAAGGAAGTAGTGGCTCTGTGATGGTTTAGTGAATCTTCTCGTGTGTGTCTGGAGAGAACCTTAAGAACTATCAGAATGAGCTGAATGATCACCTACACCTTTTAATGGCTTTATCGTAGCCTATGTATCTCAGCAAAACAATGAGAGGCTCTAGCCGACCGCTATTATCCAGTCATGGCTCGAGGAACACTCTTCTGAGTTTCAAACCATGCACTGGCTCACAAGGTCACTGGATTTAAACCCTATCGAACATCTCTTGAGTTGTCTTGAGGGCGACAGATTCATGAATCCGATACCGTCGTCTAGGGCGAAGTTGATAAAAGGCATGGCTGGCGTTATCTCCGGCAACGCTCCAGTATCTGCTAGAGTCGACGCCTCGACGTGTGCAGAATGTTATTCATAATAGAGGAGAAAGAAACATGCATTCAGTTTTGTCTATGAAGTTTGTGTCTATCCTATTGAGGATATTGATGTGCCAGCCTAGCTGGGTGTGGATATGCATTATCGTTTTAAAGAAAGAACGGATCGCCTACTGCCTCTGTCTAAGGATGAATATAAGAGTCCAGGACATCATCCCTATATCGTCCATCATTCATGTTTCTTCTTGGAAATATTTGCATACCACACCCTAACTCCTTATTACTTACCACGTCATAGATAGCAAGTTTCATGCAATTCCAACTCATAAGTGCTATTTTTCTGTTTGTTTATTTTTTCTTAATTAATGGTAATCAGTTTTTATAAAATAGTTATAAAATAGTTATAAAATTTTATAAAATAGTTATAATCAGAATCAGCAGAGAAAGTCCTCCTTATATGGCGAAATCCGATCACTTACGTTCGCCTGGAAATAATGAATATCTAGAAATGGCGTCTCTGCAACAGCAAGTTGCTGTCAATGCGCGAGAGAAGATATTACACAGGGGTACAATTTTGAACTTTTTCAATATTTCAAGAGACAGAGTGATGAAATATAGTCTGTATTTCTGAAATATAGTCTGGATAGAACGGCTATCGCAACAAATTTGTCCTCTTAGACGACAAAGAAAATTCTCCGCGAAAGGACTTTTTCCTGGAATACGTTGACCACTCCCGGCGTGAAGCGGATTCGTGTAAAGCCAGAGGTAGATATGAACGACTTTGACTTATATATTGTTAGAGCCACAATCAGTGAAATTATTCGTTGTTAGAATGAAACCCAACGCTTGATATCATCTATTAGAAGCTTCAGTCAAAGATTGAATTCAACGGAAGCAAAACATGTTTGCAAAGAATTCTTCACTTGGAGCTGGGAATGAATTATGGAAGAACTAATATGAGGGAATTCTATACCGACATTACACAGCCAAGCCAAATTACTAAAAATTATAAAATTATTTAAATAATGACAATAATATAAAAATATAATCGTAACTGTACAAAATACAAAAACTAAAATGTTTCAAGATTTAGTTACGAATTTTAGCAATAGATGTCGCTGTTATATCCTGGAAACATCAATACATAAGCAAATTACGTCATAAAAGGCCTTTCTATCATGAAATGGTCTTTAGATATTGATTTCTAAATACTATATAAACTTACATCTTATCGATGATTAATGTAAAAAAAATATAAACTTATCATGAATCAACTTATTATCGAATGTTATTTTAATTTTATTTATATAATCAGTTTTCACTAACTTAACTGTGATTTACATTACATTGTTACTGATTAATAACTTGAAATTTAATGCATAGTATTAATAATCTTAATTATCCAATCTTTTCGCAGTAATATTCCGTTTATACAATAATTTTCTTTTTATCAAATAAATGGGGGGGGGGGGGGTAGACCTAGAAGCTCAAAGTACAGACATTTGTCTATGGGTTCCATGCCCGAGGATCGGGGTTTTCCCCTATTTCTTTCCCTTTTTCTTCTTTCAATCCTGGAAGTGGTTCTTTAAAAGTCAGGAGAGCGTCAGACTGGCCATTTGAGCTTCGTTCGTTGGCAAAACAAACTATTGGTAATCTTTGTCTCGTGTTGTATCTACTGTGGCAGATGTAGACATAGTTTCTTGACAATAGCCTATAACGAAATTATTAATAATTAGAGTGTGTGAGAAAATAGTTACATAAATATAGCTGGTGCTAAGTACTAAGTCAGTAATGCTTCAGAAAAGCCGTACATTTTGTTATTTCCTTGACTTCAGGTGATATTTCTCACAATAAGATAATTGCAATAAATTAAGATTAAACTAAGTCTACAAATGTTGTCGGTAAGCCTCTCATAACAGTAGATAACATACAATGATGTTATCCACCTTCTTTGCTTCCTGTTTCGACTTGATTGAGAAAACAACAGAAGTGAGGGTGACTTTATTTCTATTTTACAAACTCCGTTTAACACCCGAGGTCAATCTCAATAAACAGGAAACGGAAGTACAAAAGAGAGCAGGGGATCATAAAATTTCAGGCCTAATTCCGAAATTGCAATATTAGTTGCTGTCTTCTCTTCTTAATGTAAGCTGTACAGTTGTATATTCGCTAGGGCAGATGGACGAACAAAAAAAAATATGAACTATCGGAATCCAGAATAGTGAAAATTATTAACACTGACCACAATGAGGGTCTTCTGCTGTAGGAAAACATACAACATTCTAAATTGCACAGTTCTACATCATGTAACCACTCCCTTCTGTATATTCCCAGGAAATTGTGTAAATACGTCTGTGTGTAATTTTATAAAGTAATGATTACTAAACTTTTCATTATCAGTCCCTTCTTTAACATATGTTAAGAAATGATATTGTCTATCCCTCAAATTAAATAAATAAATAAATATATTGATATGACTAATATGCACTAATAATTGTTGTGTGCTTATCATTCACATATATCATGTAAATTTAATTTAAAATAATTAACGTAAAGATGTAGTTGGAGTACAACTTTCAAATATCCGATTAGTAAGACAGCTGTTTCAAAAGACTGTCTAAAGTTAGCACTAAACTTGAATGTTGTCTGTTTACTTGTTTTTTTCATTTATTTATTAATAATAATAATATCTCGAATTAATGAGATTTCTATATTGGTGGTTTTAGGCCTTGTATCGGTGCAATTTCTTGCAAAATCAATTTAGATAGTAGCCTAAAGTAAGTAATTTATCGTAAAACATCGTAAAACGCGGAGTGTTTGTTTGTCCCATAAATCCTTTAGCTTATTGTCTGACATATCCGAAAATAAGAAGAGTAGTTCTTAACAACTTAAACTCTACCAGAGAAATATCATTTTTAAAACAAATAGTTTATAAATTATTTTGATCACACATGAATTTTGGTCTTAAATTTTTTTTTTTTGCTTTAACGCTTTTTTTCCTCCGATGCAAACTCAGATCAAACTTACAATAATCTGTTATTGTCCTCCCAGTGAATGATGACCGCCCTGTTTTTGTGAGATCTGCGCATCTATCATCGATTACTCTGGTCAGGCACTTCCGTATGAGTTTATCACAGGACGTCGCCATTACGGTAAAGGCTTGTTACTTTGCAAAAGAGCATTGTATTTATAAATAATATATATTTATTTATTTATGTAAATACTTATTGTTAGCAACTGGTATTGAAATAACGCTAAATAATCGAGAGAAGTTTTAATTTGGCGTTATCAACATGTCTTTCTCAGTGAAAACAGACGACGGGCGTCCATTTTGACAGGAAAACATAATTGACCAGCTACCGGAAGGGCTGCGCAGTTCAAACTTCCGCCGGTCATCTTTCATTTTGAGGACAATACAGCCTGTAAACATACTACTGTTAAAACACTGAACAAGTTATTTTAGTAAAACATTGTTTATAATTGTATATGGAAAAGTAAAAAAGAACTAAATAACTTAATAGTAGTAAAGTAGAAGTCTTTAACTATATTAAAATCTCTATTGCATTGAGATTGGTTAATTAACTAATAGGCTAGTTATTTTCTGAGTATTATTAATGTTTAAAGATATTCTGTTAATGATACATGTTTAACGTGTGTAAAATAGTTCAAAATGAGGATATGCCGACATAGAGGTTAAAGTTAAAAAGTTTATACACATTAACAATACGACCGGTTTCGCATATGTGACCAGGCTTTTACAAGTTGTAAAAGACTGATCAGATATGCGAAACCAGTCGTCTTTTTAATGTGTATAAACTTTTTAACTTTAACCTGTATGTCGGCATTTCCTCATTTTGAACGATTTTTTATTAATTTTCCAATTTTTTTTTAATTGAAAGCTTATGTAAAAAATTATACCAGAAAAAACAAAATCGTTTATGAAAAGTAACTTTAAAAAAAATGGCTCCATGTCCTCCTAGAAATTTGTTCAGGCCCCTAAATTAAGAATCTCCCTACAGTTTGAGCACCACCTTCCTACAGTTATTTATCATTTTGAAATAAAAATTAACAACCTAGGACATTCTTTTCCAATAATTTAAGTCACAGAGACTTGCTATTAATGATTCTCTCATTTGAAACAACAAAATGTTAAAACAAAATAATAACAAATTTTTAATACGTAAAAACAAAAAAGTGAATATTCCACTATTGCAGTTTTTTCACGATATATTTTTGTTTTAGTACGAAATGAGAAGATATTTCATTAAAGTTTTGACAACCATTGACAATAAGTCCTAAATTTAAATGTTAAGAACTTAGTGGAACAGGTTTTACTTAAATCGTGAACTTCAAGGAATGTCTTCAAAACCTGTTCTCTTGAATCCCACGATGCTCTTGGTTTTTTTCCACAGTTTTCTGGTTCGTCTGATGTCTCAACGTCCTCTAGGCTAATAATTGAAGAGTATTTGAAGAAGGGCCGACCTCTGTTCATTCCTTGCACTGTCAACCTATTTCTTTCGAACACTTTAATCTCAATGCTGTCCACCTTCTAAAAATACTGGATATCTTCCTTTCTTTTTGTATCTACTCCTCTACAACAAAGTAAAGATCTCATAAATCTACTCTGGCTGCTTCCAATTTCTGACATTTATTTGCTAGTCTTCGTTGCTTAATTTATAATCTAAGTTTTTTAATGATAATTTTTGATTTAATGTTGAAGTAAAATTAGACACAATTTTTGTGTCTAACTCTCCAAGCTTTCCAAGATTGACAGGTTTTTTCCGTAATTGCTTTCATGACTCAAAGGGCCCCGAAGAGATTGACGTTTCTAAAATGTCCAATTTAAGCTAATAAATTTTTACTTCTTGTAAGTTACTTATCAATATCATTCCTTTTCATTCTTTGATGTAAAGATTGCTTAATAAGTAAATTTCAACATTTATTCTCTATATTATTCTTCAGTTTCTTTGCTAATTCAAAAGTGTGTTATAGGTTTCGTCTAACATTTACAACACGCCTTAGTTACTAGGGGAAAAGACATAAAGTTAAAATAAGAAAGTTTTTAGATAGCAATTTTTCAGAAACAAATCCAGATTTCAGTCATCTGTAATGCATCTGTAATGAAGATAACGTACTGCTTAGCCAGACGAAAGAGACTGGTCATGTGATTTACTGGTCGCTGCCACCTCTTTCTCGGCGTGAATATAGAGGGAGATGAGTATGTGCCGACAAGAATAGAAACAAACGACGTATAAAGGAGAGATGCATAAAGTGAAAAATTACTCCACAAAATTCAGTTTAAAATTAACTGGAGAATAAAATACACAAACACAGAATAAGAAATGCATGTATAATAAACTTTTAGAATGTAATTCTCCCCTTCGGCTTGTTCCATTATTTTGGCAGTGTGCCAAACCCAGACTTTATCGTTTGGGCAGGCAGTAAGCCTATTTATTCCGTTCGAACTATCCAAATAGGGTAGAAGTCTCTGCAGCAGAGAAACGGTGACATGGTTTTCTTATCAAAAAGTGATCCATTCTAACCCTTCCCCTACACCTGCTACAAGTTTGCAATATATATATAGTCGTGTCTCCTCTATACAGGGAAAAGCTAGCAAGTCAAGTACCGCCAAAATACTTTAAAGGAAACATAACTTAATAATTATTATAATATAGGAACTGCAAATCCTTGCAATTTATAGTACTGTATACGGTAAGGCTGTCGAACATCAGGGCCGTATTCTTACACCCAACGGACCTAAGGGGCTAAGCAAAACCTATAAAGTTTTTTCACCCGACTCTGTTACAACCAGCCTCATCACCTCTGAACTTTTCATACATTATTCTAGCCGATAGAATGTTGGATGAAATTAGTTAATAATTTGCAAAGTGATATTTATTCAACAGTTCACCCGATAATAAACTATTGTGAACAATGTGTGTGATTATGATATGGGTTAATTGTGCAAAGATTGTACACAGAAAAGAAAACGAACGGAAGTGTGTACGGTTATTGTGCTTCGAAATTATGCAATATGGCGAGCGGAAGGAATAAAAATTATGCCGTATTTGTATTTACATTTCCTCTTCCAAATACTGCGTTTATATTCATCATATAATGCATCGAAAAGAGAATAATATATATAGAAGCAGATGTATTATTTACTTGATGCAACAGAGATGAATTATAAGATGCTAATATGGAGATATTGAATGTGGACATGATTGTGTTGTCGATAAGAAAATGTGTAAATCCGATTTCAAAATTTTAGGCCGTTCCGGCATTGTCTAGTGGATCAGGCGGCGGCCTCCCATGAGGGGAGATGTATCGGAATCTGGGTTTGAATCGCGGCATGGCATGGATGTTTCCATTCTTTCCTGTGTTTGTCTGCTTCTTCTCCTTCTCTTCCTTCATTGGTACTGACGAATATTCTAAAATTCTAGGGTTTGTACGTTGGCTCCTCCAAGGATGAAAGTACTCGTGGGATGCTCCCGCGGCTCTATTCAGAGTGAAGGATAATCAGAACTTGGGAGTTGATGACATTAGCCTCAGTAAGTAAAGACTGTACTTACTATGCAAGATATTGAACTCTTCTCTACAATGTAATAGTTATTTAATGTGTGTCAATAATAATTAATAATATATTGAAATAAAATTCAAGAAACACACATTTTGGTTTAAAAAAAATATATTAAAAAAAAGTTCAAATACTTTGCATTATGGGAACCGGTTTTCAAGCCTTTACACAGGGCTTTTCATCAGCCTGAATAAAGTGACTTATGACCACAACAAGTGTATATACTTGTTGTATATTTTTGAAAAATGACCAATCGTGACAGTTTTTTTTGTGCGTGAATTTTGGAAAACCGTTGGTTGGCGTCGCCCACTGGACGTAATTGGGCTGTCATCTTGAGATTGGTGTGGGGGTGGATCGACTATCTAAACTAGAACTTCAATGACTTAACGTTCAATATAACAATCAATGAACTTTTGATAATATGTGACATTTTATTTTTGAATCACAGCCAAGCATTAAATATTTATTTTTCAATTTTTCCAAAATGATTGTCTCATTTCGTTTTTCCTAATTTTCTAATACTTTAAATTGTTGAACTTTATTTTGACCAACACAGAGCAGCGAAGTTCGGTCTATGGGACTGCATTCAATAACCTTCAGAGGGTGGATAAGCTCACCCTCTGGGAAAAAATAAGGATCCCCAGTTATTTATACTAGAATGAACCAGTTATCTTAGAAATCTAAAAACATTTACTCGTTAATAAATGAACTGACTATTGATTTTGGTACAAAATGGACCAGTAGACGAAGGGAATATTGGTCGTTACACGAATCTCGTTAAAGCGCTATTATTTCGAGAATAAAGAAAAACCAAGTATCTAGAAAAGTCGGAAATGATAGGATTTGAGTAGCAGGATCTTATAATGAGTGTTTTTTGAACATTGGTGCGCCAATTATACGGTTTTTTTTTTATTCTTCAAATTAGTACCAATAAGTATATTCGTTATAATTAGCTGAAATAATTGTAGTTTTCAGATTTTCCAGTAAGCGAATTAGACATACTTCATTACTTTTCGAGAGGAATCATCATTCAGGTGTGATTTTAGCTTTACGTTGTTTCTTGTTCAAAAATCAGTTTGAGATTCGTTATCCAAAAATCAAGAGCCAAGGCGAAGAGGATTTCTGAGTCATAATGATTCACACTGTTCTGAAACTCATTGGAGTGTAAATGTGCAGAGCTAATTAAGAAAATCCGTTTCCTCAATCCTTCAGATGAGCTCTCATCACCATAATGACATTGATTTCTTAGTTAAGTCTGGTTTTTACCTGCTTCTACGAAAAACACGAGCATCTACATTAACAAATACATTTACAAAATTAATTGTGTGTTTCTTAAGTATCTTTCTTTCTTTAAATCAGTAATTTCGATTAAGCTTGTGTGGAAAATTAGAGTTTTCCGCGATTGTACACCTCTGGAAAATGAAAAAGAACACCATGAAGATATTACATCCATGACTTTATACATCTCATCACTGCATCTCATCAAAGCATATTTAAATTTTTATTATTTTTTTCTTTTTGTTTTGGGAGGGTGCCACGATCTTATCCAGCCGACGAATCAAAAAAGAAAAAGTATTTTCAACTTTTCTTCAAATCCTCAAAAATCGATGAGAATGGACCACTTGAGGTTACGCCTGTACCGACGTCACGTTTGAGGTGTTAAGCTCATGCTGAGAGATCTTGTGGGATAAACAAACAAAAAGCCCATAAGGCGAGTATGTAACTTAGTGTGAATTACTTAAAAAATCGTCGATTTTTGATATTTCAGGAATGGTTCAGTACTGTGCAGTTCCTTATTGTAATAACTCTGTAAAACGCTTGGAATATCCTTCTTTAATATAATATTTCCTCTATATCTACACGGGTTAAAACGAAGCACATGGCTTTGTTTATCCCACAAGCCAAGCAGTAGCCTGGTGTGTTATTTTGTAACTACGAAGCCCCGCCTATCCTCAAATGGTCCATTCAGACGAAAATCCCTATTCTGACTATTAACAAACAAAAAGTAAGTTGAGGGATAGTATTCCACGCTTCTTCAGCTTGAATGGTCTATTCTACAGTGAGGTTTGTAGTAGGCATCTTCTAAATCACATCGTTTCTGCGTTGAAGTTGGGGAATCTGGCTGGCTGCTCTATTGTGCTCTATTGCTTACGATGAGTTTTCATGAAATGTACCCAAATGAAGTCAAGCTTTATCAGCAACTGCAGGATTGTTTATGCCGTCAATGCAGTAAGCGGTCGTTGTATTTTCCTGCTAAGCAGGAGATCTTGTGTCACATCCAACTGCTCGTCATGTCATTATACCAAATGCTGCAGAGGTATGTCTTTCAGTAGTGCTCACCCATGGTCGAGTTCGTTTTCCAGACCTTCTTTGACACAAATACGTTCAAACAGAAGTAAATTCATCGTGGAAAACATAGCGATGGCCCTGTTCTCACCGCTGCAAAATTCTTTAGTCACATGAATCTTTATTGATGATTGGGAAGTTAGAGCCACGTCTACATCTGCCATCTGTTATCTGATTTGACGATAAGACACCTAACCCTCCTACATATCATCTCATCAAGCATCTTTATCTGAAAGAAATGTTTTCAGGAGACAGTTGCTTGAACCCCATTGAACAAATCAACACACTACATGAATGAGTGAGTTGAAAAAGGTACATATTCCAAAAATATGACAAACTAAACTGAGATAGCCATTTTCTTCTTTGCACGTATATACACCCATTGAGCAAAAAAAAAAAGGAATAAATTCACCTTAAATTAAATTCAAATTTGAGGAATTCCTTAAATAAAAGAGGAATAAATAAATTAAGTAGCTTACCAAAGCTATGTAAAAGCGAGTGAGTTGAAGAAGGGACATATTCTAGGAATATGTTCTTTTTTTTTTTTCAACTAAAAGCCGCAGTGGCGCACGCTGGAGCGCTAGTGCTCAATCATATGTTGCTGTGATGTAGCTAGCTTTGTTGAAGAGCTAACTGTTTTATATTCGTTTAGTGAAGTTTAGTAGATTTTGATTGCTTTATTAACAATGTCAGAATAAGATAGTGACAGTGGTAAAAAGGGGAGAGTGAATAAAGAAGAACATGTACGGGGGAAGGAAAAGTTAGCAAGACGTTGAGGTGAGGAGTTTGTAACTTCAGCAGGGGTGCTTGTCCTAGCTAAAACTACCGGACCAAACTGTAAATGTAGGCAAAAAAGCATGGATGAGGAAAAGGAGAATATTGCCATTGTAAACTCCTATACAATGGCAGACATAAGAATGAGCAGGACACTTTTCTGTGTCCTGATTGCGAGGTTCGATGTTGCGAGGCCATCGAATGAAAACTTAAAAAAACACGAGTCCTCTTTCAAATACTTTGCCATGAAAGGAACAAGCAAGGTGGAAGTATGCCGCAATGCTTACATCAACCTTCACGCAGTTTCGCATAAAGTTGTCATTAGGTTGACAAATATTTTGGCCTCTGGAAAATCTCCCATTTACATGAGAGGTAAACACGGCAACCGTTGTAAAGCTATTCCAGCCCAATCCTGGTTAAAATAATGCGACTCACTTTTGGAGTTCAAGAAATGGTGGACAACAACCAAAAAGCGTAGAAAATAGGTTAGTAACTTTCAAAATAAGCACATACAGACACTTCATCTTCAAAAGTGAAGCTCAAATGTTTCGTTGAAACATCACCTCATATTGACAATCCCGTAAAATCTATTTTCAAACTAAAAAAAAAAATAATGTTGTACTTCCTGAGACCAAGGCATACCCAATAGAAAAGTTCCCATGAAGAAAGAGAAACTGAAAGATCTTCAAAAGGTGTTCCATTACATCCCCGATGAACACCACCCCTTCTTTCAAGAAAGACTATCCTGACCAACCAAAACTACTACAGATTCCAAAGAAGATAACAATGATGACTAATGTGCCTAAATGTGACATGGCCTGATGTAATGTTACATTACGTAACATAATATACACTAAAAAGAAGTTTTATGAGGCTTTTTTCTCATTTTTAAAACGTTGAGTTACAAAGTACAATGAGTTCGCTTCACTTAAAGGTATAAATCGATAATAGAAAATTTTTTTGTAAAAACATTAGTTTTCTTAAAAAACAGCTTTTTTTTAGTTTTCCAAAAGTTTACTAGTGTGGAATGTGTACCTTTTTCAACTCACACATTCGTATTCAAAGTAAGGCCTACTGAGCCACTCATGTTTTCTGAGATGAATTATTGGTGTAGGCCTACGCATGATCCGCTGTGATCTAAGATTGAAAATTGTAATCAGTAATATAAGGGCTCCTAGAATTACAACTCCAAAAGTATTTAATGGTACCTTTTATTATTATCAAAACCAAACTTAATTTAACAACTGTTTGGTATCTTGTCAATCGATATTACTAAAATCTTTTATTTTTCTGTCTGTCTGTCCGGCGCAATTGTTAATTTTCTGACGGGAATCGAACCTGCAACCTTTTGATCAAACGTCTTATCCATTAGGCCACGGGATCCATTCTACTCCGCAGAGGGGTGATACGCAAAGATGGGCGCTTTCTTAAGACCTGCTTTTTTTTTTTTAGTAGCACGCACATGTATTTTCCATAATAATTTTCCATAATTCTTTCCCGAAAAGCGCAAATAGAACGCAACTACTAGTAAACTAACACTGATAAAAAGTAAACATCCCATCTTTATTTCTCCTCACCCCAATTTTGATGAAATCGAAGGAGACCTGACGCATGCGGAAAAGCGCTGAAGATTCTCGTAAACAACAACAAACAGTATGTGTGTATATTGTTATTGTTGTTGTTTTCAATTTAAAATCACTAATAATAATTTGAAAATTAAAAAAATCATAACAATAACCTACAGCCAGTGTTTCTTTGAGATGCCCACCCCATTTTCAATTGTTTTTATTTTTTTATTAATATCATGTGTTTGTCAATGTTTTCTTCTTTTTTCTTCATTCCCGAAATTTATAGTTTGTAATAAACAGTCAGAATTCTTCGATTAAATGCAATTTGTGATTCAGTGATTAGAATAAGTTATGAATGTCAGCATTAGTCAGTCAACCCGTGTAGCCAACATGGCAGTCTAATAATAATAGAACAGTGGATTATATCAATACCTTAATAACATACACACAAAATGCACTTGCTTTCAAGCAAATAATAAATTTGAAAACGATTTGCCAAATTCGAAAACAATTATCCACATTTTTTTTTCAAAAACTTGCAAATTTTAAACAATCATTTTGTCTGAATTATTATACAGCGAAATATTTTCACTGATTTCAGTGAAAATTTAATCGAAAACAAAGTATTTAAACATAATAAAGCAGGAGATCATGAAACTGCAATTACGGAAATTACCTTTGGAGGCACATCGGCACGGAGGGAAAAAGAACCTCTTCGATTAGGCTTAATTGTAAACCAGGATCGATGCAGAGATACACACAAAAAAATAATACCAAACAGGAGTTACTTCAGAGGAGATGCCATTCGCGTGAGCATTTTGTTACAATTCCTGTTAGCGGCTCCCGAGTGCTTCTGAGAAAAAAATACGTTATCGAGGAAACAGATCTCTGACTTTTATTTCCGGTCAAAAAGCTTCAACAACACCCACTAACATTTCATTCTGTGCAGTCCCGGTTGTAAATATGAATCAGATGCCCATTCACACGTACCATAACAGTAAAAAAGAAAGCTCTTTAACGACCCTTGATAAATATGTAGTCTTCATTGTAGTAAGAAACCCACAGCTTTACGAATTTTTACAGCTTTTACTTTATTCTGTTTCATAAATAAATTCGTACTTTTTATCTAGAAGTGTAAATCTGAAACTTATGATATTATTTGATATCTACTTTTAAAACTTAAGTACTGCTTCGAATATATATTTTGGCAAATAAAAATAATTTCATATCAAAACGTTGTTTTGATTAGAGTATCAAGGCCTTTTGGGTAATAACACTTCGGGCGGAACTGTAGACTATTTTGCCAAAAAAAAAAAAATCGTTGCCCAGAGTTACAGGGGAGATAAAGGGGAAGGTTGAGGTGGTCTTGCCTCCCACCCTGCCCTATTTCTTTTTTTTGTTTTGTTTTTGGTTATTTCTCTATTAACATGAAAGCTAAAGCTTAGGGATGTTATAGAGAACGTCTAAATCAGGCAATCAAGAATATGACTAACACGAAAAATGGGGAGGGGCGAAAAATCTTTAAATTTTAGCTTTCATGTTAATAAAGAAATAATCAGACAGCCGGTTGAGAGGGGCTTATCCCCACCTCCCCAAAATTACGAAGACGACTATTTTTTTTGGGCTGTTGGAGTTCGGCTTCTAACTTGGCCCACCTCTAAATAAAACTCTAAGTGTACGTTATATCCGTATAATAAAAAAAAATATAGACGATAAAAAACAAACATCCATACCAGCTCCTAGATTCGAACCTAGGTTCAGAACCATTTTATTAATTTGGCTTCATCTTAATCGACTAAAACTAAAATTGATATTTATAAAAGTTCTTATAAAATAAAGACTAACAATTATTTCTACCTAATATGGAAAATCGACGGGCGAGACTTATTATTTTACCTTTTTCCGCTCCCTTCCCCTTTTCCGTGTGAGTCAGATTCTTGATTGCCTGATTTAGACGTCCCTCTATAACATCCCTAAATTTTAGCTTTCATTTTAATAGAGAAATAATCAGAATTGTTTGGAAACACACACACGCATTAATTAGAAATATGTATATACTAGTTGACCCGTGCGAATAATTCGCAACAAAAAAAAAAAAACACCTTTGAGAATAATAAACAACTCCAACTCCAGCTGTCATGCTTGTTAGTTAAACACATTGTCAATAGATGGCGCCTTCTCCATTTTTATAAAAAGGATTTTAAAATACAGTTTTTTTTAACGAAAACATTAATTTTCAACACTTTGTTTATTTTTCGTCATTATCGGTGAACGTAATCTTCAAAATGATGTCTCAATCATTGATTTTGATGAAGTATTAAGGGAGATATGGCGTACCGACATAAAAACACCTTTGAGAAATAATATATAAGGATATATACTATATATATTATGTGTGTGTGTGTTACTTCATTGACTTTTTTATTAAAAATAAATACAATTATTTGTCTATTATATCTTCGTTGGAATTTGGTCAATACCCAAGCCTGGCAGATAAACGTTAAAAAATTTTCAGAAGGGGAGTAGGTTAAATTGACGTGGCATTACTCAGGAGAAAAAACAACCAAGAGCTGTGATAGAAACTTAAAATTATCATTGATCTTAATGCTGTATTAAAATACAATACAAAACAAAACAAAAATGTTATTTTCAAGCGTCATTTCTGTATTGTATGAACACACGTGCTTCAAAAAAGTCTTAATTTTACAAATTTACTCTATTTTTATTTCGTCTTGAGGCGAAGCCAGATTTTCTTATTGGTATTTGAAATGGTCCTCAAACGGTTAAGATTCCCCAAGTAACGGCAGAGACCTTTTTCTTTTTAGCTGCAGACCGCATAGTACACTTTATTCTTCCTGTCCAGATATCTCTGCACTGGCTTTGTCGGTGGTGGAATGCAGTGTGGAACAATCGGCGATGCCTTGGTCCGTGTGATCGCGGTAATTGTGTCTCTTGAGACGTGGTGTTGTATTGCTTTGCATTACGACGCTTCGAATCTGATAGTGTTACTGTGGATGTCTGTCGTTTGTCTTCTCGTCGGCATCAAAATTGAATTTTAAATGATTTTCTCAAACAAAGAATTGAATACAGAAATAAAGAATATAAATTAGATAATAAAAATGTTGTCAATATTCAGTGGCACACCTAGGATTAAGTTTTTTTTTTAGGGGGGGGGGGGGGGGCTGAGGATGTTGTAAAAAGTCCATTCAGATGTAGACCTATTTAAAAATAAATTGTTTTAAAGATCGCTTTCCAAAATAATAAGATACAGACACGTCAATGCTTTAATAAGGATTTTCTTGTTGGTTTTAGTCTTCTGATCTATAAGTATCAGAAGGCTAATATTCCCCTTTTGTCGTCCGTCCGTCGACAGGTAACATTAGCAACAATCACAACAATCGCAATAATCCCAACAACTGCGCCTTTTGCATTCGCAACAATCACATTTATAATAATAAGGAAATTAAAGCAATATCAATTATATTTTCTTATACGCATCAGAAGACGTTGCGAAGCATTGTGATTGGTTTACTAATCGCTATCCCTACCTTGTTTTTCTTTCTTTGTTTTTGGGTTGGGGAGGGCCATCAGCACCCTTAGCCCCCCCCCCCCCCCCCCCCCTACTACACCAAAATAACTAAAAACGTGAAATTAAATTATATCTACTTAATTCAAACAATAAGTCATTTTTTTTAATCGCATTCCTTTTATTTATCAGTCCAATTAAAGCTAGACAAAGCATGCGCTCGAGAATTAATAAGTGAGGATAAATATAATCTTAAACAACAACAGAAATTAACTGTTTCCGCTTTTCGTACCTATTCTTTTTTTATTTCTTTTGATTTTATATCTTTCTATGAGAATTTTTGTCGTCGTGTGGAGCTGATTTCAAGGATCCATCTTGAAAAGATTTCACATTTAAAGTTAGTTCGTTCCTTGTCCTCGAATTACAGGTTTCAGAAGGTCCATCCAGTAGTTGAAAAGTTTTTAGGGGGAAAAAAGAAACCCCACTGCCAACTTATTAAGGATTTTGCTTTTTTTTATTTAATTACTAATTTAAATTTAAAAAAATGTAAAATAAAAGAAATACAAAAAAAAGATATAAAATCAAACGAAATAAAAAAAGAATATGTACGATAAAAAAGAGCAAAGTCTTTAAATATTGCTTTTTTGTTTTTCTAAATTTTAATGGACCACTTGAGGATAGGCGGGGCTTCATAGTTCCAAAATATCCCACCAGTCTACTTTTTGGCTTGTGGAATAAAAAAGGCATGTGCTTCGTTTTAACCCTAGTAGATATAGAAGCTGATCTAAAAGATTTGATTTGGATGCAACGATTGTAAGCCTTCCAAAATTTTCAGATTGAAAATTGATTATCGCCTATTGAAGAAGACGACAGCAATATATTTTCAAAGAAGGATATAATTTAATGGATCACTTGAGGATAGGCGGGGCTTCGTAGTTACAAAATATCCCACCAGGCTACTGCTTCGCATGTGGGATAAACAAAGCCATGTGCTTTGTTTAACCGGTTTCGATATAGAAGAAATGTTATATTAAAAAAGGATATTCCAAGCGTTTTTACTGAATTATTGCAATAAGGAACTGCACAGTACTGAACCATCCGTCTTGAAATATCAAAAATCGACGATTTTTGAAGTAATTCACTCAAAGTTCTATGTTTGTTTATCCCACAAGCTCTCGCCGCATGTGAGATACACGTCATACGTGACATCGATAGGGGCGTAAACCTCAAGTGGTCCATTATGATTTTTAACACTGGTACCGCTGATAACGTGAAGGCAAGATTGGTTTGTGTCTCCATAATTTCAAAGTTGTATTGGCATTTTTCAAATTTCAGATTACCGTCCGGCTATAAAAGAAAACATTGGGTTTCTTATGACCCTATCTCCTCCGAAACTATTAGACACACAAAT
Organism: Thereuonema tuberculata; assembly: GCA_023159025.1. Lineage (NCBI taxonomy): Eukaryota > Metazoa > Arthropoda > Chilopoda > Scutigeromorpha > Scutigeridae > Thereuonema > Thereuonema tuberculata. The sequence continues at coordinate 17,207,343 of JAFIDM010000005.1, read as the reverse complement.
ACTAATGAGGTATCAAATATTAGATATAATATTGAGGATGCCTACATTTCATTTTTCGTCGTCATGAGTCAACCTTAAGTCACGTGAATTAAAGTCAACTGCTGAATCGTTTTAGAAGACGAAATAGCTGGCTTCCCTGCCACTCACCACACACACACGGTCACGTGACTGAGAAAGTGACCTCGGAATCCAAGATCACGTGATCACTAAAAATTTTGCGGATTGCTAGTATCAATTTAAATAAACAATGAAAAATAAAAATAAAATAGAAATTACAAAATTCTAAAATATAAAACATAGCTTTTAAATAGAAAGCAGGAGATTCCCTGATTGGTTAAACATTGATGTATTATAATGTTTAATTACTTCTTACACATTTGTATGTAATCATTGATACTAAGATATTGTATGTTTTATTTTTATTTTTCATTGTTTATTATTTGCTTTTCTTCCTGTGAATGAGAATGAATTAGATGATAGTGTTATTTGTATTAGTTTTTCACATTTTATACTAATAAAACCAATTTGTTATTTTGGTAATGAAATATATTTTTTGCTTATCAATTTAAAAGTTGATCATCTATTTGCTTATTTCACTTCAGTCTTTGATTTTGATACCCTAAGTTGCATAAACAGATAGGTCCCATTCGTAGTGGTCTAATGAATATCTATACAGGATCTTACAGGGTTGTTGTTTTTTGTTTTTTGTTTTTTGTTATATAGAAGACTCTTAATATGAACAGAAAAAATTTAATTCACACTAATAAAACTGAATTAATTAACTTTAAATTAGTTAAATTAAATCTTCTTACGGCTAAATATTCAATATATCCTTTAATAACTCCTAATTACATCTTCTCGGCTCAATATTTCGTCTTATACAATGTAAAGACTTTATCAGGCGAATTACAAAAATTCCAAGAAAACATCTCTCTCTCCCAAACTTCAAACTAATAATAATACAGACCAAGAATCCAACACTGAAATAACTAACAATGAAGAACGTGGTTCAGTCACATACTCTACACAAATTTAATTAACAAAACTTTTACAATAAAATTTAACATGTTCAAATGTTTTTAAAATATTAAATTTCACAATATTTTTTGTGAATTTCTATTCTTTAATATTTTAAAAACATTTTAAAAATTATTAAATTTTATTCTAAAAGTTTTAGAATAATTTATATTGAAATTAGTTACTTCAGATTCACAATACTGTACTCTGAGCAGAAATTAACTTTTAAATCACATTCTACCAACTTTATCACAAAATTTATACAAGTTATATCTATTTGTGTATATATTGTGTATAGATATAGATACTCAAAAATTGTGTAGAGTATTATCACATTATTGGTGATATTCGCACCCCAATTACAATTTTCTTATTTTTTATTTATAAAAAAATTAATATTATCTCCAAAATAAGTTACATAAAAAAAACATAAAATCGACCTTGGCAATTGCTTTTTGGACATTGCTTTTACATCACATTTATTGCTGCCGTAGCTAAGGATTATCGAAAGACAAAGTTTGTGTTGCGGGAAAAAGAGTGACTTACTATTGGATTGAAATAAAACTGAGTCACACCAGAAACTGACTGTTAAGAATGATTTCATCAACGAAAGTTAAGATATTTCCGGTCTTGATTTTTTCACCTTTGACATATTATGATATTATTTTTAGCGACCAATTTGGGAGCTATTTTGATACCGATCAAAATCAGTAGCTATTGTGTTTGTCCTGTCCGTCCCTCCGTGTCTGTCCACTCCTAGCAACTCCCGAACGGGAGGTCGGATCGAAAAACGGACTTCACCATCGTGTTCAGAGACTCAAACAACGTAGGAATTGGGTATTTTCAGGGCAATGTCTCCCCCATCTTCGAGATATTTGGCATTGTTTTCTTTGAATTTCCTCTATTAGCTTAAATGTTAGAAATGCATCATCTTTTTTTCAGTTGTCAGCTGTAGCTTGATAGTCTCGGTCTCGTATACTAAAGGTCATCGGTTCGAATCCACATATCTACTTTCTTTTTTTTTTCCTTTTAATCTTCTCTTAATTGTGGACATTGGGTTTTTTTTTTCGTTTTTCTTATTTTCCTAAGATTTGTTTTTTATTTTTTTCCTAACTTTTTTTTTATATTTTCTTGCGTTAATGTGCTTTCTTTTTTGTTATTATTATTATTATTTTATTATTATAATTGTCGCCATAAATTTGCTTCAGCAGAAAATTACATTCATTTGTTTACGTGTTTTTACGAGAAATTTCTAAAGTAATTCCATGTACAGTAATTATTATTTTTTTTTTTTACTTTTTTACCGACCCTGTAAGAAGAAGCTGTTAGAGTTCCTTTGTGTGCGTGTGTGTAAAGCCCTCCATAGCCAATCCGGAAGTCCTATCTCCTTGGACTGCTGATAGCCTGGACGTTTGAGGAAAACTCCGACTTCTGGTCTAGACCACTTCCGGTTTTAGGTTGTTACTGACCGAATCTGCAAAATCTGATTGGATGAAATTGGAGTCTACATATTTGAATGCAATAGGCCCAAATGCTTGGGACCACTTACTCAGAGTCACCCGAAGGCTGCAAAATTGTGTAGACATACTAAATGAACTCAATGGGGGCATTGCTTGAAATTGTACTTAACCTTGAATTACTATGTTTGTTTTCGAGGATCATTTTGAGGGATGGGCGGAGTGGAGACCAAATTGAATGTGTCTATATTTTAAATGGGATTTCAAATAAACAACGTGCCAAGTTTTGTTGAAATCCGTCCAACTGTTTTCGAGTGATGCTTCTACAAACATACAAACAAAGAAGAAAAATAATGAATGTATTAACGTGCAACTGTAATAAATACGAAGAGACGTTTATACTAGAGATTAGAAACAGATTTAATAAGAAAATAAATGTAAAACAAGTTACAAGTTTCGAAAACCTGTAGGGTTTTCTTCTTCGGACTGTTTTTTTCATCTTTACAGTCCGAAGAAGAAAATCGCTATAGGTTTTCGAAACTTGTAAGTTGTTTTCTATTTTTTTATTTTCTTATAAAATCTGTTTTTAATGTTTTGTGCAAACGGTCGCTTCGTAAAGAAGAAAAATATGGAAGTGAAATATTATAATTCTTCTTGATATAGATCAGATAACTTTTACTAACGACGAGATGATCTTTGGAGACATGAAAAATGATAGATTTCGAGTTTAAAAAATAATTGTTCAGTCTTCGGTTAGTGAAAGATCTTGCTCAGGGTTCAAAACCTGATATTCATCGAGTTATCGAAGAGTTGATAACTGAACCACTCTGCAGTCGTTCGATGACGTAGCAAAATGCTTCACTTATTTAATTTTTCCTGCAAACTTTCTTTTTTTCCCGGTTAAACATTCTGTTATTGGAATTCTACATTTATATTATTTTTCTTATACCAGCAATCATATAATAACAAAGTAGGAATGGCGATTAGTAAACCAATCACAATGCTTCGCAATGGCTTCTGTTACTTATAAGAATTTATTCCAGAACTTCTTCATTTTGTCATTTTGTTTAATTTATTTTGAATTTATGTTTAATTTATTGCTTTAATTTCCTTATTATTATAAATGTGATTGCTGCGAATGCAAAAGGCGTAATTGTTGCGATTATTGTGATTGTTTTTGATTGTTGCTAATGATACCTGTCCACAGATGGACAGACAAACCGGAATTAGGCTTATACCAGAAGCCTAAAACAAACTGTAGTTATTCAATAGACAATAACCTTTAGAAATTATGCACACACATTCACATAGAGGGGGAAAAAAAGGAGAATTATTGCAGTATCATTTGGCCAGATTCCTCTTTTTTTTCTGCTCAAGTCATCAGTCGTATCCGCGTCTCGGCGATTTTATGGGTAAACCTCTAGGAATTTCCTGGGAAAGATACTGAGATGGTTTCCCAGAGAGCCATTGTACGAAGCCATTGTAGAATGGCTTCGATCCGAAGAGAAAGTGAAGAGGGTGAACAGGACAGGACAGGAAATTGAATCATCCATGCCGATGTCGGAATTCGAACTCAGATTCCGATACAACTGCCTATTGGAAGGTCGACGCCTAGACCACTAGGCTGTGCGAAAGCCCAGATTCCGTTACTGAATTTAATTTGTTGTATTTACAATTGGTACCTAACACACTTAAAAAACCCCAACATAATTTAAAAAATCTGCACTACATGTTGCGGGATCCAAGTTAGCACCCCTTCGTCAGGTGACAAAATTTTGCACTAATCTTTCGTCAGGATAATTTTGTTGAATTTCAGATTAGCTACATAATGCAAATGGTTCTATCAAAGCTGACTTTTATGAATATTAGGAAGACTTTGATCAACAGCTTTACGAACATAAAAATGTCCGGGTAGAAGCAGGGATTTTGTTTGTTCAATTCACATTCAATCTCTTCTTACAGCTGAAGCCTGATTAATTGATAACAGAGATAAAGTAGACTGTGCACAGAAAGAGTTGTGTTATTATGGTAGGTATGTACAGAGAGAGAAGGGATTATGAGAGTAGACAATGATCCAAGAGATGGAATTGGTGCTTTGATAATTATCTTTTTTTTTTCAAAAAGGAAATAAAAACATTTAAAAAACTACTGTAATCTAAGCTGATTTTTTTTTGAGGTAGATAGCACGGGGAAAGATGATGAAGAAAAGTACAATGCTTGTTTTATTTATGGACACTAAAGAAATCGTTCCATTTAACTTGGTTTGCCTGAAATGCACGACGGCTTTTGATATGCCCAACAATAGAATCTATCCTACAAGTTCATAAAGAAAGTCTAATGGGCGAAAAGAACAAATCAATTCACAGTTTTGAAGTAAGAATAATGAAAAGCGTCCAATTGGCAATCTATCGAACGCCTCTGTTTTTGAAAGTGGGACACTATTACTGATTGGCCGCAAAACTCAATTATTGAAGCCGTTGTGTGTACAATTTCAGACGATGCACTCATTAAGTTCATTTAATATGGTCTAGAGCCATCATTTAGCGGGCGACCCTGAGCGATTTTCGAGGGCCCCTTTTAAACCGGAAGTGACCATACTGTGGCGAGGAGATCGTATTCGTTTTCAGCGTAGGTGATTCAGTATAGCTCCTAATCCCCAATTTTGTCCAATTACCGCAGTTTTTCTGACGCGATCAGTGGCCACCTGGAAGTCGGATTTTTCCTCAGATCTCCAGGCCGTGGGGATAACGAAATATGATTCATGGGACTCCAACTCCCGGTTTCAGGCTGTGGATGAATTTATATACACACACAGGAATGCTAATAGCTCCTCTCTACAGGATCGTTAGAAAACATTTCAAAAGAGGCATTGTATTATTTTTTTTTAGTTTTATTTTTAAGTTTTTCTCAACTAGCCTTCTAATTATTTTTGGGTGCTATTCTTTCCACACATAATAACCTCTTAAAAAACTATTTATTCTTTTCTTGATGGTCGCCGAGCAAATAGGCAGTTAAAAGTCCTACGTATCCAAACCGTTATATCATAAAAGAAACAAGGTAGCGATAGCGATTAGTAAACCAATCACAATGCTTCGCAATGTATTTTGATACGTGTAAGAAAATATAATTGATTTTGCTTTAATTTTCTTCTTATTATAAATGTGATTGTTGCGAATGCAAAAGGCACAATTGTTGCGATTATTGTGATTGTTGATGAGCTGTATTATAAATGTCCATCCATAGTTTTCTATCCGGAGGTCCAGTTCTATGGAGGTCACATGGATCTCCCAGAAACACCTGAGGAAAGATACTGGGGGTGGTTTCCCGTTGCCTGCCCCCAGGACGCCATTACGGAATGACGTCAGACCGAAGAGAAAATGAAGAAGAGGTTTACAACACATGAAAGGAAATTGAAACATCCAAGCCACTGCCGGGATTCGAACCCAGGTACTGGCGCACTGGCCACAACGGCAGACCGCCGCCGAGACCGCACGGCCACGCCAGCACGGCTATTATAATGTGTTTGTTGCGAATGCAAAAGGCGCAATTGTTGCGATTATTGTGATTGATGCTGAGCTGTATTGTAAATGTAATTGTTGCGAATGCAAAAGGCGCAATTGTTGCGATCATTGTGATTGTTGTGATTGATACTGAGCTGTATTATAAATGTGATTGTTGCGAATGCAAAAGGCACAATTGTTGCGATCATTCTGATTGTTGTGATTGATGCTGAGCTGTATTATAAATGTGATTGTTGCGAATGCAAAAGGCACAATTGTTGCGATCATTGTGATTGTTGTGATTGATACTGAGCTGTATTATAAATGTGATTGTTGCGGATGCAAAAGGCACAATTGTTGCGATCATTGTGATTGTTGTGATTGATACTGAGCTGTATTATAAATGTGATTGTTGCGAATGCAAAAGGCACAATTGTTGCGATCATTGTGATTGTCGTGATTGATACTGAGCTGTATTATAAATGTGATTGTTGCGAATGCAAAAGGCACAATTGTTGAGATCATTGTGATTGTTGTGATTGATACTGAACTCTATTATACATGTGATTGTTGCGAATGCAAAAGGCAAAATTGTTGCGATTATTGTGACTGATGCTGAGCTGTATTACAAATTTGATTGTTGCGAATGCAAAAGGCGCAATTGTTGCGATTATTGTGATTGATGCTGAGCTGTATTGTAAATGTGATTGTTGCGAATGCAAAAGGCACAATTGTTGCGATAATTGTGATTGATGCTGAACTCTATTATACATGTGATTGTTGCGAATGCAAAAGGCACAATTGTTGCGATAATTGTGATTGATGCTGAACTCTATTATACATGTGATTGTTGCGAATGCAAAAGGCGCAATTGTTGCGATCATTGTGATTGTTGTGATTGATGCTGAGCTGTATTGTAAATGTGATTGTTGCGAATGCAAAAGGCACAATTGTTGCGATTATTGTGATTGTTGTGATTAATGATAATTTAATGATATTTTAATGATACTTGTCCACAGATGGACAGACAAACTTGGATTATAAGTCTTCTGATACTTATCAGAAGACTAAAAAGATAAATAAAAAGATAAAATAACAATCAAAGGATGCAAATAAGAAACTAAAAGAATTCGTGCCCTGAATTATCATCGGCGGGAGTTCTCTTTAGGGACCTCCCGATGTTCAGCTCAGAAGGTGCGAAAGGCTAAGGATCCCAGTTTCGCTCCCGAAAGTTTATTATTACAAACATTAGATTGATACGTGATATTTGAAACATTAGCATAAACTTTAACAATTAATTTAGTGTGCATGTGTTGAACCGAGATTGTGTTAACTATAACAATCTGTGTATTGTGACGGAAGACGTCCATAGATAAAGTGATTTTTTGTTTGTTGTGATGATTCGAGAAGGAAAGGAAGAACGTCAATGGTGTAGTCTCCCCAATGGCGTCTGGAAACTTAGAAAGTTGTCAGAAAGTAGAATTCCGACCGAAAATTATTGAACTTAACGTAGTATGAAGTATCGTTCATAATAAAGTGATTAAAACGAATCTACTAATGATTAAAGATAAGAAATATTAATGAGATGGTTAATATTTTTACAGGAATAATGATGCGAGGAAACGAAAGGCCTAACAGGACTTATTTACTTTTGGAACGTCGATTCAAAGCCATTGTGGAGTGAATGAATTCTTTCAAGATCATGGAAGGATATAGACGATATTATCATAATATTTTCAGGAAAACTGTAAGTTATATTTTCTTATATTAATTTCCTACTTACGATGAGATTTGGGAATTGAACTTCGTTCAACAGATTTGGTTGAGAGAACAAATTAAAGGCAGAGAACTTAAATCGCGAAACCATTTGATTTTAGTGAACTTTTATTTAAACGTCTTAATGCTGCTTAATAAAATAAAATACTGTAAAGTGAATATTGATAATGAGGTTTGAAGTGAACTCTTAATGAACTATTAGATTACACAGTGAACTGTTAAAGAGCCTTTCAGTGCTGAAAAAAAAACTGATATTATTCAGAACGTTATTAAAGAATAACTGGTACCCTGTATTAAGATACAATTACTATTATCAGTATGGCTAAAGATGATCCTCCCAGAATGCAACGCAGATGATAGATTTTCCCTTCCTGGCCTGTCGGTCACATTCAAATGTAAGAGAAAATGGCGGTCGTTGGATTCACATTCAACATTTCGACGAGGAAAAGGTCTCAAAAATCAAGTAGGGAAATTATTCTTAACGTTGCTCGTCGATTTCAAGAAGATGTATGTGAGATTTTTGATATTTCCTATTTTTGATAATTGAGATTGATATTTTCTGTGGAGCTTGTGGCATTGATACTGGAGAAATTAGTCAATGATAATGTGTTTGCGGGTCCAACTCTCACCGCGACGATAATAAGAAGATATAAAGTGTGCTTCTTTATTCTGCTAAAAACAAGTGAAATAAAAGGATTAAGGTTATTTTCAACAGACCCCACAAAAGAAATCACAATAAATGAAATAGCTTCAAATCCCGGACCACTACGATAATTCAGAGTACGAATCTTTTTTGTTTATGTGATACAAAAAAAAATTAATTCACGAATTTAAATTTACTCATTCACGAATAATTTTCGTTTAGTTTTTATTTTACGTAATTCAAAAATAAGAGAAACGTAAATAACAAATTAAAAATGAATGAAATTAACTGCATTTCAGTAGAATATTGTTACATAGAGGATCAGGATCCGAAGTTACGGTGTTTGTTTCCGAGTTACGTACACTTCGCATTCACTGTTGCAGCTCCCGCCAGCGCATCGCATTTCTATTGACACGTTTCATCGGAATGTTTATCAAAGACTGTTCCATTCTCTTCGAGTTTAAATTGATATTAATTTGTTTACAATGCTTATTCTAGGGATTAAAATAATAAATAAGTGGAATTTTAGGCATATTGTAGTAAGGGTGTTGCGTACATTGGCATCTGATTTTTTATTTTAGTTACGTTTATAGGATAACTGCAGTGTTTATATTGATAGGGGAAACAAAAAAAGTGAATGTAATTTGGTGCTAAAGCATAAATTGAAGTGCTACTCATAATAATAAAAAAAATTAATAATAATAATAATAATAATAAAAATAATAATAATAATAAAAAAAAAGTACAGTAACGTAAAAAAAAAAAGAAAAAAATAAGACGGTAGGAAAATTTTTTTAAAAAAAATTGGAAAATAAGAAAAAAAAAAACAAAAAAAAAAAAAAAACAGAAACAAAAGTAGATATACGGATTCGAACAGACAACCTTCAGTATATGAGTCCGAAACCTTAACCATCAAGCTATAGCTGACAACTAAAATGAGATGGTTGAATTTCTAACGTTTAAGGTCATAACGGAAAATCCAATGAAAACAATGCCAAATATCTCGAACGTGGGAGGACGTAGGACCCTGAAAATACCCAACTCTTAGGGTGTTTGGGTCTCTGAAGACGATGGTGAAATCCGTTTGTCGATCCGATCTTCCGTTCCGAGTTGTTAAGGGTGGACAGACACGGATGAACGGACGGACAGGACAAACGCAATAGCTACTGATTTTGGTAACTATCACAGCAGCTCCCAAATGGGTCGCTAAAAAGATATATTTAATAGAAAAGGAAATACTACAAACACATCAAAGTTTAAAAAACTATTGTATTTAAAAACATTTTAAATACGTGTTGTATCTTTTAAAATGTTTTTAAATACAATAATTTTTTAAACTTTGATGTGTTTGCAGTATTTCCTTTTTTATTTAATAATTTTATCACACACGTTAAATAAATTAAAAAAATATATATATTTCTTAACTGCCTTAACTCCTGGGTATGACTATTATAAATTCTTTAGCCTTAATTTAAAAGTAATTACACTAAAAAGTAAATAGAAAATAATTGATTTCAACTTCCAATTTGTCATAGCAATATCTTGTAGTTTATTTTTCCTCAATTTCAATTTTCAGTCAATCTTCTTAGCTTTCACCTTTTTTTTTTTTATTTTTCCTAAACCAGAAACCACTTAGGCGATAAAATGTAATATGTTTCTCGCGGATTTATTTTTAATATTTTTTTTTTGTTTCTTTGCTATCGCTGGTCGTCTTGATTTGTTGATTTGCATAGGAGACAGCGAATAAATTGGCGTAGATTATTCCGATGTACGTCCCTTCCGTGTCTTCCGTTTTTAATTTCCTGTATTTGGCAGTTGCACAGAGGCACCGTTGCTGCTGCTGTGGTAATGTTTTGCAGTGGATGAATGCATGGAAAACATTGCATCCTATTAGAAGATTCCGCCTTGAGTTGCCTGGTCTACCAGTTGCCAAGCGAACCAGCTAATCGATGAGTTCATCGGACAATTCATTAGAAGAACGAAATCCTTCGCATGTAACATTTTAAACTCTCGGAAGCATAAGAGAGAAATCATGTTTTTTTAATACCGGAAAGCATAGCTACAGAAATGTATTACAGAGTTCAGTCCAGCGTTTGTAACACACTTTCGGGACCCAAAAATGTAGACTGCAATTTCGAAATAGCAGTATCGTCTCACTGGGGTGTATTTCGGGGTGGGCCACATAAGATCCTAAAAAGCCAAAAAAAAAGTAACTTTAAAATATAGGGGGAAAGGAGCTCTAAGTTCTCTAAACCGATCATCCATCGGTCCACTTGAGGATAGGCGGGGCTTCGTAGTTACAAAATATCCCACCAGGCTACTTCTTGGCTTGTGGGATAAACAAAGCCATGTGCTTTGTTTTAACCAGTATAGATATAGAGGAAATATTATATTAAAGAAGGATATTCCAAGCGTTTTTACAGAATTATTGCAATAAGGAACTGCACAGTACTGAACCATTCCGCCTTAAAACATCAAAAATCGACATAAAAATTTTTTTTGAGTAATTCACACTAAGTTATATGTTTGTTTATCCCACAAGATCTCGCAGCATGTGCTTACACGTCTATGTGACGTCAGTAGGGGCGTAAACCTCAAGTGGTCCATTAAAAAATAAAGCGAAATAAAACAGGATTCATTACATTCATTTCGAGAGTTCTGGGGAAGGGGCCAGAGCCCCTCAGCCCTTCTCTAAAATAACTAAAACCAGACACACTCACAGTTTTCCATCGTAGAGTAAGGATTGAGCAATGTAGCATTGGGGAGATCACAGTAATGGTGCTCGTGTATTGAGTTGGACCGTAAATAAACATCATACGAAATTTTATAATAATAGGTCGAGCTGTTTTAGGAGATTTCGGGGTCATCTTTTGAGTGATGGGAGAGATAGAGACCAACCTAAATGAATTTATATTTTAAATTGGATAAATAAACTACGTGTAAAAGAAATCAGCCCAACCGTTTGAGTGTGATGCGCGTATGGTAAGATTTGCATATACGTATTTCAGAATCCCAGGAAGCTGTTATTTTAATGGTATGTCTAATACTGTTTGGTTTGGTTTGGTCATGTTAAAAGAATGAATGACGAAAGACTGCCCAAAATCGCTTTTGATTACAAACCTAATCAAAAAAGGAAACGAGGAAGACCACGAAAGCTTGGATGGACGATATTAAAAAAGCAATGAGGATTAGAAGTCTAGAAGAGGAATGGACCCTTGACCGGAAGACCTGGAATGGACTTCTTGCAGATTCTTTCGGAAGGCGGCACCTGAGTTTATACATATATATGTCTAATACTGTACACCATTTATAATCCTACGGATTCTGGTACAATAGGACCTTTAAATAAGGAAAATAAGGAAATAAAGAAAAAAAATAACCAAAATACATTGTCCTCAAAATTCCTAATCACAGGGAATAAAAACGGACTTGCCTAAATTTAATCTATTGCAAGTTTCACACTGGGTTTACAGAATTAGGACTAAAAACTTACTCTTTCAATAAAATTAAGAGCGAAAATGAGATTTTGCAAAGGAGCGCAAAGTGATATTTAGATTTACAGTGGATCGCAAAGAAATTATTATTTACTTTTTTAACTGTATTGTAAAACATCAATAAAAGAGGGGCTAAGGGAGACATGGCCTTCTCCGAAATCACAACATATAAAGTAATTTCCTTTTCTTTCATTGTTTTTTTTTTTTGGTTGGATGGCCGTTGGATAATATCTTGGCCGCTAAACTTCGCTGAAATTTTGAAGTCATTTTTTCTTTGTTGGTTTTTAGAGATCGGCATTTCAATATTTAAGAAGATAAATATTACATAGGAAATGGCAATAATTAAAAGCAAAACAAAAAAAAAAAAACCGCATGATAATTTGTATGAAGTTGGTAAAAAGTATAGCTTATTGTCCTGTACTATAGTTAACTGATGTCTCGAAGCAATTACAACGCATCTACTGTCTCAAAATCTTTTCTTCACAATCCGGACAACTCTAACATCTCTCTCTCTCTCTCTCTATCTGGTGTAACTGTCTTTACGACAGGTTTCAATTGGACGTTCTCCATTTTCTTCTGTCCTGTGCATCTTCCTTCAATTGTTCATACTTTCTTCCCCTTTTAACATCATCCAGCATTCCAATCCTTCTTCTTCCTCTTCCTCTCTTTCCTTCTACTTTTCCTTCTATTATTCTTTGTTGTAGACAATTTCTTCGTAGCACATGTCCTAACCAAGATGCTTTTCTCTTGCGTATGGTTTCTAACAATTTCCTTTTTTCACCAATTCTTTTTAAAACGTCCTCATTCTTTACTCTATCCGACCATTTCACTTTTAATATTCTTCGCCAGAGCCACAATTCAAAACTTTCTAGATATCTCTCTTCCTTCCTTTTAATACAGTAGATGCCGCTTAATGTGATCACATCGGGCCGATCCGATTTTGATAACTATAACCGATTGATTATAATAAACGAAAAATATAAATTAAAAAAGGGCAGCATAAACTGTAGTAATGGTGAGGAGAGGACGATTTCAGCAGAAACATTTACTTAACGTAATGAAATTACATGCATGAAATAAAAAAGTGAAATTGATAAACAAAAAAAAGTATACGTGTCAAGGAACAAAGAAATCACGAATTGTTGATTGCCTGATCTGCTTACGGAGTAAGTCATTAATAAAACGCCCATACTCATAATGTTTACGAAACACATCAGCCCCAGCTTTTCTTTGCACTTCCAGTCGCAAAATTCGAAGCACATTCCTCATCTCAGCACTCGTTGGAGTCTTCTCTTCCTCGATAACATTTTCGGGTTCACCTTCATCAGAAGACGTCGATATTTCGTTCGTGTTCGATACAGTTTCACAAATGTCGTAGTCTGTTAATACAGCCGATGTTCATCCAAGCTTCGAAATCTTGAGCTGTCATGTCGGGTGGAGCACTGATAATTTTCTTCAATTCTTCCACAACTGCATAGGCGTTTTCTTCTGGTTGTAAAAATCCTCCATGACCAAGACGTTCCACGAACTTCGCCGGGAATCGCTCATCGAAAATGAACCAATAGGCCTAAAATTTGATAACATTAAGCGATGTATCGATCACATTAAGCGATCATTTTTGCATTAATTCGAATACATCTGTTCGGGATGATTGATAATATTAAACCGATAACATTAACCGTGATTACATTAAGCGACGTCTACTGTAGTCCATGATTCACTATCTTATAACACCACACTTAAAACAAAACATTTAGCAAACCTTTTCCTTAATTCTATTGAAATGCTTTGTGCTGTTAACAATGCTTTTACTTTTTCAAATGCTCCTTTACCTATTGCTATTCTACTTCTTATTTCTTCAGTACAACTTCCATCCCATTTCACCAAACTTCCCAAATATTTAAAAGCCTTTACTTGCTGTATAATCTTTCGTTCTAAGGATATATTAACATTACCTTCTTGCCTGCTTATTCTCATCACCTTGGTTTTTCCCACATCTAAGTTTATTCCAAAGTCTTTCCCAACTTTTACTGTACTGGCCATCATTTTTTGTAACTCCTCTTCTGATTCTGCTAACACTGCTTGATCATCTGAATATTTAATGGTTTTCAATCTTTCTCCTCCTATCACAACACCTCTTGCTTCATCTAAAGCTTTCTAACATATAAAAACTTAATTTATGCGAGTCATCTATTATAAAAACCCAACTTAAGAATGAGTTCTTAAAAATCTCCTGGTTGACTTATTTTGCTTGTAATTTCCTCGAATTTAAAAAATGTAAGTACTTTTACAGATACAGGTTATTACAAAAGAAATCAAAGTATTAGAAATTGCTTGTTTGCAAAGTTAGTTTTAATAATCCTTGTCTGTAATCCGCTATGTAATGGACCACTAGAGGTTTACGCCCTACTGACGTCATATATGACGTGTTAAGCACATGCTGAGAGCTCTTGTGAGAAAAACTAGCAGAAAGCCCATAAGTCGAGTATATAACTGACAGTGTGAATTACTCAATAAATCGTCGATTGTTGATATTTCAAGACAGAATAGTTCAGTACTGTGCAGTTCCTTATTGCAATAATTCTGTAAAAAAGCTTGAAATATCCTTCATTAATATAATATTTCCTCTATATCTACTAGGGTTAAAGCAAAGCACATGGCTTTGTTTATCCCACAAGTCAAGCTGTAGCCTGGTGGGATATTTTGTAACTATGAAGCCCCGCCTATCCTCAAGTGGTTCATTGGCATTTCAAAGTTAACACTCATAATTAGCTCTAGACCATATTCCTTGTATATTTCAGAAATTTTCTATGTATTTACTCACTCTTTGCAAATGCTCAATTTTAAAAAAATTATTTATTGTATTTTTTTAAATTACTTTCCTAAATATATTATTAGTTAAATTAGTTATTTTTATTGCTTATTACCTTACTACATAATATTTTCTAAGACATTTACTTATCTAGAATATTCGGAAATGCTGATTATTCCAGAAGACTTGTTGATGGCGCCATCTAGTGACTAACTTTTGTTTTATATGGTCCATGTTTATTAGAGCAAATCATCAGTTCCTTCTATGAACACGAGCTTTTTCAATCTTTCGAATTGTTTTTATTTCTTAATTATTTTCATTGAAATTAGTAGGTCTGCCTCCCATCATCCATCCCCAAGCCAAAAATACCTCGAGAATGAATACTCTTGAAATTTGGCATTTGTGTTTCCAGTCAATAGAAAAATCAAATTATTTTAAAATTTTCCCGCCATCATCCCAAGAGAGAAATTTGCTTTAAGTCTGATTAAAATTACTATAGAACACAAAATAAACAAAAAAAAATTAACTTTCACTGATTGAAGCTAGAAACTTCCATTTATCACGTAATCCAATTTGAATTCGTTTTAAATTTGCGTGTGCTTTAATGTATTTAAAAATTAATGAAAATACTTTTTTTTTATACCCTTTAACATACTCGTGAACCTAATCGTGATAGAATTTGAATGTAAATTGTTTGTATTAAACGAGATTATTTGTATAATTATTTAATATTTATAAAAAATATATTAATATTTATATTTATTATTTGATTATTTGTATAATTTACAAATATGAAGGCTTTTCTTTTGTATTGGTTTTCATGACTTTAAAAAAAAAAGGGCTTTCAATTTTTTTTTGAGGAACTTTGTCCTTCCATTAATGCATGAGATGACGGTCATTTTGTTTCTCGCTGAGAGATAAAAATGAAAATAATTTTCTTTATGACTCTTGATCAGCGAAATAAAGGAACATTTATTCCTTATTTGCATAAATTCTCCTGGAGATAGAAAGGGACACAGATGGCGATGAAAAGCGCGAAAATAAAATACGTCGAAGAATTTCAAAATAATATACAAACAATACTCGGTAGAAAAGGGATGAAGCAAGCAAATAGTTAATCACACAATTCATTACTGGCAGAATTCTAGTTGGCTATTTGTGGACGGGTAGGGGGATTTGACCAATGGGAATGAGATTAGGTTGGGTAGTAAGACCGGTAAGAAACCATTATACAGAGGGCTGGGTAGACCCTAGGATTCGGTTGAAGGAGACTGGAGCAAGGAAAAAAATCCCCGCTCCTCCAACCCGCACCCAAGAACTTTACCACTCGGCTACCTGGCCCACCTAACAATTTATACTGATTAAAATTAATTGATTTTTAGACAACTTAAGTATTTGTTGTTTCTGTGCAGGGTCCCAATTCACGCCTCCGAATTGATCATCGGAGTGGGTATATCTGGTTGATGAGTCCTAATAAGAACGAAACAGCTGTCCCCAGATTCCAGTTTGACGACGGCTCAAGGCGTGAATGGTATGTGCATTTTTCTTAACCCTTTCTTCACAACTTAAGTATTTGATTAGATTTCAGAAATGAAAACAATTCTCTTCGTATTCGGTTACGAACGACCCGACTTACGACGTTCCATACTTACGAACGGGCTTCCAAGGCTCCCCAAAAGGATAATTTATAATTAAATAATTACGTAAATAATTCGGAAGCTAGCTTCTTCCAGCATGTAAACAAACTCGCATGGCGTAAGCGGGTTCGTTGGCGCAATATCTTATGCTAGTGAGAGTCTCATTGTTTACACGGTCACTTAGGCACAGCATCACTTTCGTCTTAACTTTTTTATTCGATTTTGTCCATTTACTCTTATGACCTTGCAATAGTTTCTGTAACTTACTATTACAGTACAGTATTAATAGCTATTGCGTTTGTCCTATCCGTCCGTCCGTGAGTGTTCCCTACCTAACAACTCCCGAATGGAATGTCGGATCGACAAACGGGTTTCACTATCGTTTTCAGAGGCCCAAACACTGTGGGGCCAAAGCACTGTTTTTTCTTCATATTTCCCTAACTTTTTTTATTTTGTTCCTAACTGTTTTTTATATTTCCTTACGTTAATGTACTTCTTTTTTTATTATTATGGATCGCCCTTAAAATTATATTCACAAAATAATATTTTGCTTTAACACAAAATTATATTCAATATTATTATTAGTAGTAGTAGTATTTATATTTTCATGTTTATCGTTATTATTATTTTCTTTATGTTGTCTAGAATTCTGAAATAAATGTGATTTCGATGAAAAGATCAAACTTTTTTTTTTGTCAGAAACATAGTCGTAAAAGAAGTTCTGTAGGCTAATAGGATGGAGATAGGATCGTTTCAATAATGAATTATTCATGACGAAATAAAATTTGATCCAATCAACGAAAATTAAAAAAAAAAAAAAAAAATTTATATCAATTCATATAAATATTTTTTTTTTTTTGAGAAAATCACTTCGTTGTAAAATGCCGAAGCAAAACAAACAAACAAACAAACAAAAAAAAAACTACTTATAATTTCGAAATTTATCATTCGAGGAAAATATTGAAAATAAGTTTTTCAGACTGATAACTAGAATTTACAGTAATCATTTCTTCAATTCTTCAAAATAATGACCTTTGAATTTTAGTCATTTGTCCGCCAATTTTTCAAACTCCAATGCGAAAAAAGTTATTCTTGTTCAGTAAGGTAAATCATGAATTACTGAATGACCTACAGACATATTCTATAGAAGACTGTATTCGTTTTTTTTCTGATCCTTCAATCTACTCTACTGAAATGCTGGTTTCCAGCTTCTTCTTCAGTCGCTTGGTGTTAGGTCGGGACTTTATGGAGGATAGTGCAAACTTTTCCATCCCATGAATCGTCTTTGTCGTTGTATAGGTAGTACTATGTGGTAATTTAAATTTTTGTTTTTTTAAAATCATTGAATATATTATTTTTGTTTTATTGATATGAATAAAATATGGATGTAAATTAAAAGCCAATGAATTGTGCTATCAATGATCTGTTGATGTTGCATAACAGTAGTGTGATATTTAATGGTTTGGAACAATAACGTAACGTTATGTTAGCTAACGTACGGATGATCATTGTTAACAAAAAATGTAAAAATGATAGAAGATCCGTGACATAAAGACTGGCTTCGTTTTCTTTAGTTCTTGTGAAATGTAGTTGTCGTAAGAGTTAATATGAAGACAAATGAGTCTTAGGTTCAGCAATCATACCTTGTATCGTTTTAAATTTTACAGCCGTAAAAAAAGATGGAGACCAAATCATAGGAAGGATAAATAAATGAAAATTGATGGAATACTAAAGTTGTAATCTTACAGTACATCAATTTATATACAGGGTGTTTCAGAAATGGCAGACAAAGCGAAGAGGTGTGGGTTCGAAAGGTCATTTTGAGTCGAAAATGTTCTATGACATTTTATTGTAGAGGCCATAGTTTTAGAGTTAGGAATTGAATGCTTGCGAATTCCCAAAGCTCAGTTCACATTATAAAGTGTAAGAAAATAAGGTAAGGTTTATTATAAAAAGCAATCCGGATAACAAATGACTGAAAACAGGTACGATAATTAAAGAAAATGCTGAAAATGGCCGTCTCCGTATTGACCTTTGGAACCCGTATCTCTTCGCTTTGTCTACAATTTCCGAAGAACCAAGTATATCCTACGCTTCCGATAAACTTCCAGTCTTGAGGAGAAATCTGATAAACAACATGCCTTCTCCCACAAAATAACATCCGAAAATAGCTCAGAATTCGTCAGATAATCCTAACCATTCTAATGGGCCGACATTCCACGATTCAATCTCTTTATCTGTCTATTCACAATATCTTGCATCGCTTTATATACGATAGATTGTGTATAGAAAGACATCCGTAGCGTTTAGAACACTCTCATGTCTTTAAGTTTACTAATATTGAACTAAAGTCCTACGAAACTTATTCATTGATCGTTTATCGTAGATTTCCTAGTATTTGAATGTAAAGCCCTTTTGTAAATAAAACGAATACCAACATGTTCGTACATGCCCTCGAGGTGAACAAAGCGTTACATCAAAAAACGAATAAAATGGTGAAATGTTATTAAAATTATAGGTATTAATAAATTTAAAAAAAAATATTCAAGTATAATTTTTCAAAACAAAAATAAGTAAGTCCTCAAAAATGGTGAAGAATGTGAGCACACAGTAGAAAAAGTAACATCTATCCGGGAATTACACAGAAACACTTAAGATGGCAACCCCTCACTCGATTTGCTTTGCGAGACTTTGATAGCGTGTTCAAAGAACATTTCACGTTACAAGGAAGCTGCAAAGAAAGAATTGCAATGATACAAAGGATGCAGAAGACATGAGAAACACTTAGCAACAAATGATCAATGAAAAGAACGTGCTCAGCATACGGCCCTTGAAAGAGTAGAATTAAAAGAGAAAAACGTAGATGTAACAAATCACATTCGAATCAATGGGCGAAAATGTATAAGCAATTATAATCTTTAAATTTGCCGCCGTTAAGTAGCGATACATGTAAAGAAAATGATCAATTTTTCAGGAATGGATAAATGGAAGTGCAATACAGAAGTTAAAAGAGGAATTCTAACCAAGAGACTCTAAATTGGAGTCTCTTGGTTTTGAGAAGAGAATATTTCCAGAAGCAAGTAATTGGATAAGCTGCTGCAAATTTAAATTTTGTTGTAACTGTATGGGCCCAGCAAGAGGAGATAGTGGCCTGTGGACTCGAGGAACTGTGTTCAATCGCCAGTGGAGGTAAGATATTTTTTTTCATGTTGTTTTTTCATCCTGACCTTACCTTCTGTCAATGCGGACCTGATCTTTTTCCCCAAAAGGTTAAAGGCGGACGAGCATCGGACTGGCCATTCAATCTACTCTAGTCTCAACAGGCTTCTGAAACATCGGAAGCTGTACTTCCGGTGGACTGATAAACCTCAGAGGCTCCAATGGAAAATACATGTTTGTTTACATACTGCATTTCCAGATCTGACTATTGCTATGTATGAAACTCATAGAAGATAACGTGGAACCTGTACTGATTTATTTTTGCTGTTAAGTTTCGCAAATTGTAAATAAACTCAATATAATATTACTACGACATACGTTAAGAGAGGGTTTATTCAATCATAGGTTATATTATACGTAGCTTGAGTACGAAAAGCAGATGTTTATTGGAAGAAAATAAGATGGTGCTCTTAAAGTGGCACAGATACACTATTTTTCTATCACCTTCACGATTGAGGCATTTGTCAAAACTTTGGATCAAAGCCGCATAAAAGTCAAAGCCCTGCAAAGCCCACTTCTTTGCATCACTTTGAACTTGCATGTGAAGTGTAGACCTGACAAGTGCTCTTTTAAGGCAGGGAACAGATGAAAAGCACGGAGCCACATCTGGACTGTGAGATGGATGCCCCAAAATTTTCTAGTGTAAACGGTGCAACAAGTTCTGTGTGTTCTGTGCAACGTGTAGTCGGTCATTGAAATGACGAAGGATCAAACCCTTGTTCAGAAGACCAGAACATTTCTGCCTGATGTTGTTGCGGAATTTCTTCAAGGTTTCTGGAGACCAGTCATTGAAGCGGATCGCCATTTTGATATGACAGCGCGCACAGGGTTGTCATCGAGAAGTCGGAGTCAAAAGATCATAAAAATCCCCATTTTTGAAGATCTCAGAAGGTTTAACAGTGATGTCTACAAATTTATCCGTTTATTTATATGTCTACGGGGTTTTCGGGATAGATGTAGATTTGTAATGATCAGATGATTTTTTTTACGACCTGGGGAAGGTTTGAAGTGATAGGGTTATGAAGTTACAATATTCGAGTTATAAAATTCGAATAACCTGGCACTATGGGCGTACACGGGAGGGCGGTGAGTGGATGGCTAACATGGTTGAAGGATACTTCTACGGGGTTTTCGGGATATCGATTTGTAATGAGATCAGACCTTTTGAGTTATTTTTTTTTTGAACCAACGGGGAAAGTTTCGAAGTGATCTGGCAATGGCAGTTTCTTTATCATCCACATCAGGACATTTGTTTTTTTGAAACCCGAGTGAAGAACGGATCTTGTTAGTTTAAATATAAATGGAGAGTTTCTTTTTTATCTTTTACACAGTATTAAATAAAATACAAAGAAAAATAAAGAAAAATTTTTAAAGAATAACTTTAGGGAAGTAGACTGTAAGTTCTTCCAGTTCTTGTCTTTTAATTACGACTATCAAAAAAAAAAAATCTTAGATTCTCAAATAATGGAAGATCTTATTTAGTGACACGAATGACCTTCTGTAACAGCAAGGAAAGGGAAAAAAAATTTTTTCCAAAATGTAATCATCTATTCTGCCTAGCATTCTTCATAGTTCAGTGGGTTATTTCTCAGCTGCTTCAAACAGGCAAACGATGGCGTTTTGGAAAGCATCTGTTAATAAAACACAGCTGCTCCCCATTCAGGCATTTTTTTATTTTTTGAGAATTTTTTTTTATTACAATTTAGGAACGGTCACCATTAAGTGAAAAAATAAAAGAGAGAAAGACGAAGGATATCAATATGTTTGAATACATCCAGAATATCCAGAGGTTTCATAAATTTTAAATTTCAGTAGATTCTGAGATGTAATTAAGTTACTTTCAAAATATCCTATTTTCAATATTGCATATCTCGACTTAGGACGGTGTCACGATCCGATCAATAGATCGAAAGACAAAAAATTGTCTATGGGAAATCAAATAGACTCTAGTAAATTACTGTAGATAGTGCATAATGTGTAATGTAGATCATATGTAACACTGCAAATATGTAACTGTTATTGAAAATACTGTATAGTACAGTACATGTACACAATTTAAATAACCACAGTACAGTAATAATCACAATTTAAAAGAAGCATTCAATATTTACATTCTTGCAATAAAGAAAGACTGTTAGCAGTAGCGTATAACAATAAAGAGTGCATACATACAGGGTGTACCTGAAATGTGCTGCCAAACTTAAAGGTTGTATTCAATCATGCAAAACAACGCATAAATGTCATATAAACATACGTTTGGAAATTCTTTATTTCGAAGATATGAACGATGAAACGATAGAGAGGTGTTGGCCGTGCAGTCGCTCAGTTTCACAGAATGTGCAATGCACGCAACACAACGTCGTTCCATCGACTGCCGAACATGACGAATTGTGTTGCACCCATCCACTATGCGATCATGCAGTGCGTGGGCGTCAGGAACCGGTATGGTGTACACTAATGCTATAAGATGACCCCATACGAAAACTCTTTGTAGGATTGAACATTACATGTCACCATTACTGAGGAGCAATTTAATGACTCTACGATAGGGCGTAAAGACCAACACCTCTGTATTGTTGCATCGTTCATGTCTTGGAAATAAAGCATTTCCAGACCCATGTTTATATGACATTTATTCGTTGTTTTGCATGATTGAATACATTCTTTAAATTTGGCAGCACATTTCAGGTACACCCTGTTAATTGTAGCTGTAAAGTATTGTACTATAGAGTTTTGTAAGTTTGATATGTATTGTAACATTATACGATTTGTTTACGCGGGAACAGCTATACATATACGCAGACTTTCGCCTACGACCATTATCGGATGCAACTCGAAAGGGTTTGCGAAGCCTTTAAAAAATCTGTAACACTTCTATGGACCCAGGAAAATATCTTTTGAATTTCGTTTAATATTTTACAGATCTTTATGAAATATTGCGTACAATAACAGGATAGTGGAACTTACACATACAATTTCATGACTTTATTGGCTTTCAGAAAAAAAAATAATTCACTTCTAGCTGTGTAAATCACCGCTGTGGAATCACCTCGAAATTTCCCCAATAATAACAGAATAATAATGATGTTACTTTGTATAGCCTCCTTGTTTTGTTATTAGATCGAACCGATACTGTGACATTGATTTTAGTAAAGCCTCCATCTCAGGAATTGTAACTTCAACTTAACATCTAGAAAAGTTAATTTAGATTCTCCAACAGAGTTTAATTGATGATTTTATGCTAATTGAGCCCAAAGGTTCTCTATGGAGTTTCTATCAGGACTCAATGAATGCAAGGTCAGTCTTTCCTCCTGCTCCGAATGAAGCCCAAATTATAGATCCAGCACCGAAATTCCTACTGAACTTAATCACCTTCTCCTTTAGTAGATCTTCCCTATAGTAGGCATTCCTATCAGGGCCGTCGAGGTTGAACTTTGTTTTCATCTGAAAACAGCTCGTGATTCTATTGTTTGTCCCAGTTCATTTCGAGCCCACTGGAGTGTTGGTGCTTTATGGGCTTCACTAAGCTGTTGTAGTTTAGCTAATTTCATAGCTCCTGCATTGGGATGGTTCTTCACGCTTCTGTAGACTGTTTGATGGGACACTCTCTTTTCTAAACTTCCTTGAATTTATCGCAAAGACTGTTCTCATCAGTGGTAAGGTGAAAAATGAACCAACAATCATTTTCATTTAACACCATTTTTCGTAGGTATTACAGTGAAGCTCGGCTATAACACGGTTGTTTATATCGCGCTTTCGGATATAATGCGATTTGGTCTTGGACCCCTTCTATTTTGGAAAAGGTGTATAATTGTAAAATTGCAAAATTTACCACATTTTCGCCCAAAAAGTACGAAAATCGATTAATTTTAGAGAACTTCTCGCGATTTGCTACTTATAATTAATACTTCGTCGTTTGTACAAGATGCCAAGATGGCGGCGCCAAACGTAAGAAAACAGAAATATGAAGATTTTGGCTAATATAACCTATCAAAGTGTTGAAAAAGTAATGATTTATAAATATTTATAAATATAAAATTCTCTCACATCGCTCTGAATGATGTAGGTAATCGCCAAATGACCATTTTAAATAGATTTGGAATCGTGTGGGCGATAATAGGGTTCGAGTATACGACATTTAACATCGCGAAGTAAAAAAAGCTCGGGCAGATCGCGATCTTCGAGATCTTGGATCCGAAAGATCGCGATATAACCGAACTTCACTGTATATGAAATTTGATATGGAACACCCAGTGGAATATGGAACACCTTTAACTTACCCATATTCATCTCTTTTTCTTAGTGCATTAGGTACAGATTTTGCGAACGTCCAATTAATTTAGAAATTTCTCTCTGTGACTCGTCCTGACTGTGATACAGGTAAATTTTCCGCTTTTCTTTTTCTGAAAATGCTTTACCACCTGGCATTTTGAGACGAGTAATAAACAGATACCTCTCACAAATTCAGTAACAAATGATCATAGGATTTTGATTTCTGTCATTTGAGTACTTAACTCAGTTCATGAAAAATTGTGGTTGATTCGATAGCAGCATTATGGAGATGAAATGAAATTATTTGTTTTCTGAAAACCAATACAATGTATTGTCATGAAATCGTATGAGTTAGTTCCACTACCCTGTGTATTATTATACACAATATTTCACAAAGATCTGTGAAATAGTTAACGAAATTCAACAGATATTTGCCTGATTCCATTGAAGTGTTACAGACTTTAGTATCTTTGTCGTAGGCCGAATGGTTGTAACTCGAGCTACATCTGAATAGAATAAGCCTAATTATCAATCCGACACTGCCCACATGTCTTTTCAGCCAAAAATAACTTAGATTTCACTAGATTACTAATTTAGAAACTATTATAAAGCTTTTAGAACATAAGCAAGTAATTACTTACTTAATTAAAGAAATATTAAGTTACAAAAGCGATTCCTAAAAACTTATAATCATTTTCAAAATTACGTGATGAGATTTAATACCTCATTATTTATTTGTTCTTAATCATCTACATCATCATCCTCATCTTCAACCATTTTCAATCCGCTGCGGGTTGAAGGTTTCTCCAAGATTTTTCCAGTTCCTTCGGTCAAAAACTTTTCTTTTCTAATCGAATCCAATAAAACTATTAATTTCATCTTTACATCTACCTCGTGAAATCCTCCTTTCATTTCTCGGAAACCAGTTTAGAATTTCTGTTGACCATCTATTATCATTACGCCTTGCTACATGGTCAGCCCAATTCCATTTGAGCTGCTTTATACTGATAACAATATCAGACATTCTGTTTTTCTGTTTCACCCATTTCGTTTGCGGTCTCTTCTCGAGATTCCTAATATGCATCTTTCTATGCTATTATATAATGTTTTTAAAATAATTATTTGCCATCCCACCCCCAAAGATGACAAAGCTGCAACGTCTGTAAATTGGATCAATAATTTCTAAATATGAATGCAAAATTTGTTTACTTTTTTTTTTATTGGGCGTAGGGCCGTGGGCACATCCCACGTATGTCGCGATACAGGACCAAGTCATCCTCACACGCAACTACAAGAAACACATCCTATACGACGCAAACACACATGATGATAAATGCAGGAAATGCCACACTATGCATGAGTTTCACGATCGACCACGTAATTTCAGGCTGCCCCCTTTTCTCCCAAACAGATTACCTCCACCGACACAATCAGGTAGCGTCGATTGTTCATCAAGAACTAGCACACAAACATTCACTTATTAAGAACACGGTCCCGTACTAAAAGTACACACCACAGAGCGTATTAGAGTCAATCTCACATAAGCTATACTGGGACCGTTCCATTCACACAGACAAAACTATACATCACAACAGACCTGACATCACACTTGTTGATAAGATCAACAAACAGACCTATCTCATTGATATTGCAGTGCCTATTAGCAAGAACATGCAGAAAACTCACGGTGACAAGATACGTAAATACACTGACCTAGCACACGAGCTCCAGAAGCAGTTGAGGCAGGACAGAGTACGTGTTGTACCCATCGTTCTGTCCGCCACTGGCCTAGTACCTCACACATTGCACCACAGTCTCAGCACACTAGGACTTCTCAAAAATACTTATGCACAACTGCAGAAGGCTGTGGTACTCAACACAATACGCATAGTTAGGAAATTTATGGACACAACCACACATCCCTAATCATTCTTGCACACGTCTTTACACTTGGCAATATGTGCTTTGGTCCTTGACTCGCCATATTGTTTTTGCTGGGGAAACCCATGGTTTGAAACATACAAACATAATAATAATGATAAATAATAAATTACTTTTAATTTATAATGTAATGTATGCTTAGACTTAATTTTTACTACATAATCTTGTGATATAAATATATCTGAACTTATTTTACAAAGTACATTTATGCATACATATTATATTGAATATTTAGGCATTAAACATAATTTATTCCTTATTTATAATAATTATTATTGAAAATATTAAGTTTTTTAATTCATATTTATATTGGGTATCTACTTTAAATAAATACGTCGAAACTTTATTGCATTGAAAGGGGGAGAGGCTAATAATTACTTTAAAAGCATTATGTAAATAACTATATTAATTTATATTATAATCCTCGCAGCGGTTCTTGAGTCGTCTGAAAAATTATCATCGACTACTTTCGCCGATGCCCGTTATGCAGGAAAGCAAATGTTCTTGCTGATGATAACCTTTTTTTTTTGTTTTAAATTCAGGTTTAATAATCAAAATAATGACCTAGAAAGCTTCTTGACAAGTGGTAGTATTAGGACAAGTAGTATGATTATCTGAGACATCAGTGCAGGTGTCTGTGAACCTTTTCATACCGACCACAAGGTCGTCAAAAAGTTCTAAGAGTGTTAACCGCCATTCACTCACAAGAACAGTCTTAAACTCAACAAGGGAATGAATTAAGCCTTATTTCTTGAAGCCTTGAATAGTTCGCCTTGAAATTATCCTTCCAGGTGCTTTAGCCGATTTGGGAAACGAGCTGAGATCAGATCATACCTCAACGACATGTATAGTGATTTGTAGATAACACCATCTTGATGTTTTGTGGTGCGAGAACTGCCAATAGTAGGTCTTGCAATGTTGTCCCCTATATTCTGAAACTAATTCCTTAAACTTGATAATACCATTTCCTGATACCTTCAACTTCCAGGCCGTAGGAGGTTGATTTAGTCTCATATCCGCCTCGCGGTTGGCGATGTCGCTAAGACACTGAGTACCGAGGTTTGGTTCTCTTGTGGGTTTCGTTGATGGTGGCAATTCGCGCTGGGCAGGTTTTCCCGGGGTTCTCCCATTTCCCCTGCATTTCTCACACCATCCTTTCTCAGTATTTGTCTCAGTCTGTCCTTTCTGTGGGATAGCACAATAAATCTTTCAGGTCAAGATGCTCGGCTGTCAAGCCATCCACGCTCACCACATTGCATTACATTAGTCTCATCTCCATCCAGCCAGAAGCAAGCCATCAAGATGAATCAACTAGAGAATGGTTTCTCTAACTTTTTCATGGCTCGATCCACTTTTTGTATGAGATTTTGTTTCCGATCCCCCCCCCCCTACCGTAGTTCAATACAAATAAAAACTGATGCTTACGCCATCTGTTACCCAGTAGCCCATTTTATTTATCTTTGTTTGCTGGGCTTTCCACCATGTTCGAGAGCGCGAACTATTTCTATTCGTCGCTAGATGGCACCGGGGTCTCCCGGAAACAGTTCAACTATACATAAGCAGCGAAGCAGGATCATTTCCAGTCTGTGCGCAATATTTTTGAGTGGCAAGTGCATTATCGAAAATATTAAACGACTAGAACGAGAGATATACGCATTTTGTTAAATATGGATAAATATGGATAAATTTTTAAAAAGATGGTTTGGAACCGTCTACATCTGGCAGTGACAAGAATAAAAAGAAAAACAGATTGTACAGCGATGAATATTTCAAATATGGTTTTACCGTTATTTCCAGTAAACCCAAATGTGTAGTTTAAGTGTTAAACCTCACTTAGCAATCCCATAAACAGGTCATGCAGGCCCACGGTAGGTAAGGCTCCAGCGTTTCGAGACCAACGGGACTAGATTGAGGTCGGGTGGTCAGCCCGACGCCCACCCGCCTTAACTCCCGGGAAAGAAACTTGGTACCCATTCTACAGAGGGCTGGGTAGACCCTAGCACCCGTTTGGAGGAGAAAGAAGCGTGGAAAAATTCCCACCCTCCGCCGAGACAGGGAACAGAACCCGCCACCTCCAACCCGCAGCCAAGCGCCCTTACCCACTCGGCTACCGGGCCCACGTTAAACATCACTTAACATCCACTATTTAAATACCAAACATCCAGACATAAGAGACAAGCCTGTGGAATTCTTTGAAAGAAAGGTACATACCCTCCACAAGGAGAAAGCTGGTTTTACTTCGGCAACCAGTATTCATGAAAAAGTACTACTATCAAGTTATCGAGTTGCATTTCGCATTGCAAAAAACCACATACAATTGCCGAAAATCTGATTTTCAGATCACTGTGGTTATGGTGCAAATAATGGTTAGTGAAAAAGAGACTGACAAGCTCAAGCAAATGCCTCCAAAATACGATTCAAAGAAGGATAAGCGACATAGCAGAAGATATTCGAATGCAAGTTCTTGAAAATACTAAGAAGTGCGCGTATTTCTCATTGCAGATGGATGAATACACAGGTACTTCCAACTGTGCCCAATTCATAGTCACTAGAGTAAGACCCGTAAAATATTCACGAAAGTAACACAAATGCCACATTTTTGAAATACCGTGAAATTTTTAAAAACACAAGATTGAAAAAGATGTTATAAGCTCATTTTTTAAAAGCCATGACTTCCTTAACAGTCCACTTATAGTTTGAAAGACTAAGCCAAATTTTGTTAAAAAAAAAAAATCATTTATCAGTTTCAGCAATAACAATAACGAATGTCCAACAGCCAATACCAATCATCCTTCCTGGGCAACAATGACAACACGTGTTCCCCTACTGTTGAGTAGTGAGCAAGCGGCTATCCCAGAGTTCAATGAAGTAACAGCCGAAGCTGTGAAATTATGTAAAAACTGAGGTTTTTACGAACTCTCTGATAAATTTTGACGCATGAACTTCATGCATTTCAGTGTAAACTTCATTTATGTATGGAAGAAAATCTCAATACGCTGATAATAATTGTGTAATCGCGATCCGTCGGGCTGAAGTGGGGAAAATAGCAGAGCGCCACATTTACAAATGGACGTGACGTCAC
This sequence comes from Thereuonema tuberculata, assembly GCA_023159025.1. Lineage (NCBI taxonomy): Eukaryota > Metazoa > Arthropoda > Chilopoda > Scutigeromorpha > Scutigeridae > Thereuonema > Thereuonema tuberculata. Next base: position 17,178,493 of record JAFIDM010000005.1, on the reverse strand, counting down.
GACTGACATGTTTCAACGCTGCACTGTGATTGGTTACAAATTTACAAATATCCGTACAATTTTTTCCTATTAATAGTATGATTGTAAGATATGATTCCGAGAATGGTGTTACAGAAGATATTTTATTTTGTAAACCACTAGAAACCAATACTATTTGGAAAATGTTTATTCGACACTTTTACGCAAAGTACTAGCAAGTACGGTATTGACTGGACGAAATGTACATATGCACCGATGGCATCAAGGGTCTCATTGCGTCAAGGGTATCGAAGTGGTCCCATTGTCAGATTACAAGAGATAATGCTACAAGGCTACACTTGTTTTTTACATCGAGAAGCTCTTGCATCAAAATCATTAACATCTGAAATAGATTTTAAAGTCATTAAAGTGATGAATTCCAATAAATAAAGAACGTTGCAGGTTCGTGTGTTCAGCAAGATTTGTAAAGACATTGGTTCCTTACATCGTAATGTTCTTTATCCCATGGAAGTAAGATGGCTGTCGAGGGGTAACACAAAAAGAGTTTTCCAGTTATGAGCAGAACTTTTCCAAGTCTCTTTGGCTTCTTAGACTGGCCTTCCTTGCTGATATTTTCCAATACTTAAACACTTTGAATAGTAATTTTGCAAGGCGTAATAACAGCCAAGGATAAATTCCATGGATTTATAAAGAAACATGATTTCTAGTCAACATCACTTGCCAAAAAGAAATTTGATTCATTCCAGTGTATTCAAGAACTCGTGGAAAATTCCCGTTGTATGATACGGTAAATTCTGAGTTTGTTTTTTGCAGATACGGAATTAAATTTGCACAATTTTAGACAACAACTTTTTGAGAATTTTCCGGAAGAAACTCATAGATGGAAACTAAATCCGTTTTTAGACAGTTGCGTTCACTGGCTGAAATTTCAACAAATATGAAAGAAAAACTCTTTGAAATATGTACTAATGGAATGTTGAAACTAGACTGTTTTGTTCCCGGAGCGTAGACCAGTTCGGGATCAAAGAATGTAAGAATTTGCAAAAGAAACACTCTTCAATTTTTGATAATATTTGCAACCTCGTATTTATGCGAAATAAGTTTCTCGTCTGTAACTATCAAAACAAAAGTGAGAAATCGCCTTGAACTTGAAAATGATATCATTGTATGTGTTTCGAATACAGAGCTCAGATTTAAGAAGCTAGCTTCTTGAAACACAAGCACATTTATCGCATTTTTATTTTTTTTTACTTTATTTGAAACTTTTTTTGTTTTTTATGTTCAAGGTTACTTATGTTTATGTTCCTTCATACAAAATAAATGTATATTAATAAGGAGTTTTTTGGGGTTTTTTTTTTGTAAATCCTCTCGCGACCACCCCCACTCAGTTTTTTATCATCTATCCCCCCCCCCCTTCCAGGCTGTTCTAACACACACACACACACTCTTTGAGGATGTCTATTAGACATTTTCGAAAAACTGCTTTGATCAGACTTGCTGACAAGTTGCAAAAATAAAAAATAACCGACCTTTATCAGCATATTTTTAATGTGTGTGTGTTAAAAACAATGTGTGGTTTTTTAATGTGTTATACTTGTAATGTGCATACGAGATCTTCAAGGTGTTTTTTTTTGTCTACCAAAAATACTTTTTTTTTTAAATTTTCTGAATTTTTCTAAATTTTTATGAAGCCTTTTAAAATACTTAATACAGGGTGATTCAAAACTCCCTATACAAACTTTAAAAGTAGGTCAGGAATACAAAAACAAACCGTATTCATAATGGAAAGTATGCCTACAAACCCCACCCGAATGTATTAGAAGGTACACTAAGGTTCAGAAATAAAAGACAAAAAGTAAGGTAGACAACATGTTTATTAGCCCTATATTTACAATATGACAGTAAGGTGTACACTTACAGGTTCACAGTAGGTGCTCAAAGTTCCTTCCACCAACTCGTGTAATTGTCATGCATGCGCAACATGCATGCGCAACAGCTCGTGTAATTGTTGGTGGATTGCGTGCAATTCGGTGTACGATCTCTTTCTGCATGCAGGTGTGCGCGTCGATCGTTGCCGACCACAAGGATCCGTCGAATGATCCAGTTTCACAAAACCTGGTGCAAATGCGCAAACATTTGATGATTGGGCTCAAGTCTGTTGGGGAACCGGTCACAGTCGTACAGCTGCTCGCCGTTTCTGTTCGCTGGCCTATAAATAGGTGCATATCTGCCCTCTCAGCATTAGTGAATTGATACATCCTACTCGTACAAAGTCAACGTCTTCAAATGACGATGGCTTACACTGCCCATCTAATATGCTGCCAAACAGCGCCCTCTAGCAGATTCGGGTGGCATTTATGAATATACGTTTTGCTTGTTTGTTTGTTTTTTATTCTGACCTACCTTTAAAGTTTGTATAGGGAATTCCGAATCATCCTGTATATATAAAATTCATCATCATCATCATTTTCAACCATTTTTATTCCACTGCAGGATAAAGGTTTCTCCAAGTGTTTTCCAGTTCATTCGGTCGAAAGTTTTTCTCTTCCAATCGAAACCAACAAAAGGGTTTAATTTCATCCATCCATCTACTTTGTGGACGCTTTTTCGGCCTTCTTTCATTCCTCGGAATCAGTTTAGAATTTCTGTTGACTATGTATTATAGTCCTCCAAATGCGAGTTGGCCGGCGGAAGCTTGAACTGCGCAGCTCTTCCGGTAGCTGATCAATTATATTTTCCTGTCAAAATGGACGTCTGTTCTCACTGAGAAAGTATAGTTAACTTATAATAGGCTAACGTTTAATTATCGGAGAAGTTCTAATTTAGTAAAAATACTTGTTTATTTACAGAGTTTAATTTATAAACTTTCATGTATAAAGAATTTTTTTTTTCTTGCGTCTGCTTTTCGCCAGCACCAATGCTTGACGAAGAGTGCTTCCACAGCTACTTTTCTCCGCTGACATGTTGATAATGGAAAATAAAACTTCTCAATTACTTAGCTTAATTTAGATACTAATCGCTAATAGCCGTTTTACATTTACCATTTCACACGCCATAATGCAAGCCATAACGCAGGCCATGTCAGGGTAGATGGCCAGTGACTTATAGTGTACTGTTTTACACTTACCATATCGCCTTCCATCACACGGAAAATTTACACTTCTCAATTGTCATCATGCCTACGGTGTATTTACGAAAAAAATTGCATTGATTAGTATAAAAATCATGTATTCAATGCATTGAAAAGATGAAAGAATGTTTTTAATTAATTAAAATAGGAAATATTCATTTTTAATTGTTTTGTATTTCTTTGTTTTCAGTTTCGATAGTTCTCGTTAAATCTCGACCATCCCACGATATGTTTTCGAGATTTCAATCGCTCGTCGATTCAAATTTTCAGGCCGAAATTCTGAAATGATTTTGATTAATAATGTAACGTTTTCTGAAAGCATCTACGAAAATATAAGGAAAAGATGACTTCCAATCGTGAAATCATTTTTGTAATCGGTAATTTCGAATAAATAGATACAAATCGATTGGACTTCAAGTTCTACAATTCTCCACCAGGAGCGTTGGTGTGACATTGCGCCATCTGATATGGCGCCATCTCTTCAAAAATTGAGCACGGGCTATCTATCGCAATGTCTTCGCCATGTGTGATGGCGAGGTGATGGCGACCATTATGGCGAGTGAAATGGTAAATGTAAAACGGCTATAACATTAAATAGTTTAATGATTTATATATACAATTCCCTTTTGATAAGTAACCAGCGATTAGCGCAATGCCGGATTCCTGTCAGAAGATCAGACGGAAGTGCCTGACCAGACTAATCGATGCTACATGCGCAGATCTCACAAAAACAGGGAGGCCAACTCTCATTTGGAGGATTATAATATTATGCCTTGCTACATGGTCGGCCCCCTCCGACCTCACTCTAGTCCAGTTGGTCAAGCAACGCTGGGAGCCTTACCTCCCGCGCGCCCGTGCGCCTGCAAGGCCTCTTTGTGGGATTGCTTTAACTTTTTAACATGGTCAGCCCAATTCCATTTGAGCTTCTGATAATAATATGAGAAAATAAAAATGTGGTGATAATTATTAAAAATGCGTTAATGGCGATAATTCAAGTTTAATTTTTAAGTTTTCAATCGAGCTTGTAAAAAAAAAATCAATTCTAACAAAACTAACCGATTTTGATTTTTGAAATATAATTCGACGAATCTGCTAATTTCAATGAATTGTTTTGTAAGTTCGGAATTTTTTCCCGATCTGTTAATCAAGTAAATATACAAAAACAAAAATACCATGTAACCGAAATCATCTTGAAATAAACCAAATTACTTTATTAATCTTTTATTTTATGTTTTGAAGTATTTATGTTGAAGATTAATAAAATAACAATAACATACATCCCTTTTCTGCTTCAGTATTGAATAGTAGCGAAACAGAATTTCAAAAACAGTGATATTATATTATATTATATTATATTATATTATATTATATTATATTAT
>JAFIDM010000005.1:17154471-17173995 GCA_023159025.1 Thereuonema tuberculata | reverse complement strand
TATTATATTATATTATATTATATTATATTATATTATATTATATTATAAAGTTAAAGTTGCGATCAGGCCCAGAGGACCGCCCAATGCAACTGGAGGGTAGGCTCCAGTGTTCAGAACCTACGGGACAAAGTTGAGGACGGGGGGTCGGCCCGTCGCTCGCCCGCCTTTAACTCCCAGGAAAGAAACCCGGTACCCATTCTATAGAGGGCTGGGTAGACCCTAGGGCCCGTTTGGAGGAGAAAGAAGCGTGGAAAAATTCCCGGCCTCGGAATCGAACCCACCACCTCCAACCCATAGCCAAGCGCCCTTACCCACTCGGCTACCGGGCCCATTATATTATATTATATTACATTATATCATATTATATTATATTAATTTAAGGTGCACAATAATTTTTAACCAAAAAAAAGAAACCCTCGTATTACATAACTGGGCTTTCGCAGACACTGTGCCATCATGGATGGGAATCCGGGACAGCTGTTTCATCCTCATTAGGAATCATCAGCCGGATTTACTCTTTATATTATATTACATTATATTACGTAAATAATAGATCTGAAAATAAATTAGTTTGTCCGGACGAAAAATTAAATCATCAAACAAGTTTCGTAGAATTCGAATTTAATTTATTTCTTCCCGTTGATGTCTTTTGGAGAAGCGATCTTCCGTAACATCTCTCCGGTACTGGAAGAGATTTTGTTCGCATAATGCAGGAAAACAAAATTAAAAAAAAAACATTGCTTTTCCAACCTTAAAATACTCAGATCTAAAAAAACAGACAGCGAATAAAAAAAATAGGGTCTAAATTTTCCAACCAAAAAAAAAAACAACTATCATGTATGCGAAAATCCATTTGGCCATCCCCTTCCACCGTCTCCCAGCCCTCGCATTCTCCCCAATTAGGTACATAACTGAAATATATATATTTAATAAAAATTGTTGATTGATAAAAATATTTTAATTTTTAAAGTTTTAAAGAGATAACTTTATTATTAAATTTTAAAGTTTTAAAGAGATAACTTTATTATTAAATTTTAATTTAGAATAAAGTAATAATAAATTAATAAGACAAATAAAAAAAATAGACTCGATAACAACGAAGGTTATTGAAATCATGGTAATTATAATGAAATTATAAAGATTATTGTTAAAACATTTTGAACCCCTGCAGTCATCTCCCTAACTCATCAACCCAACAGAACGCCTAGAATCTTCCCGTCAGCCACTTACAATTGTCTCTCGCAAATCAGAGGTGCTAGCTTACCCAACCACCTAGCAATTCTTTTAATTTCTCGAATAAAACTTAATACTTCCCTTGCTAAAAACGCTTTAACCAATGGCGTTCTCGGCGTTCGGCTCGCAGGAAACGGACCTCCTTCGCAAAGCATTCTGGGACACAGTATGGCGGCCCTAAACGGCGTTAATGTTTCTGTCACTCGTTATTTATTATCTCTTTATCTGCACCGTTCGGACGCAGTTCTAACCGATCTGAATATCGGCGTAGATTTGTGAATGGGATTTGAGGAACCGATGAATATTTTCTTGATTCATTATCGACGGGATTTGTGTGAATATTCTTGTGGAAACGAATTAATGGTTTCTCCCTTGTTTACCAATAGCTCTCCATCTTTTGAGCGCTCCATTATTCCTCATTGACTTAATATTTTAACCAATTTTTTTGTAAGTTTTTGCTCAGAGAATTCTCTGAAAACCGTGTTTCATCTTGAAATTTCCTAACTTATATTGTACTTAAATTGCATGAAGTAAAAAATTTTAAAATGTTCGTATATTTTTTTTTTTCTGTTGAAAATAAATTTAAATTTATAAGTAAACAGAATGTTATTTTTAATTTACGATTAATTTGCATTAAACGAGAAAAACAAAGAGAACAATTATTTTCTTATTTCTTTTGTTGTTTTTACTATTTTTTTTTATTTTATTTTATTTATTTCTTTATTTTTACTTTTTTATGTTTCATAAAAATCGTTTAATCCTCTATACTTATTGAATTACTGAAAGTACTTTTACGAATTTTTAATGTCGGCCTCAGTTCCGCTAAATGAAGTCATTCTTTTTGGAAAAGACTAAGCATAAAGTAATTTGAAAGATTCTTTAACTTTCTGAACTGAGAAGCATTAATATACTACTAGCATTTCTATAGAATCTTAATTTTAATAGATCATTTATTAAAGAAATGCAAATTTTGTGTTTTATTTTCATTTCATTGTATTTTCATTCTAACTTTGTGTATTAAGAAGCATTAACTTACTGAAGCATTACAGGATATAATGAATAGGATATAATTATAGGATGTAATGAAATATATTATAATCTATAAATCGTAATAAGATGATTTACGAATCATTATAATAATAATGGAATATTTCCATTCCTTCTTATTACAATTTTTGTATTTTTATAATTATTTATATTTCATGATTTTCTTGGTTTTGCTAAATTTTATTTTTAACGAGATTTTTTATTACTGTTGCATTTTTATTAATTTTTATTACATATACAAAAAGTAATATTAAATTTATTTATTAGAATTTATTCGAAATACTGAAATTACAGCATTTTCTTTTCTGAAAGAAAAACCTATATAAATTAAAATAATACTAGAATATTTTTACATGCGAATATTAGAAATTCTATTTTTTAATTTCTTTAATTTTTATGATCTAAAAAATCTTGGTTTTTTTAAGAATTTTAGAGATTTTTATTTAAATTTTTCTATTTAAATAAACTTAAGTATTTTCCTATAGTTTACTTGACAGAAACAATTAAAATAAAATGTGAAATTTTACATTAGCTAAAATCAGATTTATATTTAAATGTTTATTATTTTTTTTTTAAATTCCGATGAATTTTAATTTGATTTTTATAATAAAATAATAAACATTTAAATTGAACAACAGTATTGTTATTATTTTATTTATTGAATTCAACAGTATTTTTATAATATCTCTTGGATTTTAGTTTTAGACAATAATTTCTAAATCATTGTACATTTTAGAATTGCAATATTTAAGATTATTTGTTTTATTCTTAAAGAAATGGAAATTATTAACAGAAATATTTAAGATTATTTGTTTATCCATTACAAGAAGGATACATTGTATTCCGTAAGCAGATTTGTTTCGATGATAAATATTAAAATAAATGTAAAACTTCCTGCATTCTTTTAAACTAATTTCAGTTGTCTAAAAGATGATTGGAGATTAACGGGGTACTAGGCTTATAACGATGATAAATACTTTCGTAAAGAAAAGGTAACACGAGACGTGTTAAGAAAACGGTGTAGGTGTCAGTTGTGAGGCATCATGTCCTGTCGTTGTTGTTATTCCGGTTTTTCTCTCTTTCAGATCGGTTTCCGTAGTATTCTTTTCCGTTAGGTATCGCCTAGTATCAAGTGGTAATGTCTTCGAAGCAAAACCAAGTGCCCAAAGGGTTGACTCCACCACGGTGGGCATGACATCATCTGCCATTGAAATTTACCCAATCAGAAGAAAGGAGCATATTCTTCTGCAGTACAGCTTCAAACCAAGTCTTCCATCTTTTCTTGAGGGTTCGCAGCTGACTGGTATTTGCCGGCGAGGCCCCCTCCGCTCCCGCAGGAAGGCCACTGTGTTTTCCGCAGGGGTCGCTCGTCCGACACCGAGAAGATTCCAACGTTCCGGAGGGGGAGACGGGAAGAAGAAACGGGCGCTGGAGATTGGCGGACCTCCACCCTCCCTGCCCATCTCTGCGGTCCGCGATAAACAACGCTGCGAGGATGAGCGAGCGAGGGCGGCCTGTTTACTTGGCGTTCTCCGACCAAAGTTCCCTCCAAACCCGACAGGTAGGATTCTTTTCCCAGGCGTAGATTCCTCGCGTTCTCCGCGTTAACCAAAAAAAGAAAAGAAAAAAGAAATCCCTGTTCTTCGCAGTCGTGGGTTTTTTAAGATGCGGTCGCAAACGACTCCATGTTCGTAGGAGGTGGGGGAGGGTTCACATTCGTCTGCTTTGCAACCCTTATTCTCAGGAATGCAGACTTACTTCCCCGATCGATAAGGCCGAAGGGGGGAATGACCAGACGTGTCTATGCCCTCACAGCTGAGACTGCTTTTCAGTAGGTGCACGCGCGCCTTGGCTGTACGGCTTCCTTTCATTTATTTTTTTTCTTGCCTGCTTCCCATCTTCTCCGTACGCCCACCCCTTCCGTTGCAAACCGCACGAGATGCAATCGCTTCCTCGTCAGTTTGAATCGGTCACTTTTATGGCATCAGCCACCCCCACCCCCGGTCAGAAACGTTGACCGAAATGATACAGTCCAATCGAAACCTTACGCTTCGTGTTTTAAGACGACCGTCCACTTTGAGCAGCCCTAAGGTATTTCAGTTCCTTAAAAATTCTAAAAATATTCGCTTCAAAATCTTTGCCTTCTTTCAATTTTTTTCGTAATTTCTGTAATCTTAGATATAGTTGTTCCTTTTCCACTTTCTTTTGATTGTTTCTTAATGAAGAAATGTTTTTGTTAAATTTTTTAAACATTAAGTAATCTTAGAAACGATTATTATACATTAACATCTGAAAAAAATTGCTATACAAATATTTATTTTATTTTCATGACTGTATTTTTCTACAAAATTGTTAACTATTTATAAAAATAAATAGAGATACGAAGCTTAGAATCTTAATTTTAATATTCACCAAATAGCCATAAAAAAAAATATCAAAATTTAAAAATTAATAATTTAATTTTGCATTATTTAAATTTCATAGCGAACAAGTTTTTCTAAAGAAACAAAGATAAGAAAAGTTTTTCTGTTTCCAAAAAAAGTAATCATTATAAACAATCCTAAAATGAATCACTATAAACCAATAATTAATATACAATTGACAAAATAAAAAAAAATTAAAAACATTTGAAAATCCTAATAATTTTAATTGATGCTGCTTATGAAAATTCACAAAATTTAGGGGTTTTTTTTCGAATAAAATAAAAATTAAAAAAGAAATTTATATATGTATTAAAAACAGCTTTACAATTACTTTTGTTTTGTTTTGCTTTCCATTTTCCATTTATTTTAAAAGTAAAGATAAAAATATTATAAATATATAAATATTTGTAAGGCAATCTAAATATATTCTTAAACTATTTACTGGAGAAAATATTCAAGTAAAAATTTTAGAACGTTATTTAATAATCCTATTTTTTTTTTCCTTTAAGTTAAATTACACGTCAAAATTTTACGGTTTCTAAATTACATTAAAGAAAAATTAATTCCTCACAGTCAACAAATTTCAAAATTCAATTTGAAACTGCCTTTGGTGGAGTGTACTCCAAAACAGGAATGATTTCATCTATTTACTGCGATAACATATTATATTTCTTGCGGAAGCAAATGATCTGATTTTGGCAAGTGTAATTTCCTACTCCTGCTGCTTTTTTTTTTCCCTGAACGAATGTTTGCGACTTGTATATGCGTTAAAATTTGCCCATGGCGACAGCAGTCATTGCCCAGCGGTAAAAACACCCCCTGGCTGGTGGTAGGCTTCTCTGTAGCGCAGGCTTCCATCAAACGCTCCTGCTGACGATAGAGCACTGCTGTCTTCGTTCGACCGAGATTATTATTTTTTTTTTTTTCCCATTTCTCATAATTTTAACTGGATGTGAATGTTTTTAACTTGGAAAAAAAAGAAAAATTTTTTAGTAAGTTTTCAAGTAACTTTGATTTTTTTAAAATTTTTTTTTTGTTATTATTAACTTTATGAGAATAGTTTGTTTGCTTTTATTTTTTTGCTTTAAATAAAGTAATATTTAAATTTCCTTAAAGATTTTTCTTTCTTTTGCTGGATTTTATGAAAAATTTTCTTTATTAGTTTTATAAACAGTAATAACTGCTAAAAAAATTGGAGAAACTTATCAGGATTAAATAAAAAAATTTCAAATAGCTTGTATTAAGTTTAGAAACTTATTTTTTTATTAATTATCATACAATTACATTATATTAGTTTCGTTCTTAATAATTCCGTAATTTTAGTATTCTAAACAAATAAATAATTATGAAAATAGATAATTTTATTTTTAAAAGCATAAATTAAATACATTTATTTATTTATTTATTTATTTATTATTTATTTATTTATTTATTTATTTTATTTATTTTGTTTGCTTGTTTATTCATTCATTTGTTACCTTAACATATAGATTATGTTACATCATAATTAAATGCACTATAATTGTAAATATTGAAATACCATTACTATGTTTCTTATTAAAACAAAATTAAATTTGAACCATGGTTTGAATGTAAAGTATTAAAGTAAAAATAATCTTAAAAAACACCATTAAATTAAAAAAACAATATAATATATAAATGTTAAATATAAGCTCATTAAACATTAACGTTTAATATTTAAAATACACTTACCTTGGTTATAATCAGTAGAATTTGAATTACATTCTAGTACTAAATATTGTTGTTGTTACGACAGATAACAAGATGTTAAATATTAAATGAGGATATTAAAATGTTTATTGACTGTGCTATTTAAAAAAAAGAAGATAATTAAACTAGTTTTTTTAAAGGAGGTGTTTCTCTAAAAGCTCTAAAATGTCTTTAAAAAAATATAAAAAACTTTGACTAAATTACAACAGAATGCACGAATAAAGACAGTAAGATTAGAATGTTAAAAGGTGAAAGCAAGAAATTTATTACGAAAATCATGATTTTATTTACATAATTTGCAAAATTCTTGAATAAAAATTGCAATTGTAGTCAATCGAAGATTTTTATAGTAGATTCCTTTTTCAAATAGCTGACGCTGTTTTACGTGAATAGCATTGCCCTTAGGCTGAAGCACGGTTACTAAACCATCACAGAACTATTATTATAATTAAGACAATGTAACAAAATGAAAGCCTAAATAATATTTCTGTGACAGTGGTACTGATTCGCTTTTAGTTTTAACCATCCACACATTTTTATACAAAAAACCTGAGACAAATAGTCTATCATCTACAGTAGCAAAAGCACCAAGACAGTTTAAGTTGTTACATTAGAAAAAAAAAGAAAATTGATCTTCTAATATTCCTCTTCTTTGTTTTTAAGTGTTTTATTTTGTTTTGTTCCGTCCATTGTTTTGTTGATCGTCTTTTATTAACTGATTTTTTTTTAAGTATTTTTTCAATAGATATGTTTTATTTGATGAATTTAAAATTATTGTATCTATCTCTTATTTTTATCAATAAAGTCATTCGAGTCTGTAAAGATTAAATTATTATTTTGGAGTGCCAGAAGAACTCAATTGTTATTGAAATTCAATTTCGGAATTTACAAAAAATATTCTTTGAAAATGCCTAATAATGAACATGAATATATTAGAATGTTGAAACATTTAATGGAAACGAGAAATTTGTTTCGTTAAATACTTATTATTTGACATATTAGAAATTCATAAGATATTTGTAAACTACTTTATAGTTACCATTAGGGTTTTTTTAAATTGTAGATTAAAATTCAGGGAGAATATTCAAGAAAAAGTTTTAATTGCAATTCTCACATCAAAGAGTATTTGCAATATTCAAAATATCGCTTCTTCACATATATATATATACACTGTCCGGCCACTTTATTAGATACACCCCTGCTGCGCTCATGAATGTCTGGACCCGTTGTGTCTCACACAACTCTTCAAGCCGGTGGGGTCAGTGTCTTGGTGTAGGGGATGTTTTCCTGGCACACGTTGGGTCCATTGATACCTCTGGAGGCACGTCAACCTGCTAGAGCGTACCTAAACATCATAGTTGACCAAGTGCAACCGTACATGCTAACAGTTTATTCTCATGCAGATGGCTGCTTCCAGCAGGATAATGCACAAAGCCCGCATCACTATGGGATGGTTTGAGGAACATGACGATTACTTTTCCTTGCTGCATTGGCCCGCTCAGTCCCCGGATCTCAGCCCGATTGAAAATTTGTGGGATGAGCTGGAACGGGCTGTTCGCTCCAGGCCTACATCTCCATCAAATCTTCAGGAACTGCGTGACACACTCTTGTCTGCATGGTACACAATACCTCAACAAAGCATCTTGTGGAATCCATGCCTCGACGAATTCAGGCTGTTTTGAGGACTAAAGGAGCCCAACACGCTATTAGGTAGGTGTTCCTAATAAAGTGGCCATACACTGTATATCATAGTGTACTTTAAAATGGCGATAAGTAAAATTATCACATGTGTTTGCTGATAATACTCAAAAAGCTCCAAACTTACAACAAACAGATAAAATCGCCTGTTGTGATAATGTTTTATACAAGAAGTAGTTCCGAATTCTAAGTGTCTATTGACATCTGCCTACATGAAAAACGTTGAAACATTGCAATTTTAACACATTTTTCACTTACTTGTAGGTCTTCGTCTGTTATTGGGTACCTGCATTGCGTAAATGTGAATCGTTCAAAATGCCTTGGTTTCTTCAGGCATTTATACTTATCCATTGTATCATTTAGCGCTTAAATTTCTCCTGATACGAATTCTTGTTGCTTTTTTTTTAGCCGCTTATTCACAATTTAATAAGATATTCAAAGTCTTCTTTAAGTTCATAATTTCATTTTAAAATTCTTGATGTTGCTATAGCACTGTTTCTTTTTATTGTATCATAGTAACAAAGCTTTTTTACAATACTTTGTAGAATTTTAACGTGTGTTAAAATATCTACAACATTACTAAAAATCACTAAGGCCAGACATACAATTTTAAATATTAAAAATATATTTGTCAATTAAAATAACGTGACCAGGTTTCGATTGGACAAGCCAATCATTTACAAATCATTTGTAAATGATTGGCTTGTCCAATCGAATCCTGGTCATCTTATTTTAATTGTTGAATATATTTTTAATTTTTTAAATTTTATGTCTGGCTTAGTGATTTTTAATAATGCAAACACTATTTCAAAATCATTGTTAGCTAAAAAAAAAAAAAAAAAAAAAAAAAAAAAAAAGCTGCTGAACAGTGACTTCAAGAAACTTAAAATAAAGATTCGAAACAATCCCATTGAATATGTCTATCTCTTTGAAGCCGATGGTCTGCAATAAACTAAAGATCTAAATGTGGCTTATGAAGTTAGCTTTTGCAAAACCCAGTGCCTCTACTTTCATAGTAAATATAGCTAGCAAATATATTGTTTGTTTTGTCTGTTTTTAATGTCCATGAATTGCGATTGCTGTGAACAGGGCACCCACAAGGGTGTCAAAGGGACCCCGGGCTAAGGCCTTAACCGAAAAAAAGTATATGAATTTGCCCATCACTTCTAGGCTTTTTTTTATTTAATTAAGTCTTTATTTTATATAAACTATTTTCCTGCTTTTAACGGTCTGCATAGAGTTATTCTGCATTACAATATCTGATCATCAATTGACACGTTCTATTACATATGTTCAACTATGGATATCATGTTTACGGTTATGTGCAGGAACGTCTTATTTACGACTTCCTTAAGGGTCACATTACACTTAAGCTTCCATTGTAACTGAACCTAAGAAATAAATAAATATGCCATTTTATAATTGAAAAAAAAAATCAAAATTTTTGAATAAATTAAAGAAATCGTAAGAAATATGAAATCGTGTGGTGTTTTCACGTTATTTTTGGCTAAGAAAACATGATTTGACCATAACGTCATCAAATACAGCGCCCAGGGCCCTGATGGTGAGGACACGGCTGTGAATGTACTGTTCATTCTATAAATTCATTATATAAATGATATGTCTATTCACGATACACACAGAATCGAAATATTGTAAATATCTATAGCATTCAACCCGAGAAAGAAATAACAGATAGGAAATTATTATAAATCTTCATTCTGACAAAAACGGGACGCAAACAATTTGATTTAAAGCAGCATTATTACAGTGCGTCTCAAAATTCCCCCAACCATTGTTGTAAAAGTTTGACATTCAAATATACTTTATTTAATAATAGGTTCATAATAGGTTCTCAAAAAACAAACAAGAAGCCAGTTTTTTGTATTATTTACTGCATTTTGTATAGTTTTATTGTTAGATATTGAATTCGTATTGTTGATCGTCTTTGATTATTAATAACATTCCTAAATATTAGACAAGGTAGGAGCAGCAATCCCAGTAGCGATCGCATAATGCTCCACGTCTTCTATATACAGTGAATATTAAAATCTCGGAAACTTTACAACTTCAAAACCCCACAGAAAAAAATAGAAGCTCTCAAAGATTTTTATATTTACGCTTCATCATTTATTAATTCAATATTTTCCTTAAAGGTTGATTACTTTAATATTTTTTTTTGTATTCTACTTAAAATCTGATATCTTTATTCTAAAATAAAGCATTCATAATCATTTTTTTTTTAAAAAAAGCAAACACGAAGCACAATGCAATAAATAACTTAAAAACAACTTATCCATTCAATATAAAGTTTTATATTGATTGGTTATATTTTAAACTTTGACAATTGAAAATAAATATCTTAGCTCCGTACACCAGACCTCAAGTTTCAGAGTGACTATCGTGAAGGATGAGCAACAAAATATACGAAGCAACTCTCTTAGACTGTCTTTTGTAAGCTCAAGGCCCACATTTGTGTTTTGTTAATTTAAATGCTTTATTTTTTTTTCTCAGTTTTAATAGTAACAAATTCTTTCTTCAGAACATCTTTAATTATTGTGATATTTCGTTCCTCTAATCGAGGAACTTCTTCAGGTTGTATTAAAGGAGGAAAAGAAGCTATTTCTTTCCTCAAAAACTAAATGAATTCGTTATAATACAAAACTACAATCCAAAACTTACAATACATCACAGCATGTTATAACAAATATTGTCTGCAATTATCAGTAATTCTAATATAAATCATTTACTGCATGAAATTTACTACTATACAGTTTTCTATTTTGAGGCAAAAAAATAGTGATACTAATTATAAAACAGAAATCTTTCAGTGTTTTTAATATATTTTTTAATCCAATCCAAAGCGAAATCACTCACTTTTAAGACTTTATCTTGGATAACATTATTCTTTTAATTTTGAGGAAAGAGGAATTCTTTAATACAACCAAAAGAAGTTCCTCGATTAGAGGAACGAAATATTGTAGTTATTAAAGATGAAGTTTTGAAGAATAATATTTGTTACTAATTGAAAATAATAAGAACGTAAGAAGATGTTAGTTTATTTCCGAATCTTAAGTTTTCCCATTTTGGAGATATATACAGTGCAACTTGGATAATTCGAACGTCTTTAATTCGAAATCGTGGTTAATTCGAAGATTTCTCTTGGTCCCTTGAATTTCTTATTAAATCAATGTTAAAAAATCGTGGATAATTTGAAGTTCAACTTCCTTAATTCGAAGTTTTTTTATAAAAAAATTTCGAACCATAACGACTTTTCGGCGTTTCATCGTTAAGAAATTCGACACTTGACAACTAAAATCCCCTTCCCGCCACCGTTCGACTCGTGACGCCATTCGACACGTGACGCTTCAGACGCCAATCGAGCTTCTTGCTGTCAGTGTCACCATGTTTTTCAGTAAACCACGTGTGTACAAGAATTTAACGTTCGCTGAAAAGGTCGCCGTCATTCGCGAGGTGGAAAAGGGTGTGAAGAAGAAATGCCAAATCGCCAACGAGTACGGGATAGCGCCGAATTTCGTCGGTACATTGAAGGACAAACCAACATAAAAGAAGCTGTTTTCCGTTCACTAAACATGCTTGATGATTTTGCTAACCTTAAGCGACTGAATTCTACAAAACAATCAGATATTGCACAATTTTTTGAAAAACTAATTTTCTGTATTGAATGTAATATGTACTGTAGCTTACATAATATAAATCTTATTTTGTTTACATACATATAGTGTTTAAGTCTTTCATATCATGATCTTTCTGAATAAATATTTACTTATTGACACAATAATCTTTTCAAGCATTCAGTGGACCTGAAATTAAAGTTAAAAGATGCAACATGTTTATTTCGAAGTGTTGGATAATTCGAAGTAGTGTTCCCTTCAACTTCGAATTATCCAAGTTGCACTGTATATTTATCCGAAATAGAAAACTTACAACTATACACATTTAGTAAATAAACTCGTCTATACAACGAAACCATAAGATTTCATTTTTCGAATTTATGATTCAGTTCAATTTATTAATTTACATATTTTAATATTTATTGGTTATTTTAAACTGTATTTTTATAATATTTCAATATATCTAATTTCTATTATATTTTCATAATAGGAAATTACAAATAATTCGAATAATTATCCGTAAGGAAACCCCTTTATGAAGAGGAATTAAGAAATAAAAATAACCTAAATATTGTGAATCGGTTTCAGAGCTTTTTAAGAATGTGATATTGATATCAGATCATTAACCTCTCGTCTCAACGTTGACAGTTATCATTTGTTGTTGTTGCGTGCGGTTCGCACCGAAGTGCGATCTTCGTAGCCCAAAAGGTCCGTGTTCCATATATCTCTTAGTGTTCCCAAGATGGCGAACTCCTAAAAGAATCCGTAGAATTTCTAGGGAAAGATACTGAGGTAGTTTCCCGTTGCCTTCCTCAGGAAATCATTAAGGAATGAATTCAGACCGGAAGAGAAAGAAGAAGCAGACAAACACAGGAAAGAAATTTTTCACACACAGCTATGCCCATGCCGGGATTTGAACCCAGGTTCCGACATATCTGCCTCATGCGACAAGACCACGCCGGAACGGCCTACCTTTATCGTAATACTTTATAAAACATTCAAAAGTAGGATAAAACACAATGATTACAATGAACACATGTATGTACTTCTTTATATGGGTTTCTCAGAAGTCAAATTGAGCCACTCGACATTTCTAAAACTTTCTGAAATTTAGTACCAGAGCACAAGAATAGTGCTTCACTTTAAGAAAGCCAAGTTGTAAAATGCCTTCATGGCTTGTTCTCTATGATCAGAAGATACATTTTTATTTACGCTACTTATTAAGTGTACAGATACTAAATATGAGAGGCTCTTTAGAGACTTTATTTAAAATTCCCAATGTAATTCTTAACACGTTGTAGCTGTGTCCGCCTGAAATACAGAACAGTGTTCAATATCCGAACAGTAATAATCCTCTTCGTTGATAAAGTTTAATTGATTAATGTATTCTGTTTCTAATAAATGGAAGTTGTGATTGACGTTATCATTTTTAAATGTAATTAAATTGTTATTAAAAAATATTTAGAATCAGTAGAATATAAATTCAGTTTAACTTCGTTACAAAGGTAAATTGAAAGAATTTCTTTCTCAGATTAAGCGTTGATAAAGCATTTTGATAAATTCAAAAACAATCAATTATGGGAGGGGGTCGAGTTATTATTCGGAATTTTCAACTTAAAAAGAACTTGACGAAAACCTGAAATGATAAAAAAAATTGTAAAAAATAATGATTTGTATTTAAAATATTTGTTATTAGTGCAATAGTTAATTTTTAAAATAATAAAAACTGGTTTTTTTTTAAATTGTTTCAGATTATTTTTTTTTACATACTATCAAATAATCAGAATAAAAAACGTTTTCATTTAAAGACGTTCTAAATATCATGCAAATTCATTTGATGCTGTTCGTTTGCAAAAATAAATTTGATTTGAAGCACTTTTTTTATAGAAACAGATTTTAATAGAAATAACAATTTTCGAATTTTAATTTAATTAATTATAGAATACTTTGAAAATTAAAAACAAGAAAATAGAAATCCCACATGCCTCACAAGTACGCATTTAAATTTTTAGAATTTTAGATGCATTGGTAAAAGAAATACCGTATATAAAAGAAATGTATAAAAGAAGAAAATGTACAAAAGAAATATAGAAAAGAAATGTATAAAAAAATGTATAAAAGAAATATAGAAAAGAAATGTATAAAAAAATGTATAAAAGAAATTTAGAAAAGAAGTGTTTAAAAGGTTTGCAGTCGTTGAATTGCTTGAGTCAGGACCTTAATGTTTACTTAAATTCTTCCGTGGCCAAGAGATACATTAGTGAAAAATCTTTATTTTGTATTGGCTTACAAATTACTTCTATTTGTTTCGTTTCGTGGGGCGCCTCCAGCAGACGTAAATCAGATCCTTGACCTCTATGAATTCACATTTGCAATGGAATTATCCATATTATGGAAAATTCTGGAATGTACGAGAAGGTTGTAAGAGAATATACTGAAATGTTATCTCGTAGGATAACTCATCTTTTATATATACAAACTTAATTAGAAATCTTTTAAGAAAAAAGCTTAGTTGATTATAATTTTTAAAACATAATTTGATCGAATTCTGATGGTAATTTAAATCAAAATCAGAGTTAGTATTAATCCGGAAATGAATTAGTTCGGTATATTTTAAGAACTATTTGCAGCCAGTTGACGTCTTGGAGAGCCAAAGAAAATATTAGTTGAACGAAAAGTTTTCAAAATCGATGTCCATAAATTGTCGGGTTTTTTTTTATTTATTTTTCGTTAAAAGAAATTACGAATGCATTGGTGAAACCTTTCTATTATAAATTTTTTATACCCCTCCGAATACAATCAATGTTACTGAATAATAAATATTAATCTATTTTTTTTTTTATTTCAAATACCAAGAAATTACAGTCCTGCTAGTTTCTACTTCTAGATCCTGTGTGCAGGTGCTGAAGTTACATAATAATTACATTTACATTAATACAAAATCAAATTAAATTAAATTAACAATAAAATAGATGAATAAATCAAGATAAAAAATAAAGAAATAAAATATAGAACAAATAAAGTTATCCCTTCTATAATACAATAGAAATTAGAAATTCAAAGTCTAATTCATCTAAGTCTCGTTAATCCAATTAATTGTACAGATTAACGTACAATGATCATATCTCGCTTTACTAGGCACTGCTGAACGTCATTGAATTCCATCGCTTTTTGTAAGGGAGATTTTCTAAGGGATATTTCTTGTCTTACTGCTCAGATTTCTCCGTAAAAATTCACACAGAAATTTTCAAATAAAAAAGATAGACCATCTGTTGTCGGTAAATAAGCATATCAAGTTGCATGAAGATCCATTCTTAGATTCAGAAATACACGCAGTACTTTACCTTATTTACTTTTGGTAATTCGTTTCTCCTGTTCCTAATGTGACTTTGTTTTCCCTTTCCTTCCGTTTCCTACCAGATACACTGAAATGATGCTCTTTTTTTTTTTTTTTTTTTTTGATAAAAGGGTAACGTAAAACTTTCTTTCATCTTTTCCATGCAATTTTAAAGCTTACTGAATTTTCAATAAATCTAAGAAAAGGCTACTATTCGTAGAACACGATCCCAAATTTTATAAACGAAAATACTTCAAATAAATAAATGTATTTCACCAAATAGCGTAATATTACAAAAGCAAATTTTCGAAGTCTTTATGGCGACTTGTGTATCAAGTCAAAACAAAAAGGCCAAAAACAGAAAAGAAAACATAAGAATAAATAACAATTAACAAATAAAATTAGAAATGCAACCATAACAATTGTAAAGATGTTTATTGTATTACAAAATACTTTAGTAAAAAGTCACATTATGCTTATCTACGATAAAAGAAATTAATAACATAATAATTATCTGTTGATAGATAGATAGATATCCTAATAAATATATATGCTTAGATATAATATATATTTGTAGATATTACTGTAAAGTCAATAAATTTAATTCCAATAGGTGGTCAAAAATTGAGCCTTAGGTTCTACTCATGAAAACAACAAAAAAAAGCTCGTACAACATGGTTCCGGAAATGAATAGTTTTCGAGAAAAACGTAGTTTATAGTAAATATTGTGTGGGCCCGGTAGCCGAGTGGGTAAGGGCGCTTGGCTGCGGGTTGGAGGTAGCAGGTTCGGCGGAGGCCGGGAATTTTTCCACGCTTCTTTCTCCTCCAAACGGGCCCTAGGGTCTACCCAGCCCTATATAGAATGGGTATCGGGTTTCTTTCCCGGGAGTTAAAGGCGGGCGAGCGACGGGCCGACCCCCCGTCCTCAACTTTGTCCCGTAGGTTCTGAACACTGGAGCCTACCCTCCAGTTGCATTGCGCGGTCCTCTGGGTCTGATCGCAACTTTAACTTTTTATAGTAAATATTGTATTGTTTTTAAAAGAGTCAAAAAATCAATTGTTACTGCAACCGTGTTTAACTTCATTCACTAATTTATTGACATGTGTTTTATTCAACACCGTTTATGAAATCATACTTTCCCGATTTTGTTATTTGTGGTTCATTTTATGAATATTGGGTGTAATATGTTTTCTATCTTCATACTCTGCCAACAACACAAAACAAGAAACAAACCTACCTACATTGAATAATGATATAAGACGTTTTTCTCGAAAACTATTCATTTCCGGACCCATGTTAATAGGAGATTTTTTGTTTGTTTTCATGAGTAGAAGCTAAGGCTAAATTTTTGACCCACCTTTTGGAATCACTGTATGTACATACATTTCCGAAATTCTATCGATCTTTCTGAACATTTCTAATAAATTCCTACAATGAAGGTTTTTACAGTTTTGGGACTAAATTTTGATTAAAAATAATAATAATTTAGACGAGCGAAGCGAATCTCTCCAGTTCCAACTAGATAACATTTTGTGAACCGTTTTATTCAAAATCTACAGTAGCTAGAAATAGGAAATTTTGCATGCCCATGTAGAAATCCATGTAGAAGTGCACAATAATATTTTCGACACTTAAAATTATAAATTCGATTAGAATTATTTATTTTTAAAAACTTGGAAAAAAGCTATAAGAAAAGCCGTAACAGAAGCGTCTTTAGTTCTGAAACCGAAACAAAAATTTCCAATTTCTAAAAATCCTACAGCGTCGTAACATTAGTCACTTTAAAATGCCTCTCATACGCTATTATGTATTTAAGTACTTAGTATCTAATAAAGTGCGCGAGTCTAAAGCCCGACTTCGTGCTAGTAATAAGAAGAATTTAACACTGTTCAGTGTTGGTGAATTAGGTGAATGATCCGATATTACAGAAAAAGCAAAATTAGATTTTTTTTTCCATGTATAGCTTTTAGCGAACTTCCCTGAATAGCACTAAAAAAAAATATGTTACTGTTTCGCTTAACTGTAAATCCTTTTTATGGTTTTTTCAACTGAATTGTAATTATTAATTAAAAAAGCTCGAAAAGTGCATATTTTTATCTTAAATATCGAATGCAATGACCACGTACAAATAAAATGGGCATAATTCCACTGATCAATTACTTGTCATTTTAATTTGATTTTATTTACTCTTCCATTTTTCTTTGAACAGCATTTCATTACAGCAATAACAAAATAATAGAGAACCTTCTAGAAGAAATCTAATCCTGATTTCCTCTCTCAGCGGAAACTATTGTTTCCTTGTTCACACTTGAAGGACTTCTTAGGACTCGGGGAAACCAAACACCTGAACGTTCCACTCGACGGTCCTCTAATCGCATTGCGTCGCTACCAAGAATCTTAGCGGGGGTCTTGTAAGACGACACACGGTAATTCATCCGCTACAAGACAGGATTCTTTAGTCTTCGATAAGCTCTGGTAATACGATAGCCCTGGTCACCAGCTAATATCAGATTTTAAAAAAAGAATTAAAAGTAAATAATAAATAAAAAAAATTTGATCAGAGTCCGAAGCATGGGAAGTTCACAAACACAGAATGATTAGAATAGGTCAATTCCAAACTGATAGTTCAGGTGCAGTCATTTTGTGATTATTGGATTTAAAAAGCCCACTTTCTTAAAACGCTATTTATTTATTTATTTATTTATTTATTTATTTTTTTGTTTTTTTTGTTTAATAAAAAAATGTTTTTTCTTTTTTTTAAATACAGTCAAACTTGGATAATTCGAACTTGTTTAATTCCAAATTCTTGATAATTCGAATTTTTTGCTCGGTCCCTAGAATTCTGTATTAAAAGATGTTAAAAAATCGTGGATAATTCGAATTTTATTTTGGATAATTCGAATTTTTTCGTACGATTGTCCTTAAAATATTACGGTAAAAGTTGTTCTTGAGACTTTTCTCAGGTGCATTATTTATTTTAACGGTCTTTCTAAGGAAAACAAAAGCCGACGACGCTTTTTGAAGGTCAGTCTAATATAGAAGATTCTATTTTTGTATCAATTGATAGGTTGGAATCTTATGCTATGACTCAAAAATTGCATTCAATGAAGCAATGAAAAATATCTGCCTTTTTCTTAAAGTGATGAATAATTAAGCTAGTAAAAAATGTTTGATTTAATGAAAAAAAAAAGTTGCAGTATTCTTAGATAAAGTTTATGTATTAAATCTTTGATCGTGGAGTTAATCTTTTTTATTTATCTCTTCTATTTGAGAGAATGTATGTAATTCGAATTTTTGGATATTTCGAACTTTTTCTTTGGTCCCTTCAACTTCGAATTATCCAAGTTTGACTGTAATTATATTCCAATTAGGATATCTGCTGACTATATACAGTAAAATTTTTCTATTTTCTGAAAAAAACAAAGTAGCGATAGCGATTAGTAAACCAATCACAATGCTTCGCAACGGCTTCTGATACGTGACTGAAGAAAATTATTCAAAAGTTGTTAATACACTTATGGCGGAGTGCACCAAACTTCAGTTAACTTTGATGACTGTAGTTTGGACGGAGCTAAAATTAGTGGGGGGGTGCTGCTCCAGAAAAATTTTATCCTTTGTTTTAAAATTGTGTGAAAGGAAACAAACGTGTATAAAAAGAAAATTTATTCAGAAACTTGATAAATTTCTTTTTATACATGTTTGTTTCCTTTCACACAATTTTAAAACAAAGGATAAAATTTTTCTGGAGCAGCACCCCCCTCTAATTTTAGCTCCGTCCAAACTGCAGTCATCAACATTAACTGAAGTTTGGTGCACTCCGCCATGAATTCCTAATAATGATTTAAAAAGAAGGACGAGTAGAGTGCAGATTGAGTCACCTTTACGTTAGAATAGACTGCGCCGGGGTGGTGTAGAAAATGCGCGCGGCGATTCTGTTTGCGACCTCATTCTATCTTACTATTTATATGGAATAATCGTCATTCTCAGCTCAAACCATGTTAATAGACTGCATTCAATAACTTTTGAATAATTTTCTTCATTCACATATCAGAAGCCGTTGCGAAGCATTGTGGGATACTGTCTGTCCATAGACAGACAGACAGACAGACAAACCGGGACTACAAGGCTTCAATCAGAAGCCTAAAATTGAATTAAATCCGCATTATTTACTTAATTGTCTAAAATTACTTAATTTTGATTCTATCAAATGAATTCATGCGCAATGAATTAAGGATTTAATATTCATCGTTTACAACAATGAGAGATTAACAAATATTGTTTAGAATTCAGTTCTTTTCTATGAGAATTTCTGTCGCCTTGTCGCGCTAAATTCTCGACAAGGAACCATTTGGAAAACATTTCAAATATTAAAGTTAAAGGGCGCTTCACATAGATCCGAAAATCGGACGGTCGGATCCA
>JAFIDM010000005.1:17143733-17154461 GCA_023159025.1 Thereuonema tuberculata | reverse complement strand
TCGGATCCATGTGAAACGCCCTTTAGTCGTCCTTTGTCCTCGAATAGGCATGTCAAGTTTGGAGACGATCCATCCAGCGGATCCAAAGTTATTAGGGAGAGACACAGACTCATTGGTTTGATGATTTCCCCATTGGAAAGTAAGTTAACAAAAATAAAAAAGAATAGAGAAATTGATCCGATAAAGAAGCTTGGGGACTTCCAAATAAAGATAGAATACGTAAACTGCAAATTGATAAAACAGCTGCGATCGCTTTTTGATTCCGTTTACGAATTGATTTTTTTTAAAAAAAAACCTAATGTTTGCGTATTTAAATATTTTACTACCTTTTTTTGTTTTTTGTTTTAGCCTGCTATTCCTAAGGAAAACGACGCGTTTAAAGTTAATGAGTGCGTTTCATTTACACTCTTTAGGAAAACGGTTGAACTTTTAATAATCTCTGAAACCAGGGAATGGATCTTTTCCTGATTTCTTTGCCTATTTTACAAGAAGAGGTAATTTTCCTTAATCTTTTTCGTATGGAAACTTTGTGTATGTCTGAATTTCGATACAGAAACTTGCGTGTGAAAATGACAAAAAAAAATATTAGAAAAATATTATATTAAATAAAATTAATGTGTGTAAAATTGTAATGACGAAATAATTAGGCCAACACACTGGGTTAAAATTCATAATTATACTGTATAAGTCCTTTTTTTGAGGGATTTCCTCACTCCGGGATAAGCTATTACCACGATATTTCGGCCCGGTGCCTCGGGCCTTCTTCGGGAGATATAAAAATGTCAATCACATAAAGGTGAGCGCAGAACTAACAACTTCCGTCGTTAGTTTCTCGGATAAGTTACTCATGTTGTTTATCCCGATATCTCATCCCGGAGTGAGGAAATCCCTCAAAGAAAGGATCTATACAGTATCATATCTCACTCCTCCTTCAGGACCAAACTATTCATAATTGTATTAAAAATTAAAATACATGCAAGCTTTCTAACCGACCTGCGGTGGTTTTTCAACAAAATTAGTCGGTTAGAAAGCTTACGCGTATTTTAATTTTTATTACAATTATGAATTTTACCCCAGTGTATTGGCCTTATTATTTCGTCTTTAAAAAAATATTAGAAGATGAACAAGTAACTCTCACCGATAGCCGACAACGTAATTCTATCCAGAGTTTAAGCAATTCTTACCGTTATTTATTGTAAAATTTGCGCTTGCTGTAATATTGGTTAAAATTCGAAGGATTTCGCCGCCTTCAAACAAGCATTTGTGGATTTATTCAATTTTCTGCACTTGTATACCGTTGTATACATAGGCCTATATAAAAAGTAGAGCATCGATTATCCGAATACCAAGCAGCCGAAACATCGGTTAACCGAAGGCTTTGTAGTAAAAATTTAAGTTGGAGAAGCCACAATATCAAGACATTAAAAAAAAAATAGTGATGCCATTGCAAAATTTGCAAGTGTACTTGACAGTGATGAAGGAAGTTTAAAAAAAAAAACGATGAAGGTGGCGGAAAACCAGTGACTTATTGTCCTCCAAATGAAAGTTGGCCGGCGGAAGTTTGAACTGCGCATCCCTTCCGGTAGCTGATCAATTATGTTTTCCTGTCACAATGGACGACAGAGTCTGTTTTCACTGAGAAAGACATGTTGATAACGCCAAATTAAAACTTCTCTCGACTATTTAGCGTTATTTCAATACCAGTTGCTAACAATAAGTATTTATATAAATAAATAAATATATATTATTTATAAATACAATGCTCTTTTGCAAAGTAACAAGCGATTACCGTAATGGCGGCGTCCTGTCATAAAATCAGACGGAAGTGCCTGACCAGACTAATCGATCATACATGCGCAGATCTCACAAAAACAGGGCGACCATCTCTCATTTAGAGGACAATAGTTGCGTTGTTTTGTCATTACGTTAATTAGCAATATTTAAAATACAATAGAAGGTATTGTGTTTAATACGTATCACTATTTCTGTGTTTCATATTGCTCCTACGACACTGATACAATTTTTTTCATAAATGATCGCCTATCCTACACACATATAGATATATATATATATATATATTTATTTCGTTTATACTTTTATCAAAAATAAAAAAAAAATCAATTTAATGATCAGAAATCAAAACAATTTTTTTAGATACCTCTCATTACTGTGAAATTTCCCGCATGCCTGAAACCTCAGCTCTATTGCGAACGCCACTCAGTTGTTGTGTTCAAGATGACCTTTGATAACTTGTTTGTCGTTCCGGGAACGAGAGTGAGATCTTTCACGCTTTCTGAGTATAGTGTCAAAGGGTTAATCTGGCTGATGAGTCGTAACTAGAACGAAACGGCTGTCCCAGATTTCCGTCGATGCACAAAAAAAAAAAAAAAAAAATTGTGCGTTCTCTGTATTCTCCTTTTTCATTGTTCATGTTTTGTTTTGTTTTTTGTTTTGGGCTTCTTTTAAAGAAGTGACAAAAGACCAAGGACTAAGAACAGTGTCATGACTGTCTGTAATTCCAGATTACAGACTTTAGTCTTAGATTTGATGAAACTTGGTTTGGGGATTTTTATTAATGCCAAACTAGTAACTTCCAATTTGCTCATTTATGGTTATTATAGAAGCACAAGATAGTAGTTACAAAATGCATGTGAAACCCTTGAACTTTCGATATATTCTAAGTACTGAATCACTGCATTTTTGTTCATAAGATATTACCTGATTCAATAAAGCTCGACTTCTGCGTTAACGACCCGGTGTAGTTTTTCACGTGTTGAATCTCGTGCAACGTGAGTTTCTGAGTACCTTCCAATTAGGGAGTTAGGTGATGTCTTCGACATGACAAGCGTCGTTCTGTGCTGTAGCCGTGATAGAGGGCGCTGGTGTCCAACAGATTACATGTTTCATATGTTTAATTTTTCTTTTTTTTTTTTTGTTTTTTTTTGTCGATTCTTTAATTATTCGAAGGCAAAAGAAAAAAAATCAAACAAATTCAAAAGAACTTAAAGCCTACTTTCCTGAAAACGTTATTTTCTTTTTTTTTATTTAAATAGTAGTTGAAAAAAATACACAGTAACACATAAAAAATTATGATATGTACCCAATACAAACAGTACGGATTCACTATTTTCTGAATAAAAAAATTAAACAACTAAAAAAATAAATCGACATTATTTAAGCAAGTTGTCTAATTCTGATTAATTTTCATCGTATCAAGCTATGCCCAAACGATTATTTAAAAATTTAATATTCATTGTTTAAGACATTGAGGGATTAAGGTCCTGACTCAATCAACTGCTGGTGACTGCAAACCTTTTATTTCTTTTATATACATTTCTTTTTCCAATGCACCTAAAATTCTGAAAATATAAATATATATACTTGTGAAGCATCTGGGATTTATATTTTTCTTGTTTTTAATTTTCAAAATATTATATAATTAATTAAAGTTAAAATCAAAAACAATCAATGATTGGGATTTCTTCGAGATATTACTCTGTATTTTCAAATAAAAAAAAATTGACAAAAACCTGAAAAGGTAAAAAATTTATAAAACAATGATTTGTATTTAAAATATTTATTATTAGTGCAATAGTTAATTTAAAAAAAAAATTAATCTCAATTTAAAAAAAACAAAAACATGAGTTTTTTTCTTTTTTCTTTTCGATTACCTGTTGCACTAATAATAAATATTTTAAACACGAATGATTATTTCAAAAATATTTTATCATTCCAGATTTTTGTCAAGTTTTTTTGAGTTGAATGTACTGAATAATACCTCGAAAACACCCCAAAAAATCGACCGTAATGTCGATTTGAATTGAATTTTAATTTAATTAATTACAGAATATTTTGAAAATTAAAAACAAGAAAATAGAAATCCCAGAAAAACAGAAATTTTCCAAGTTTGTATTTAAATCTTCAGAATTTTAGGTGCATTAGAAAAAGAAATATATAAAAGAAATAAAAGGTTTGCAGTCGCCTACATTTGCTCGAGTCAGGACCTTAATACGAAAAAGATAGAAAGCCATTGTTTAGAGAATTAAGTAAATAAAGAAAAGGAAATTCAGCACTTGCATTAAAGAGGAAATTGCCTTTCTGATTTTATTACGGGAAGGAATTGGGAACGACCGTTTCGTCCTTCTACGGACTCATCAGCCCATTGTTTAGATTCCAGTGCTTTTCTATTGGAATTTCTGTCGCCATCTCCGTGCTACTTTCTCGACAAGGACCCCCTTGTAAAAGATTCCAAATTCAAACATTAGATTGTAGCTAATTCTCTTAATATGCATACCAAGTTTAAAGAGGACTCATCCAGCGGTTTATAAGTTATTAGGGACACGTACACACAAACACACACCGACTGATTTGGTGAGCTTCAGTTGCTTATTTTGCTTTAATAGGTTTTCATAGTATGATCCCAAATTCTACTAAGAGCGGAATTAATATCACTATTACTTCGTAATTAAAAAGTAAAAAAAAAAAACTCAAAAACAAACAAAAATGTCCGTCTCTCCTGTCCGTCCGTCCGTGTCTGTCAACCCCTACAACTCCCAAACAGAACGTCGGATCCAGAAACGGATTTCACCATCGTGTTCAGATTACCAAACAACGTAGGAAGGGTGTATTTTTCAGGGGCCGAGGCCCCCACCCCCATATACACTCATGTACCCCCATGTACAGTATACTCTCGATATCTCGAACTTCGATATCTCGAAAAACCTTGATAAGTCGAAAAATTATTTTTCCCCTTGATATTACATATTCATCTAATGTTAATTTTAATTCTTATATCGAAGAGTTTTCACTCAAAACCTTATTATGTCGAATATTTTCGAAGTAAAAAATGAATTTTTCCGGAAAAATCGCCGTTCAGTTGTGTCGAAGCAAATAGAGGTATTTTTTTAAGAAATTCTACCAATGTAAGTTCATTGTATTTTACTAATTCTTTTCAATTTAATGTAATTATTTTCGACTTTTACTTTTAAAAAATAAAATTATCATTGCTATATTTAGACTTATTGTTAACTATCATTACATATTTATACATATACTCATCTATCATGACTAATTTTTAGATTATTATTCCGTATCTTGTGTTTTTATGTGAATGTTTTGGTTATGACCTAGTTATCTCGAAAACTCGATATCTCGAATTTTTTTTAGCGTCCCTTCGACTTCGAGATATCGAGAGTATACTGTATTTAACATTGTTGTCATTGGATTTCCGCTATTAACTTAATTGTTAGAAATGAAACGATCTGATTTAAGTTATTTGATATAGTTTGATTATTAAGGTTTCGGACTCATTTAGTGAAGGTTGTCGGTTCGAATCCGAATATCTTCTTTTTTTTTTGTCTAGTTCAGCTCTCGAAGCTTTTTCGTTTTCAATTCACTCAAAACAATTTTTTTATAGGCCTCCACTAAACATTTATAAATCACTTAAAAGACCTTTTAGTATTTTCATCTTAGATTTATACTGTCCTCCAAATGAAAGTTGGCCGGCGGAAGTTTGAACTGCGCAGCCCTTCCGGTAGCTGATCAATTATGTTTTCCTGTCACAATGGACGATGGCGTCTGTTTTCACTGAGAAAGACATGTTGATAACGCCAAATTAAAACTTCTCTCGACTATTTAGCGTTATTTCAATACCAGTTGCTAACAAAGTATTTATATAAATAAATGAATATATATTATTTATAAATACAATGCTCTTTTGCAAAATAACAAGCGATTACCGTAATGGCGGCGTCCTGTCATAAAATCAGACGGAAATGCCTGGCCAGACTAATCGATCATACATGGGCAGATCTCACAAAAACAGGGCGGCCATCTCTCATTTGGAGGACAGTAAATGAAGCTATCCCACACTATAATACTTCAGAAAACTTGACAATGAGCTTCCATAAAATGTCCATACGTTAGAAATGCTTACAGTCGAATAGTTTAAAGAAACTTTTCTTTTAAAATAACTTCTGAGATGAGCTCATTTCGACAAAAGCGAATGAATTTGTATTTTTGTCGCAATGTCTGATCTAAATAGAGAAGACTTGGAAATAATCCAGTGTCGTTCTTTGATGTCACTCACGAGACAGTCTATCGTAAAATTATGGAGGAAATTTGGAGACAAAGTTCCGGTGCGTTGCCAGACGATCCATCTGTCAAATAATTTTTTAGCAGTCATGAATTTGTTTTTCCTTCGGTGTTTATTTTCAACCTAATAATCTAAACGCAAGCTCTTCACTTTTGTCTTTTATCGTGACTTATAAACAAAAAATATAGAATTTTTAAGAAGTTGTGTTTTAAAGAAAATAGGCCACAATGTTATAATTCTTTGAACTACTTGTTATTTTTATGTAATTAAAAAAAAAATTGCTTGAGAAATTCATAAAGCAACTTCGGTCATGGTCTCATTTGCATATTACATATTATATAAGCTATATTTTATATATCACTAGCAGCAAAGCCAGTTTTGTTTTTTTTTGTTTTGTTTTTTTTTGTTTTGTTTTTTTTTTAATATTTATCAGACCTATTTAGGTGTACTTCTTACCTGTACACCTGTAATATAGGTTCTGAGAGTTTAATCTAAAGGATCATTTTCCACCCAAAAAGAAAAACGAAATACCAACCATATCTAAAGTTTAATTTATCTAAAGAATAATTATTATTTTTGATTCATAACGCCGAAAGGCATTTAAAACTCACCTTTATATAATCTAAATACTGCACTAATTTGTGAACGAAGCTTCTATGGCAAAAATGGTTTTGAGTTTCAAAATCAGCGTAAAAAAATGAGTAAGTATGCCAAATCTCATTAAAATGGATGCAGTGGTAACAAAACTATTTGGTTTTGAACATATGTTTTGTTAGAATTTCAGTTAAAATTTCATGGAAACAACATGGAATGACAAAATGAACTAATATTTCATCCAATTTGAGTACCCTTGATTCAATGGTGCCATTGAGAACCTTGGATCTATCTTTACAGCTTAATTATATCGAGTTACAGACAGACAGACGAAATTAGCAATTTATATAAGTTGATTGTTAAGTTTTCTGATTTTGTATCGGGATCCAACAATTCAGGATACATAAAGAAAAAAATATGAATAGCAAAAGGGAGAATAATATAGAGTAGAGCCCCGATTATCCGTGGAATTGGGTGGCAAGAGTACCACGGATAGTAAAAATCGCGGATAACCCGAAAAAAAACTAAAAATGAGGTGTAAACATGAAAAAAAATATTTCAGCATAAAAACTACGTTTTATTGTACAAAAAACATAATATGTAAAACTTTTAAAATATGTACTGTACAGCAGAAAGCTTTCTGCAGAGCAAGAGCCTGCCACTCATCCACAAATTCCGAGAAGGCCTTTAGGATTACGATGCACAATAAACCTGTCAGTAATTTTCGATCTTCGCACTGTAGGGCCTATTGTACTTTCCCTGTTGTTGGCTTGGATTAAAATTGGTTTTTTTTTTTTTTTTTTGAGGTTCGTAATTAAAATTTTTTTCCGCGGCACTCGCGGATAATCGGGGCGCTACTGTACGTATTTTTAAACCAACCAAACCTCCACGACTTATCTGAATTTATTGTAGATCGATTACGAACCACTGGTTTACATTACGATTCATCAAAATATAGAACAATCACAAATTGTCGAGTCAAAGGTTTTTCTTTCCAAACGCCGATTTCATTTCTTTCTTTTTCTTTTCTGTGAGTTTCCGTCCTTTTGGGAAATTGATTTCAAATTAAATTTTAGCTTCCATTAAGTTTGATTCACAGCTGAGGCACAAATTAAAATCACAGATCAAAACTTCATTTCCAAAAAAAACTTCAGTTAATTACCAATTCCTGTAATTAGCTTTCCGAGAATGTTTCATACAGGGCGTTTCAAAAATCCTGACACTTCAATTTCTGTAAGATGTGACCCTAGTATTATTACAGTAGACTCTCGATATCTCGAAGTCGAAGGGACGCTAAAAAAAATTGGAGATAGCGAGTTTTTGAGATAACCAGATCATAACCAAAACTTAAAAATTCACATAAAAACACAAGATACGGAATAATATTCTAAAAATTAAGATAGATGAGAATAAGTATAAATATGTAATAATAGTTAACAATAAGTCCAAATATAGCAATGATCATTTTAATTTTTAAAAGTAGTCGAAAGTAATTACATTAAATTAAAAAGAATCGTCTCTGACCCCTCAGAGAGATAATGAAGGGTGTAACAGATTCTTGGAAAAATACCTCTATTTGCTTTTGACACAACTGAACGGCGATTTTTCCGGAAAAATTCATTTTTTACTTCGAAAAATATTTGACATAACAAGGTTTTGAATGAAAACTCTTCGACATAAGAATTAAAATTAACATTACATGTATATGTAATATCAAGGAGGAAAATAATTTTTCGACATATCAAGGTTTTCGAGATATCGAAGTTCGAGATATCGAGAGTCTACTGTATTTTGTTAGTCCTAAAATATTTATTTTACTAGTTCTGTCTCTCCTGAAACATCCTCCTGAAGAATCTGCGCTATCTCTCTCTCTCTCTTCCGCTCATGTGACTTAAATTCAGTAAATTCACTTAAGTAATAAGACAATGCTTCTAAACAGCTATCTGATAATAAAAAAAAAAAACCAAAAAGACTTCACCAAAGATATGGTTTCGCAACCTGAGCTATCACCGATGGGAACCTAAGACAGCCGTTTCGTCCTTTTTGGAACTTATCAGCCAGATCCACCCAACGATGATAGCTCAGGGTGGAAAGCAAAACATTGGAGCAGTCTTTTTTTATGTTTATTATTATGTCTTCTGCATGTGTATTTTTTTAACCAGATTTACTCGATAATTTACTCTAAGAGTGCGTGACAAAGAGTAAATCTGTTTGATGACGCCTAATAAGGCAGAAACAGCTGTCCCAGATTATAGCTTAGGATGCGAGGACTTTATTTAATTGTGTGCATTTTGAATTATATTTTTTATACTTATTTATACACTTTCAATTTCGTACTATTAATAAGCAAAAATTGTACGGATATTTGTAAATTTGTAAGCAGAGTCGGAGAAATAACCAATCACAGTGCAGCGTTGGAACACGTCAGTCGTGACGTCACGCCCATTTGTAAACATGGCGCTCTACTATTCGCCCCACTTCAGCACGACGGAGCGCGATTACACAATTATTAACCGCATATTGAGATTTTCTTCCACACACGAATGAAGTTTGCACTGAAATGCATGAAGCTCATGAGTCAAAATTTATCAGAGAGTTCGTAAAACCTCGGTTTTTACTTAACTCCGCAGCTTCGACTGTTACCCCATTGAACTCTGGGATAGCCGCTTGCTCACTAATCAACAGTAGATCCCCAACTTCGTCCCGTAGGTCCACCGTGCTAGGAGCCTTACCTCCAGCTGCCCCAAAGGCCTGTCAAGGCCTATTCGTGGGAATCTTTAACTAAAAAGCCGTACTGCCAAAACAAACAAGCAAACGTTGAAACCAAATCAAAATTAATTTACATTTTAGTAAAGATAAAATTTTTTGAAATCGTTTTTAGTTGCTATCGAAATTCAGTAAAAAAAAAGGAGGATAGATGCACGGGAAAGAAAAAAATATCAGTTCTTTTAATGGAAAATATTACTTTTCTGTTAAATATTTAATTAGAACTGAAAACTGCTAAACTGGCAACCTACAGTTCAAAGCACAGGTCGACCATCACTAATCCGGCACTAATTTCGGCTAGCGTAATTTCCCGTGTCGCCAAACCAACCTGCCGCTACTGTTTCATGGCGCTACTTGCCAACACTGTTGACGTCGCTTAAAAACATAGGCAAGTCATTCCAATTTGTTTTTCTCCATTTATTGTTATAACTTTTCCAATGAATAAAGGAAATGCTTCATCACTTTGGAAGCGACGAACTTTCTTGTGTAAGTCAACAGAATTACCTGTATCATTTATTTTATGTGCTTCATTAAAATTTCGCTTGATTTTTCAATTAATGTTTCTTTTTTCATTATTAACAAACTTTTACTGTTTTACAGGATAGTTTAAAGATAGGATGAGGTGGTTAATGGCGGGTAAAAATATATTCTAACCTAACCTTCTGTGATTCGGCAAAATCACTAAACCGGCATCCTGATGATCCCAATGTTGCCGGATTAGTGATGGTCGACTTGTATCTTCAATTTACTTCATTTGTTGTGATTTTTTGCTCAGTTAATATTTTAGCCTAATTTTCTAGGAAAGTGAGATCAAATTAGTCAGTCTTTGAAGTGGGTAGTTCTATGTGTGTGTCCTTTAATAACTTTTGAACGGCCTGATTGAACTTCGTGAATACGTAAGATGGAGACGATTGAACTATTATGTTGGAAATGAATCCTCGTCGAGAAACAGCACGAGAAGGCGACAGAAATTCTCAAAGAAAAACAATGGAATCTAAACAATGGATTTCTATTTTATTTCTGTTAAATTTCTTAAGCAATGAATGTTACATCTTAAAAGCAATCCAATTTATTCGGTTCCAGTAAAACAATGCTGATTCAATTCATTGCTTTTTCATTCAAAATCACTACAAATAATATCATTAACTTATAAAACTTCTTTTATTATAACTAACGTCTCCATAAATCATTGCTTTTTGTCACAAAAATAGCCTCTCAACTCGTACAGGGTTCGGTTCTCATGTGGGTTTCGTTGATGGTGGCGATCCACGCTG
>JAFIDM010000005.1:17121558-17143723 GCA_023159025.1 Thereuonema tuberculata | reverse complement strand
CGCTGCGCAGGTTTTCTCGGGGTTCTCCCGTTTCCCCTGCATTTCTCACACCATCCTTTCTCAGTCTTTCTCTCCGTCTGTCCTTCTTTCCGTGGGATAGCACAAAAGATCTTCCAGGTCGACGTGCTCGGCTGTCAAGCCACCCACATTCACAAGTAATCTAATCACAAAAATAGAAAACTTATACTGTCGCTTCTCTTCGCAAGCCTCGCATACATAACGGAAAACGAAATTTTGTTTATTCCAAAACACAAATTAGATCAATTAAAATAAAAGTAAAATTAAATTACAGTTTAAATTCTAAAGAATACATGCAATATAATATTAAAATCCATTTGTAACAGTCGGAAATTTGCGCAGTTGTGTTGACCATCCATCAATTCTTCTGTTCCCTGGCAAGGCGCGTGCGGAAATTCAATTGTTGCGAACGTAAGCACATACGCTGTTTTTTATACTGTAGCTTAAAATGGGATAAAAATATAGTCTAATAGGTAAAATTAACGTGAGTGGAATTGTTATAAATAAAAAAATTAGATGCTTGAGAAAGAACCGCTGGCGGTTTCGAAAGCTTGTAATTTTATCTTTTTAATGTAAATATGAATCCGGTGTGTTGGCCTCATTATTTTTTATTTACAAAAATACAGCCTTTTCATTATTATCTTCAACGACTTTAAAATAATAATAATAATGATAATTTTTTTTAACACTTGGCAATATGTGCTTTGGTCCTTGATCCGCCATATTGTCTTTGCTGGGGAAATCCATGGTTTGAAACTTTTTATATAATAATAACAATAAAGAAATTTAAAAAATGAAAATTTAAGGAAAAGCTTGATAGCGTTTGTATTTCTTACATATTTCCTTATTTGAGTTTTTAACAAGAAGTAAAGGTCAAGAAGATAATTTCGAGTTTATTATCCAAATGTTAAATAACTTAAAATTTAGAAGAGAAAGTGAAATGATAATAAAAAAATTTAATATTAGAAATATATAAAATATATTTCTTTTTTAAACCCAAATTTATGTTGATAGATTTATTGATAAATTTGTTGGTAATGTCGCCAACTATTCATCAAGATTGACTCGCTTTTTTATTATTATTATTATTGTTTAATGAAGCGACCTCTGGCGCTGATTGATGTAAATACATCCTCCGGCGCTTTGGAAAAAAGTTTTTTTTTTTTTTTACACTGTTTCTTTATTAATCGGAATATAGTTCTGAAGGGTCGTACAGGTCATGAAGGTTTTAAGTGTTCTTAACAATTAATCGTTAAACTTAAAAGTTAAAATTTCTTTATCTGTAATTCTGCCAAACATTTTCTCGATGTTCAAGATTTTCCTGCAGGCGATCGATCACATTCTCCAGTTCAATTCCTGTTCTATTCTTTTTTTCAAATCCTGGCTGTCTAGTCGATGTACTACAATGCAGAAGGGATACAGTTTAGTACGTAGAATTTCTTCAATTTTGAATATTCGAACTTTACCTTCTTTCAAAAGGAACCAGAAAGAATTCTACACCTATTAACAGTTTTTTGGCCTCGTTTTCGATTTTGTATGTAATACTTCTCACAAGCCAGATCACTCAGTTTAAGTGTTCTTAACAATTAATCGTTAAACTTAAAACGCGCCTCTCATCCCCAAATAACTTTTGAACCCTCTGATAGATCTTCTTGAAAGTTAGTGTGAATATTGAAAGATTACTGACGCTAACTTTACTATTTGTAATCTTTCCCAAATGGGTTCTTGTCTAGAAATTAGATCGAGAATGTGATACAAATTCCCACAGAAAAAAACACTGGAATTATAACAATGTATTTCTATCCACTTTTATTACTACTTTTCAGCAATAAAGCTTAGTCACTTTTAGCTAATCTGTTTATTAGTTTGCGGTTTGACATGATTAAAGTTACTCCGGTGTTAATTTAAGTAAGCAACGCCGATTTAAATAGGTCCTGTATTTATTATCGACTCATTGTGATAGCGACTAAAATCGGTAGCTATTGTGTTTGTCCTTCCGTCTGTAAGTGTCTGTTCAGCCCTAACAACTCCCAAACAGAAGGTCGGATCCACAAACGGATTTCATTATCGTGTTTAGAGGCCCAAACACCTTAGGAGCAGGGTATTTTCAGGGGCCAACGTCCCTTCATGTTCGAGATATTTGGCATTGTTTTCATTGTACCCCGCTAACAACTCCCGAATGAAAGGGTCGGATCGACAAACGGATTTCACTATCATATTCAGAGACCCAAACACCTTAGGTTAACAAGTAACTACTCACTACTTTATTTACAACATAGCGATGCTCCCGAATTTTTCGCGTACAACAATATCAAGGGTGTATAGGGAATGGTGCAATGGACAAAAAACGTCGAGTCACCGTCACTCCTGTGGACGAAAATCGCTCGTTGATGAAAGAGGCAGGAGGAGGATGTCTAGAATTGTGCTAACCAGAAGACAGGTCGTGGTTGCCGAAGTGACGACCGACTTCAACAGTGGTGCGCAACAAACCATCTCGCAAAGCACCACTACACGTACCCTGCTGCAGATGGGCTACAACAGCCAACGGCGTCGTATGGTACCCATGGTATTAGCAAAGAACAGGAGCCCACGCCTTCTGTGGGCATAGTAACACCAACACTGAATCATCGACGACTGGAAAAAGGTTGCTTGGTCCGATGAGTCGAAGTTTCTGCTACATCATGTTGATGGCAGACACAGAATTTGGCGCAAACAACATGAATATCTAGACCCGTAGTGTCTCACAACAACTCTTCAAACCGGTAGAGGCAGTGTCATGGTGTTGCGGATGCACACGTTGGGTCCATTGACACCTCTGGAGGCATGGCAGGATGCTAGAGCGTACCTAAACACCGTAGCTGACCAAGTGCAACCGTACATGTTAACAGTTTATCCTCATGCAGATGGCTACTTCCAGCAGGATAATGCGCCGGTGCACAAAGCCCGCATCACTATGTGATGGTTTAAGGAACATGACTATGACTTTTCCTTGCTGCAGTGGCCCGCTCAGTCCCCGGATCTCAGCCCGATTGAAAATTTGTGTGATAAGCTGGAACGGGTTATTCGCTCCAGGCCTACATCTCCATCAAACCTTCAGGAACTGCACTCATGTCTGCATGGTACACAATACCTCAACAACGTTTTCAGCATCTTGTGGAATCCATACCTCGACGAATTCAGACTATTTTGAGGGCTAAAGGAGGCCCAACACTCTACTATTATCGTCGCGGCGAGAGTTGGACCCGCAAACACATTATCATTGACTAATTTCTCCAGTATCAATGCCTTAAGCTCCGCAGAAAATATCAATCTCAATTATCAAAAATAGGAAATATCAAAAATCTCACATACATCTTCTTGAAGTCGACGAGCAACGTTAAGAATAATTTCCCTACTTGATTTTTGAGACCTTTTCCTCGTCGAAATGTTGAATGTGAATCAACGACCGCCATTTTCTCTTACATTTGAATGTGACCGACAGGCCAGGAAAGAAAAATCTATCATCTGCGTTGCATTCTGGGAAGTTCATCTTTGGCCGTACTGATAATAGCTAGTTTATATCTAATAAAGTGGCCGGCCAGTGTATATATACAATAGCTTTGGATTAGCAGCGCCGAAAATCTATCTCTCTTCTGTCGTCCTGTACTGAGGACCAATCAGGTGAGACTTCGTTTGCAGGAACAGTCTTAATACCCCAATGCCTGATAATCCCTTAATCCCTTGACACCACGCATCAATATACTGAATGTTGTCGGTTCGAATCCCTGTATCTACTGGGTTTTTTTTTTTCTTCCTTAATCTTTTTTTCTCAATGTCCGCGTGGATTTTTTTTTCTTCTTATTTTCATTACGCTCTTTTTATTTTTTCCTAACTTTTTTTTTTTATTTTTCCTTTCGTTAATGTACTTCCTTTCATTTTATTATTATTTTTAAATTTTGATGTTATTATGGGTAATCCTTAAATTAATCCTTTAGCCAAAATTATATTCGCTTGTTTTCCTTCAGGTCAGACAAAATTTGAGCTTGCTCTGTTGCGAAAGGTATTCTGAGTTTGTATTGTCCTCCAAATGAAAGTTGGCCGGCGGAAGTTTGAACTGCGCAGCCCTTCCGGTAGCTGATCAATTATGTTTTCCTGTCACAATGGACGATAGCGTCTGTGTTCACTGAGAAAGACATGTTGATAACGCCAAATTAAAACTTCTCTCGACTATTTAGCGTTATTTCAATACCAGTTGCTAACAATACGTATTTATATAAATAAATAAATAAATATATATTATTTATAAATACAATGCTCTTTTGCAAAGTAACAAGCGATTAGCACAATGGCGGCGTCCCGTCATAAAAATCAGACGGAAGTGCCTGACCAGACTAATCGATCATACATGCGCAGATCTCACAAAAACAGGGCGGCCATCTCTCATTTGGAGGACAATAACTGAATGTAAGCGTTTCGTTTCCACGACTTTAAAAAACAACAACAACAACAAAAAAAGCCGGGAATTTTTAGAAATCACATTTTAAAGAAAGTAGGTTTTTGTTTCTTTCCAACTTGTTGTTGTATCTTAGTTATTCCAAAGATCTAAACTGTGGAGTCTGTAAATTAAGGATAATCAATGAAGGACTCTATTTGTTCCTCTCCTTCTTTCTAACAACGGATGTGTCTGTCCAGTTGAACCTGTGATCCACACGACATTTCAATCGGAATTTGCGATTCAAATGTGTATTTCGAAAAGCGACGACGACTCGAGCGCCCTCACGATTAGATTGAAATGCGGCGCTTCGCCTAAAACCTTTCTGACAGAAATATAAAGTACAATTTGGTGAAGCCATCGTGAGACGGTAGATTCGAGAAATCCTTCGTCTGACTGTTTAATTCCTCCTTATTCCTTTTATCTAAGAAGTAAAATTCTTAAAATGAGTCTTTCCGTGTAAACCGATACAGTTCTTCCCCTCTAATAACTTAACACCGTCGGATAGTTCTTCTTGGAAGTTGGCGTTCTTATTTATGGACAGCAAATGACGATTTATATTCAGTAATTTATATTCAGTCTACGTGTAAGTGTTTATGTTCTCTGTAACAATCTTTGAACTGTTGACTGAATCTTCTTGAAAATTGGTATCGAAATTGGATTTCCGGTGAGAGAAAGCAATTTAGCTAGGTCTCAATTTCGGAAAAACTCATTTAGGGGGTAAATGATTGAGTTACCATCCATTTAGTGCCTTTATTTTATTGTCAGTGTTCTTACTTTAGTATTGTTTTATTTGTTTCTTAATAAATTCGTGTAGTGTGAGTTTTTATTTATAATAAAATAATAATTTTATTTTTACATTGTTAATTAATTTTATTTTTTTGTACGCTATTAGATATCATCAAAATTGATTGGAATTAAAAAACTTGAAAATTTTAAGTAATTTCATTAAAAAAAAATGAAAAATATGTAATGTTTGGATTGAGAGATATTAAAAAATTGAATCATTTATTTTATTTTTCGTTTGTATTATTTTCACTTTAAAAATGAACAAGTAAAAGAAAATTTGTGCTGAAGCATAAAATTAAGTAAAAACCATGCGGACATTGAATGTTGCCATAAACAATTTCAAAAAAACAGAAATAATTTCTACACTAAAACGTCCTCGGAAGGAATCGAACCTGCAATCTTCTGATCTGAAGTCAGACGTCTTACCCATTAGGCCATGAGGACTATGTTATTATTATTGTTAACTATCGCGTATCACTCCCTTGATCCGTGAATTTCCCATGTACATTTAGCAACACCCTGAATAGTCATAAGCTTCATTCTATAGCCTTTACATGTTCCTTTCTGTTTCGGAAATCCATACGTCCCTTGAGCCCATTGCACATGGATCCGAAAATCGGATGGTCGGATCCACGAATCGGACGTATTCTCTTTCTCATGGCCACGAAACTCTCTCCGACGTCGTCTATACGACATATAACATTCAAATCGTTCGTATAGGCGAGGTTTCGTGGCCATCTGTGCAATGGGCTTTAGATTGTATAGGAGATGAAAATATATCTCTTAGAAGATCAATTGTTGAAGAAAGGCATTTCGTGCCTTTATTGTTAACACTGCTGCTGTGACATCATATTGTTATATTTAACAATTTTTTTTTTTTTTTTAACATCACCTAACAATAACAAATTTTATATTTCTTCGTTCACATAACGAAAAAAAAATAACTTTCATATTTATTCCTCATAGTCACAACAATTCCAAAAAGCTGTATTTCGCAGATATCCAATCGTTCTGCTTCTTCAAGCTAAATTACAACTTCATAAACGGAACAAGGTTTGAATAAACAAATCGGTTACAATTCATTAATAATAACCTTTAATAATAACCTACAAGCGATCCTCCGCCAGCATATTATATAACAAAGAATTGATATCACAAACAAAGATCATAAGAAAATTATATTATAATTAATTTAGTTGTAATTTAGCTTAAAAGAGCAGAACGATAGGATATCTGAGAAATATAGCTTTTTTGGAGTTATGAATGTGAGGAATAAAGATAAGAGTTTTTCCATCGCTGAGTGGTTATTCTTTTAATAAGATTCACAGATTTTGTTGTTGCTGCTGTTGTTATTGTTTTTATTTATTTATTTTTTAAAAAAGGTTACATTAATGATGAACCTTAATAAATTTACAAAGGAATAAAAAGGGATAAAAACGTACAACAAATATCAATAACTGAGCTGTTTTTGGCATATTTGACAGCGGGAATCCAAGATAAGCCTGTTTCAGGGTTATTATCCTTCGTCAGTTTGATTCACTCAGTGTTTGCAGCTCACTGAGATCAAAGGAAATATAAACAAAAGACAAGTAAACAAAAATGGCCCTTCATATAAAAAAACATTAAAAAATAAATAAAAAATAAAAAAGGGCAATTAGTTAATCTCCGCTAGTTAACTACTTGCTTATGAAGGATTAACTATAGGAAAGATATAAACGTAATGGAAATACGCAGACACAGGGTGAAACTAAAGAAGGATAAGAACCCTGAAACAGGTTGTCTTGGATTCCCGGTGTCAAATAATCCAAAGTAGCTCAGCGATTGTTGTTTCTTGTGCGTTTTTATCCCTTTTTTTTCCTTTGTAAAATTCTTGTACGCACGTTGAAATTCCCATTACATTGTGTAAATTCAAACTAGCTAACAATCTGATTTCGCCAATCTTTTGAAACATTAGAAATTAATCCAAAACAAAATGGATATTTATATACAATTTGACTAAGAAAAGAAATACGTAACTCTAAATACTAAATAACTATTAAAACAACAAAACAAATTGAACGGTCAATATTTAAAGTTCTAAAGTCGTAACAATAAAAATGAAACAAACGTATTGTCAAAATTTAAGACCAACAGTACAGAAGCAATGCATAAAACCATTCTCGTGTTTCCTTGGCACTCGTGTCTTCAGTCCAGAGCCATTCTATAAATTTGAACAGTACTCGGGAATTGCTGTCGATATCCGATGATGAGATGGTCAAGGCGATGTGGTTATAGCAGATAAAAATCTCAGAGGTCTTGTATAAATGTGATATCACAAATCTCCAAATCGTCCTGCTTCTTCCTTCTTTTTTCTTTCTTCTCTTTTTCTTTCTTCTTTTCTGGGTTGTTTCCAGATCTAACTGACATTCGTGAACCGCCAGCATTTTCGCTCACAAATTTTTACTGTAAATAAAAATTTGAAGTCCTATTTTTTTCCAAAATTGGAAATTGTCTTTTGGGAAGGAAAAGAGACAAAAAAAAAAAGAAGTTCACGTCTGCTCATTTTAGTCGATTGTTTTTACGTAAAGAAACATTTCCTTTTGAATTCTGTCTTTTGTCGATTTTTTTTTTTTAATGTTTTAAGCTATTGGTTCTTGTCATGCACTGACATGTCTCGTGGATCTGCGAGATATCCTTGCTAGAATGTGAAGTACATCGTATATATTTTATTTTTAATTAAGGAGGAAAAGGCAATTACCATTATAAATAATTTTTAATCTATCACCCATTTATAATTTAATGAAGGATATATATTTTTACATTTTATAAACTCATCGATGATATAAATTATATATACTGTATATATATAATTATATATACTGAAGCTCGGTTATAACGCGGTTGTTTATATCGCGAATCCGGATATATAACGCGATTTTGTCTTGGACCCCTTCTATTTTGGAAAAGTTGTATAATTGTAAAATTGCAAAATTTACCGTTTTTTCGCCTAAAATCAAATCAAAGGTGTAAATTAATATGCTTATTTCCTTATTATTTACAGTAATTGAGACTCTATACCCACCCTAATGTCACGAAAATGCATCAAATACAATATATTTTTACAAAAATACCAGAATCGCGGACTTTTTCGTTTAACAAAATGAATATCGAGATCTATTTTTCTGCCAATGATAACCAGTAAAGAGGACCATGTCATCTAATAGCTGTATGAATACCTAGTTTCGATCCACGCGGCTCGTCGTTTGTACAAGATGCCAAGATGGCGGCTCCAAATCGATTTTGGCTAATATAACCCATCAAAGTGTTAAAAAGGTAATGATTTATGAATTTAACATTCAAAATTCTCTCACATAGCTCTGAATGATGTAGGTAATCGCGAAATGACCATTTTAAATCGATTTGGAATCGTGTGGGCGGTAATAGGTGCGATTTACGACGTTTGACGTCGCGAAGTAATAAAAGTTCGGTTATATCGCGATCTTCGAGATCTTGGATCCGAAAGATCGCATTATAACCGAGTTTCTGTGTATATTGTAAAATGAAACATATTTAATATTTTTATGTAGCCTACTACAAATCGTTTATAATTTTGTATTATACAAAAAGTATATAAATTATTCCTTTTTAAAAATTTTATATTTTAGCTTTTAACTTTTATTTTAACTTTTTATATAAAAGCATATAAATTATTCTAATGAATATGAATATGAATTTTAGTTAACCCATTGTTTTGGTCTCCTTCTCACTCCTCGACCCAAGAACTGCCTTTACCTGTAAGCGATGGATGTCGAAACGTACACCTAGCAATATTTTAATTTTTTTATTTTATTTTATTTTATTTAAAAGTTGATAACAGTAAAAGTAACAGTAAAAAGATTGGCTCCGTAAAATAAAGCGAAAATGAAGTAAGAACACTGTGGACAATCACCATTTCCTTTCGGGGAAATGGACAGCTCCGCAGTGATCACACGCGACGATGAAAGGAAAAATAACAATTTTTAAAATCTTAAGTAAAATTATTATTATATTAAAGACGCAAATAAAATTATTATTTTCTTACAGGTATAAATAAAATTATTATTTTATTATACGTAAAAAACGCACAGAACACGAATTTACTAAGAATAAAATAAAACGAAATTAAAGCAAGAGCATTGTAGACAATCACCTGGTTATTTAACCCTTTTTGGGGAAATGGAAGAACTCCGTAGTGAATACATGCGACATTGAAAGTGAATAAGTTTTAAAAAAAACTTAAAAACTATTAATAAGAAAAATTATTACTTATTACACGTAAAAAACACACATAACACGAATTTATTAAGAATAAAATAAAACGAAAATAAAGTAAGAGCATTGTAGATAGGTCAATCCTCTACTCCCTAAAAGAGTTTTCCTGAAGTCGAGACCTAGCTAAA
Organism: Thereuonema tuberculata; assembly: GCA_023159025.1. NCBI lineage: Eukaryota > Metazoa > Arthropoda > Chilopoda > Scutigeromorpha > Scutigeridae > Thereuonema > Thereuonema tuberculata. The sequence continues at coordinate 17,134,027 of JAFIDM010000005.1, read as the reverse complement.
TCGCTTTCTCGCAATCGAAAACGGTTGATTCATCCCATTTCATGAACATCCTTAGGCCCGTTTTTAAGATAAAATTTAAAAGAATTGCTCGCTTTATTTGAGTGCTTTGATAATACATGTTTTATTATTCTTCCTATTAATCCTAATCCTATTTTTCAATCCTATTTTTCATTATTATTATTATTATTAATTTTATATCAAGCAATTTCCTGCAGTCATTATTCAGTATTCCAATAATTCGTTTCAATTTTCACCCAATATCCTGCATTTTTTTTATTTTTGTGAGGGTGGGGGGGCATATTTAATTTTATACATACGAGGACTTCGTGTTAAAAAGAATTCTTCATTTGAGAGGAGAAATCGACAAAAATATCCCCACTTTAGGTCCTTGCTAATGAATTCGCTGTTTGCGTCACGTGTACATTTACTATCCTTTGAAACTAATGATATTCTTATTAGAACTGTTTCCCATTATCTCTAGTGGAAGAGTCCATCTCTTTCTGAACTCTTTCCTTTACGCTTGGCGTCACACAGACTAAGAACAGAGACACAGAGAAAGAGAGGCAGTGACAAAAAAAGATGTTCAGCTGTCTCAATTTGTCTGCCATGACCTTTGACCCTTAGTAAGTAACCTTTACCCGACCTCTATTCCAATGACAAGCTTTGTTTGAAATGGAAAGTTTATTTTTGATGTATGTTTTTAGTCGATCATTTCACGTAGGGCTTAAAGGGTTTCTAAAACCAGCGGCACATGAAAGGGAGGATCTCTTTAGTTATCTCCCACGTTTGATAACTGCACAAATATATTTTGTTTTTAAGAAAAGAAATTTAACGTGCCTGAATAATTCAAAACAGGTAACAAAAGTAAGACACAAAGTTAAAGAAAGGATTTCGCACCCCGAACTGTCACCGGGAAGAGACGGACTGTTTCGTCCTTTTTAGGACTCGTCAGTCAGCCAAACTCCATCGATGACAGACTCAGAAGATGCGAGAGGTTAAAATCCGGGTCTCGCTCCCGAGAGCGGGGGACCTCCCCCCGAAGAAACCCTAACAAAAAATAAACAACAATACAAAATAAAATTACAGGTAACCCCCGAACAACACGGTACTTGAAGAACACGAGTTTCGAAGAACACGGATACTTTCCCCCGAATTACACGGTTTCAAACTACACGATTTTCGAATAATTCTTTTGAAAAAGAATAAAATACGTATAAAAATATGTATTGTATTGATATAAAATTACAGTAGTTTAAAATTTAAGTAATATTCTCATCAATTACGTCAGCAATTAATGAAGTTTTAACCTTTTAGTGTTTTAGAATTATATTTTTCCCAATTAATTTGACTGAATAATTTATATTTTATATAGTTTTCAAATCTTAAACCAAAATTATTCTTCAATTTATTGATTTGAAAGATTTTTAACCAATTGTATCGAGTTATTTTTTTCATTATTTTGATTATTTTTTTCCCTACTGACATTATAAATGTTATTCATAATTAGTTTGTAAATATTTTTTTCTTTAACAGTAAGTATTTTAAATTTTTTAAAAATAAAATTTTTTAGTTTTATATTTAACAACAAAAAAAAAATTAAAACGTTACTTTTTTTTTTTTTATTTTCACACTTGAAACGGATTTCCGTTTTTTGTAGTCTCGAACAACACGGTTTCAAAGAACACGGAACCAATTAATCGCGTTCTTCGGGGGTTACCTGTATTCCTTGTCCTGCAATCCGCTAGGCACAAAAGGATAATTTCACTTGAGAATAGGCGGGGCTTCGTAGTTACAAAATATCCCACCAGGCTACTGCTTGGCTTGTGGGATAAACAAAGTCATATGCTTATTTTAACCCCTGTAGATATAGAGGAAATATTAAATTTACGAAGGATATTACAAGCGTTTTACAGAATTATTACAATAAGGAACTGTACTGAACCATTCCGTCTTGAAATATCAAAAAATCGACGATTTTTTGAGTGATTCACACTAAGTTATATGTTTATCCCACACGATCTCGCAGCATGTGCTTACACGTCATACGTGACGTCGTAGGGGCGTAAACCTCAAGTGGTCCATTGCTTGAGTCAGGAACTTCAAAATCGCGTTTAGATTTTTCACGAACGAAACTATCGCGAAATACGAGAACATCCTTACAAAGAATTGTTGAAATAATTACCTCTGTCGAATAGGAAGTTCCAAAATATAGTTATCAGAAATGTAAGGCTGCATTCGACAGATTATTTTCATTTCATTGTGTACAGGATTCATTATTTCATTGGATACAGGAGTGACGGTGTAGGATTCATAAGCCTTTCTCAACACGATGAATTATCACTTTGTAAAGGAGCAAAGATCCGGAATTATTTAATACAGAACCAATACAGAAGTAATCTCTCTGAAGCGCAAGTTTTTCCTTCCGGTTGTTCATTTATTTGTTTGTTCATTTTGAATTTGGAATTGGTATGAATATTTTATTATATGTTATTTATATATTTTTATTTTGTTTATTTATTTATTTGAACGTATTTCTCCTCAGTTTGTTCATTTGTTTACTTTAAAACGCACATTATCTTTAAAATGACTGGACGAATTTTTCTAAAAATTGACAGGTAGCTTATTTACGATCCAACTCAAAACACAGGCCCATTTGATTTGGTCTTCGTTACGCCCACCCCTCAAAAGTGATCCCTCGCTGAAATGGCTAAGAAGGATTCTTAAAAAATTTGATATGTAATTATTTACTTTTAAAATAATAAATGTCATATTTTATTTACTGTTAAAATATGACAATGACTATTTTTCTTTCCATCCTCCACCCCCCAGTCCTCAAACACAGTCCCCATGAAAAGATGAGCGTAAGCCTGATTTTATACTATTTTATTTATTTTACTTGTTTTACGTTGTTTATTTGTTTCATTTTATTTGCTTTATTTCATTTTATTTGCTTTAGTTCTTTCTTTGTGTTTTTAGCAAGAAATCAAGGCCACCGCACAAATACGCTTATAGTAAACTTATAAATTAAAATCACAAACGTTTTCAAAACTATCTACGTTTCATTATCAAGTGAAAAATTCTTTGTTTTATTTCTTATATTTCTCTTTCTTTATTTATTTCATTTTATTTGCTATTCTTTCTTTATTTGTTTATTTATATTTTTCATTCTTTCTTTCTTTATTTCATTTTATTTGTATTTCTTTCTTTCAAATACTTTTTTTTCCTTTACGTTACGCGTTGTATTGTAAAAGACAAACCCTAATGCAAGATATATACTGTAACGTATAGACCACACACGGTTTAATTTTTTTAAAATTGCTGCTAATATGCTCAAAATAATTTCTTTTTAAATAGTTTAGCGTGCGTAAAATATAGTTAGCGAGAAATCAAGGCCAGCACACAAATACATTTATAATAAGTTGATAAATTAAAAATCACAAACGTTTTCAAAACGACCTGCGTTCCATTTTCAAGTGAGAAGTCTAAACAACGCTTTCGAGAATAAGAAGCTAGGACGCGAGAAAAGGATCACGTGATCGCTTGGGTGATTTCGAGAATCACGAAATCACCCGCACGCACCTTAGCGATCATGTGATCCTGTTCTCGCGTCCTGGCTTCTTATTCTCGAAAACGTTGTATAGAATTCTCACTTGAAAATGGAACGCAGGTCGTTTTGAAAGCGTTCATGATTTTCAATGTATACACTTATTATAAATGAATTTATGTGGTGGCCTTGATTTCCTGCTAATTAAATTTCTTAATTTAAACTTATTTTATATTTTACTTTTTTTATCTTGATATCTTTATCAAGGGACAAAAGTCGCTTCATTGGGAGATTATTTGTTTTGTTCATATTAAAAATACAGTTTCTCTAACAAAATAACGGGTTAATATTTTGAAATTTAAATAGGGTTTTTGTAAAATTTTCACTTTTTTTCGAATTTCCTTGCTATTTAATAGGAATTAAGAGATTTTCCTAAAATTGCAAAATTCGACACTTTTTGTTGTTGTCTATTAAATCGAGGGGCTAACGTACTGCACAATTTCCGGTATTCAGTTTCCATTTTTTTCTATTCTTATATAATTCTCATTCCGCCACATTCAGAACCAACAAATCTTAACGTATTCTTAAAAATCTCAGAACATTAAAAATAAGATACCGATGCCTAACGACGTCTAAAAAGTATTTATATGAAAATCAATTTGGATGGGTTCCAAAATCGTTTGCAGCATCTATTACAGCTCACAGCGAATTTATTGGGAAGCAAAACAATTTTTTCTTTCTTTTTTTTTTTTTTGGTGAAGAACTTAAGTGGTTAATGGTCGTGAATGAAAGATTAAAGATAACGAAATTAAGAAAGACAATGGCAACAAAAAAAGAACTGATTGGATTCTGTTGTTTTCCATCTCTTTTTTGTTCATTTCTTTATTTTCTTTTCTTCAGGCCTCCTTTCATACGTTTCTCTTTTATTTAAACTATTTACAATTCTTTTCTGTCGTTTTTTTGTTATAAATTTTTATAAATTAAGGAATTTTATATGTGTTTGAAATAGCTTCTGAAGTTAAAAAAAAAATGAAGTAGTTGAACTAAAATTCAAAATTATTATATATAAAAACGTTATTCTGTCTGTCATTCTGTCATAAGAATAAGTTTTTCCAATTTTGTGACCAAACCATAACAGATAGATTGGTCATGTAAATGGATAAAATGTAGATCTTTTTAAGACAAACAAAATGCTACAAAAATCTTTCGAAAAAAGTTTTTGGTTTCCAAGATGGCGCCTTTTAAAGGGTCAGATTTTGACTTTTTCTCAATTTAAACGAAAAATATAAAAGTTGGAAGAGAACATTATATTGAGAAAATGTTGGTATTTGAAAGTTCTATCGAACGTATAAAAGTCGGAAGAGAACATTATATTGAGAAAATGTTGGTATTTGAAAGTTCTATCGAACGATGTTTGTGAATGACTAATATGTTTCAGCGTTTGCAAGATACATGCAAAAATGCGAAAAATTTCATTTTAGCTATTGAGAAGTTTGTGAAGGCACGTAAAAATGAAACAACAGTACAATTCATGGAAATACGAAACAAATATAGATCATATTTTCATAAATAAGCATGATATCGAAACATGCGGAGAAGGCCACAACAGGCTGGGAAATCGTATATTCTCCGATCTCAATATTAATTTGCTAAATTAAGTTGTTTTTTTCTTTAATGCTATATATGCAAGATTTCAGGAGCGAAGCGACGATACCCGTCAATATATATTGAAATTTTGTATAAATTTATAAATTTTAAGGAAATGTGTTAGCTTTTTTAAATTCATTCGTAACTTATTCACATATGTTAAATTTTTATCCTCATCCTATACTGAAATTATTTTATATACATGTTTGTTATATTTATTAATTAATATTATAATATTATTGATCCATTTGTTACACATTTATTTTTTTAGTAATCTACGTTCATTTGCGAAAACCATTTATTTCCTTGTTCGCCTTTCAAAAAGAAATTATTCGTACTGTTTAAATTTTGATGAAATTTTGTATTTGATCCTTTACGTTACGTATGGATAAAAAAAGAAGAAAAAAAATCTTGTCCTCAGCAAATTAAGTTATTTCTAATTTCATGACCCCCATTTTCATTAATAAAGCTTATGAGAAATTTCATGATGATACAGACATTTAACAAATTTACGAAGGTCTGTAGGAGGAAGTTGAGAACTAATTCAGTTCAACATATTGTCTTTTATTGATGGGAATCTATTTGAAGGCTGAGGGAACCCTGGGTTCCATTTGGAGGCGAAAAATCCCCTAGTACCCCTGCAGATCGAACCCGGTTTGTTCAGTTGCCAATCCATTACGTCACCACTTACCAGACCCACTTATTTAAATAAAACATATTAGAATATTCAAATAAAAATAACCTTTGTTGAGCATTTTTATTAAAGTTAGAAATATCTCGAATATCGTAAAAGTTGCATAGTTTCCTTTACTAAAATCCACATTGAATTCAGTCTATAAGTACGTTGGAAATTTGTAAAGAATTTCTGATTGTACAGTATGCGCCAAAGTATACAGTACTGAAATGAAAAGATGAACAAAATTACATTATTGTCATCTGTGAGTTTATTTCTCCTCAAAAGAAAGTAACATACACACTACATACATATATACACACACACTATTAGCGTGTTGATTTACCACGGTATGCGTAATGTAAGTGTTCAAAGTGTGCACCGCCTCGCTGTAGACAGTGTTCATATCGTTCACGCAGATTCTCAAACATATCCTGAAACAAAGGTTGCTGCAGACTCCTGCAAAAGGAGATGATTTGCTCACGTAATGCAGGCACAGTTCTTGGTGGATCTTCACAGTTGAACACACTCTCCTTTAACATTCCCCACAAGTAGGCATCAGGTGGTGTAAGATCGGGGGAATGGGACGGGTATGGGAAGTCAGTACCATGTGAAATGATTTGTCCTGGAAAGTTTTCCTGCAGCATGGCTATAGATGCTCGAGCGGTATGGCTGATCGCCCCGTCCTGTTGATACCTCTGTCTATTCATCTGAATGTTCCTTGCACGACAGAACCTTCTCAAATCCTGAAGAAATGGCTCGATCACTAAACCGCTGTAGCGTTCACAGTACACTACCAGAACGGCGAAACTTCGTAACAATAGACAGCATAACTGTGTTACTTGGTGCCGTCTTATTAAACTTCTCTTGGAATTGTTCTGCCACCTTTTTCAAACTCGGTCCACCTTCACGACCGCTTCCGTATGAGCGGAAATAATGCTCAACTATGAATACTTTTTCCTCCGTCGAGAGCCCCATTTCCAACATCAACAGCACAGAACAACTTCCTTTTCACTACTGCGAACACGTGCAGCTGGAGCTATACCCCGTCGACAAATGCAACCACATGTTCGAGATGCGCGAATTTCAGTACTATATATTTTGGCGCACGCCGTAAGTTAAACAATGGTTTTTGTGTATTTCCCAAAGGAAAAGCATTGTCCTGCATCTGAGTAGATGACCTCGGGACCTTGTGAGTCATAGAGCACGAATATATACGCCATTCAAATTTTTCTTCCCACGATATATACAGGAAATGGTAGACAAAGTGAAGAGATACGGGTTCCAAAGATCGTTTGGAGTCAACGATATTTTGTTCAACGATATTTTGTTGTTCGGGCCATAGTTTTAGAGTTAGAAAATGAATGCTTGGTCCCTAATCAAAGAAAACCCAGTTCACATTAGGAAGTAAATAAGGTAAAGGTTTATTACAAAAAGCAATCCGAATAATAAATGTGATGACTGCAAACAGGTATGATAATTAAAGAAAATTCCTTATTTACTTACGCCCCGTATCTCTTCGCTTTGTCTACCATTTCCGAAACACCCTGTCTATGTGTATATATGTTATTTCCACTTTTTGACGATTTTTCCTGTTTTCAAAACCTTAAAATTGATTTTAAATTTTTATTGATTTTAAAGCTTTAGCCACAAATCTTTCAGATCTTTAAGGGCATTGGTTGAACTACAAATACGTATAAAAAAATTCGAAATCTGTTCATGGGTTTTTAGGGGGCGGACGGCTTTTGAAGTGCGGCGTGACCTCAAAGTTGTGACGTGGATAACTGCCGCAAATTTTGAGTTTTTCAGCTAAAACTTTTGTGGGTGCTAGATACCCTTAACGACTGGGCTGATATTGTATTTAGTCACACCGGATCAACTGTTCCAAAATGGCGGCCGATAGAAATTTCAGTTTTATGTTGAATGTTTTTCCTACTTTCAAACTCTTATCCTGATGTTGTTCTTACAGCTTTTACCACAAATTTTGTGCAGCTTTTAGGGCATTGCTGTAACTACAAATAAGTAACACTATAGTCGACATATGTTCACGGATTTTTAGGGGGCGGAGCTTAAAAGTAGGACTTCAAAGTTGTAATGTAGATAATTGCTGTAAATTTTGGGCTTTACAGCTTAAACTAACCTTGACTTCGAATGACTGAATATCAAACTTTATTATTAAAATATTATTAGTAAATACTAATCACAAATCTCAAGGTGGTTGATCTTTGGGAAATACACTTAACGCTGTAGATATTAAATGATGTAAAAACAGGATAAATATCCTTAAAGGGTATTTTCCGGAAAAAGATAGAACTTACAAAACTATCCAAAAATCACTTTATAGGATATATAATAATATTTTCTATCTTCAGAAAGAAAAAGATAAAAGATAATTTACTACTAAGTTTAAACAAAAACGTTTAAGTATTGTTACATTTCAAGATCTTTGGAATTCCAAATTTTTCCTTTTTTTTTTTTTCTATGTTAACTTGGCGCCCATTCTAGTATCTTTTGAACAACGGTAACACTAACATAGCTTTCGTTTATCTGCTGAATTTATAATATCAATGTATATATCTTTGTTTCTTCATTTCTGATGCGGTCCTTATGTTTGTAAGTCTACAGCATTGTCTCTCTACAGTATCTCGATGCAGAGAAGTTGTCATTTTATTTAGACTGTAAACACAAAGACTGTGGCTAAAACAAAGTAAATCCAATTCGGAACTACATTCTTGAACCAGACCCATCAATAGACAAAATTATAAAGATATTATATAAATATTTAGAAAAAGAAAACAAAACATCAGTTTTTGAGGTGACAAAAGTGTGCTTCGATCTAATGTTTCCAGTTAACCTGTTCGGAATGCAAAGTATGAATGTGATCTTGGTTCAATGAATGCAACTGGTCTTCTTTGTTATCAAGGGAGAAAATGACGTCATCGTCTACCCTCCGCTCGCCTCTTAAGGTTGGTCGAGTGAGATTCTCCCGATCATCTTTACCACTTGTTCCTGATCGATTTGGAACCGACGTGACGCCAACACAGCCTCGTGGTTATTTAATTAGGTCGTTGAATTTCAAGACATACCAACGACAATGACTTCCTGCAGTCCTTTCATCTACAGCTACAAGTTTAGTCGTTATTAAAATTCGCACAGGTTTAAAACGAACGGGAAATAATTATGAACTGAACATTAAGCCATACATCAGTCGATTATAAGCAAGCAAGAGGAAGAAATTCTAATGAGGAACGTCTTCCTGTATTTCTTTGCTAATTTACAAGCGTAATAAAACCTATTAATGAAGTCCCTCAGGTGCAAGAGACCTAATATTACGTAAAAGTCTGTAAGACGAGCTGTGTAAGATTATAAAATCTCTTATTTTAAAAAGTCTTTGAACCAAACTATGATCTTAAACTTCGGTAAAGATTTTAAATTTTCTGCTCATTCAGTTAGCCTATCAGTAAAAAAATAATACTTCTCAAGGTTTCAGTTAGTTAAATTGTAATGAAATGGATTAAAAATTCCGTTTAACATACCATGCAGGCTGCTTCAGAGCACTGGAAGTATAAGTTCCTGAAGAAATACTAATCTTCGAGATGAAGATCTGGCATGTTGGTCAGTCCTATCGTTAATTCAAAAAAAAAAAAAGAAATCTTTTACAGAAGGTTAGAATGATACCTAGAAGCTTTTGGTGGAAAAACAACCAGCAAAAATATAACTGCCATCGGGAATTGAATTTGACTCTTCAGCACGCAAATTAACGCCTATTACTTGGAGTCCGAAATAAAAGTGTTATCTTCCTCAATTAAATCAGTAAAAAAAGAACATTTTTTTTCATCAGTGAAAAGCAACATCCGAAATCAGCAAAGAATAATCCTCTTTTAACAGTGATCAATTGATACAGAACAGTTCTTTCAACAATGATCAATCAACATAGAAAGTTCTTTTAATAATTACAAATCAACAAAGGAGAGTTCTTTCAATAATCACAAATCAATATAAAAGAGTTCTTTCAAGAATTACAAATCAACATAGAGTTCTTTCAACAATTACAAATCAACAGAAGAGTTCTTTCAATAATCACAAATCAACATACAACAGTTCTTTCAACAGTGATCAATCAATAACAAAAAAAAGCATTGCTTTACAAAGTGATCAATAAACGAAAAATCAGTATTTGTCAAAAAAGATCAACTAGCATAGATCACTTGTTCTACAATGATCATTCAACAACACAGAAACAACGTTTTTCAATAGTGATCAACCAATTTAGGACAGTTCCTTTCAATAATGATCAATCAACGTACAACAGTTTTTTGATGACCTATCAATTAAAAAAGACAATGCTTTTCAACACTAAAACACCAACAAAAAACAATTTCGAGTACGACCAATCAACAAAGCATCATCCTTTTCAACAATAAGTAGCCAAAGAAGAATCTTTCTTCCATCAACCTCTTGAATAGCGAAAATGAGAGCAAGAACAGCAACTTTTACGTAAACGTCTAATATGAAATGGACGAAGAACCCCCAAGTCGGAATATCACTACAGTTGATTCATATCAAAAAAACAGCTGCATTGTTAGAATCTTTTGTACACTCATGACAGTTCAGCAGTTTGCAAGCACATTAACTGACTTTTTAACTATTTACATTTCTTTTTCATTTGTAAATGTTTATTTTTAACTGTAAATCAGTAGAATAGATTTTCAGTGAATTAAACAAACAAACAAAAAATATTCTGATTAATTACATACTCTCAAATGTAAACAATAAAATACGATTCATAGAAGCACATTAGGAAAATATGTGTAAAGATATCTTAGTTTGATTTCAGAAAAAAAATACAGCTTTTAGCATTAATAATTTACGATTTTGATATATTCGGTATTTTTTTCCTCTAAATAAATTATCAATGCCAACACAAAAATAATGAAATCATTGATTAGCGTTTCAAAATACACTACAACCTCGTTTATCCGGACTAACTGGGACCAAAGGCAATCCGGAAAATCGAAAATCCGGATAATCCGGGTAATATGGGTAATAAGCAAAACAAATCCTTAAATAAGCAGACTTACCGTTTATTAAGATAAAAAAATTATGTTTTGTGACAAAATTACTCTAGTAAAACTTTCTTAAACTCGACAAAAAGCATTTTATTACCATAATTTATTGTACAATCTATGCAGTAACTGTACATTTAATCAAAATAAAAATCGAATGTTTGGCATATTTATAGTTAAGTTCTTGTTATCGTAGTTAAAATTATTATCTATGGGAACATTAAATAAAAAAAAAATATCTACAAAGCTGATCCGGATTATCCGGAGATCCCAATCATCGAAGGCCGGATAAACGAGGTTGTAGTGTATATTCAAAGATAATTTACACATAAAATAATTTATCGTACATTTTTTTATATTAGAAGTGTGTAACATTAATTTGCAAATTTCTTTCTTTTCTGATGTTAAACTTCATAAATGATATATTTTTTGTTTTCTAATAAGAATATCGTAAATTCGAAAGTGAACTCTTTTCTAAATTAGATACCAGTAGCATTATTTCATTTCTTAAGTCCTTAAAACGGTAGATACGAAAACTTTTCGTTTATTTTTAAGTTGTAATAGCAGTCTTAAGCAAGTTTACAGATCTTTTCACTATCATGAAAAGCTGTAATAGATTCACAAATTCTTAAGTTCTCTAGATCCAATTTCAAGCTTGAGAAAACATTACGATAATTATGAAGATGATTAAAATCCACTCTTGAATGTCTGTAGAAATGCATTGTTTCGTCTTTTAATTTGTCTTTTTCAAAGGGAGTTTCTGTATCTTCAGTCGGTAATATATCTGTAGACATCCAGAAAAAATTTCAACCATAAAATGTCGATTGTCTCTTGTGAATATACATTGTAGGTCCCACAAGAAGCGGGGAGAGGTCAGTTGGTCCTTAAGCACTGGGGCCCGATGCTGAGACCTTAACCAAAAGATCACTTCTAGACTCTTTTTCTTCTTCTTTCATCGACTTTGGCCAACTTTGGACCACCTACCTGACAACGCCAGGGTAAGGCTAGGAACTTCAAAAAGGGGGGACGAGATTCACATCTCGTCCAGAATAACAGAATGAGATAGTAAGTCCCAGGGAGAACCGGACGAAACACAGAAGAAGAAAGAAACAGCCATGCCCACGCCGGGATTCGAACTCAGGTTCCGACACAACGGTCACACGGCAGACCACCGTCTAGATCATGCCGGAACGGCTCTAGACTCTTTTTATAATTAAGTTTAGATTTTTCATAAACTACTTTTCTGCTTTAAACGTCTGCATTACAATGTTTGCGTAGAGTTATTCTGCATTACAATATTTGCACATCAATCAACACGTTTTACTACAAGTGTTCAACAATGGCTATCATGTACATGTTTATCATGTACAGGAACGTCTGATTCACGACTTCCTTAAGGATCACATGACCCTTGAGCTTCCATTACAACTGAACGTAATCACTTGTTTCTTGAGGCCTCTTTACAATTGAAAATATTCAAGTTTTTGTCTTGTCTTGAACTTTTAAGGTTTAGACATGTTTGTCTGTTCCTAAACTCTG
>JAFIDM010000005.1:17103829-17116558 GCA_023159025.1 Thereuonema tuberculata | reverse complement strand
AAGTACCGGTATTCGAACATTTTGCTCAGGCAAAGAAAACAAAACTGAATACGAAAATGTAGGAGATAGAGCTATCCTCCAAATGAGCACGAAGTTCCATCTCCAATATTTTTGTAATATTTTGTTGTCTAACGAAAAAGTTCGAATATAGAACTTTGAAAGTCTCCTTGTTTTAATTTTAATTATTAATATGTCTGTAAAAGTGCATTAAGGTCTGTAGTAAAAAAAATGAATGATGGCAGCCCTGTTTTTGTGAGATCTGCGCATGTATCATCGATTAGTCTGGTCAGGCACTTCCGTCTGATTGTAAGACGGACGCCGCCATTGTGAGAATCGCTTGTTACTTTGCAAAAGAGCATTGTATTTATAAATAATATATATATTTATTTATTTATATAAATACTTATTATTAGCAACTGGTATTGAAATAACGCTAAATATTCGAGAGAAGTTTTAATTTGGCGTTATCAACATGTCTTTCTCAGTGAAAACAGACGACGGGCGTCCATTGTGACAGGAAAACATAATTGATCAGCTACCGGAAGGGCTGCGCAGTTCAAACTTCCGCCGGTCATCATTCATTGGGAGGACAATATATGTTTAATTAGTTTTTATCTGCACATTAAAACAGTTTAATAAATAAAGTCTTATTATAGACTTTATATCTCAATTGGTAGAATGAAAAGCAATCAAAATATGCGCGTATGAAGTGCATGCGAGGTAATGGATCTAAGCTACATTTTAATCTAAAATTGCATACATTTAAGTGTACAAGTAACAAACAAAATACAGTCGGACCTCGATATAAGGTCACCCACATATAAGATCACCCCGCATATAAGGTCAGTTTTCTAAAGTCCCGGCTCATTGAATAGGAATTCTGAAATATGGATTATCGGATGTATGGTCAGGTCTTAAATACCGTAATCGCATATAAAGTCACTTTTGTCTGTGATTTCAGTGATTCAATTCCAAGAATTTTTCCGTGGGTACGATCTTTTATCCGCGTCATTTCTCCTACTGACGGAGGGGACAGCTTTTTCAAAAAGCACTTTATCCCCTCAAATTCTAGGAAAAATGGTGAAGACGATATTCCTTTACCTGTGTTAATACAAGATCTCAGAAATCGCGGCTGTGCTATTTCTGAATAGGAAAGTGAATACGTGAGAATTGATGATGAGATTGCTATCACTTCTCAAGCTTCAATTCCCGAAATTGTTTCGCAAGTTTTAGATTCCATTGCATTAGAAAATTAGAATAACGACAGTGATATTGAAAGTGAAGCGGTGACACAAGCAGAAGCACTCAGAGCATTAAATTTTCAGAAACTACAAAACTTAAAAAACATTGTACAAAAAATGAAATCGCGATAGTCCTGTATTATGGATTATTTTAAGTACTGTAAGTACTGTCAATCAGTACTTTGCTTGAGCCTACTAGTACTCTTTGTATACAGCATTATTCGAATTACAATTTTTTTTAAATATTTCTTTCTGATTCCATTAATTTTAATTGGTTCAACTAAATTAAAAAATTGTAACCTAATAAACTGATATTTTTGTATGTGTTAAATTTTACAAAGAATTATACTGTATTTATATAATGCTTATTTATTGACAAATGCGTATGAATCGGTAGGTCAACCCGCTTATAAGGTCACTTTCGCGAGGTCTCAAGGGGTAACCTTATATCGAGGTCCGACTGTAGGTAGATCATCTCTGAAAAGTACGTAGTGAAATGATTTATTTATTTAAATTTTTTTTTTTTTTTTCAGAAAAAAAATCAGAATTTAAGTGCATCTTTTTTGGGTTTCTATTAATATTCGTAAACTATAAATGGGTCAAATTATTATTGCCTTTTATTATGAGAAAGTTATCTTTCTTGCTTTTTTCTCACACAATTCTCACTGGTTTTCTCATTGGTGAGTTTTTCAGTGTAATTTTTCCTTTGAGGCGCCACTGCGCTTCCGATGTAAAATCCTAAAAGACTTTGTAAAGTTTAAACTCCTGCTAATTTCAGATTCAATGAATATAATTGCCAAACTGTTCAAACGTTCTTGCAGGATTGATAACCTCAAGTAAGTTTTGATCAGCTTGGAAAAACTCCTTTCTCCAGATGCCACAGTCACTGGGATTGTCTTGAAAATTCGAAGAGCAATAAATAAATTTAGAAATGCGGTAGACTATTGTTGCAAGAAAGGAATGCAAACATTTTCATGGGGTTTTGAATCTCCGGTGGCAGAATTGGCTTTTGTGCCTTCATTTCTTCAAAAAGCATATATCCATCTCTAACAGCCATTTTCGTAGTTTTAACTTGATTTTTTTTCTGTCCCAGCGCGAGGCCCTTGGGCGCTGGGGCCCAGGCTGGAGCTGATGAACGATCACAGAATCCTTTTACCATTGGCCAATTAACTATAAGTGCTACTTTCATCAATGAACAGTCACAACAACAACCGGTGTCTATAATGAAAAGAACATATTATTAAAAGAATAACAAACTGTCGGTAAAGGCCAGTCTGTTTCATACACAGAGTGTTGCAAAATTCGTGTGTAATATTCAAACCACGTGTAGGGACATGGCTAAGGATCAATATATTCCTAATATATTCAAACAAACAAAAATAGCACCCCCAGATCAATGTGTGGGCTCGCCTGCAAAACATTTCTTATGGTGTAGCAAAGGATATGTGAAAAAAACTAACTGTTATATTATATATTAATCAATAAAGATCTACACAAACATACATCCAGCAAAGTATTTAAAATGAATTTAATTCAACAGTTCTTGAGAGTGTACATAAAATATTTATGTCATTCAATCAATAACACGTCTGCTTGATTTAACGAATGTCTTTTCTAATAACTACACTTGTTTCACACGATGAACGTCGAATAGAAATTATCTAGTCCACAGTTTATTAATTAAAATAAAACTTTGTATTCATCACTTAACTTGAAGATTCGCTATTAAATGTTAACTTGATATCAAAACAATTGTGTTATATATTCAAAATAAAATTACTAGTCTTTAATCTTAACACTTCACAATAAAATCTATTTCACTGTGATTTATCGTTGACTAAAAGTCTTATCTCAACTTGTTCCAAATTCGAACACTCCGGTAGAAATTTATCTTTTGACTCTTATCAAAATAATTACAGTCCCGCTAGTTGAGTGTAACACAGATAGATATATCTAATCCTTACATAGATCTGATGACTCGTTGGGCCTTCCCAAAGGCAAATAAGATAAATAACTTTCTACTTACAATTTCACTTGAGACACATGATACAATTCTTGGAGTTGATCCGATCACCTCACTAGCTTGATTTACGGAATCCTCTACCACTTGGGAAATTGCAACGGAACCCTGCTTTTTTCTATTGCTGATCTCCATTCTTCGAACATCTCTCCAAACGCTCCCAACGTGTTTCCTATATAACAAAATACTGAAAGAATCATAAATTAGAGATGACAGATTCTTTTTCTCTATAATTATTATTAGCTTCCAAAATGTTAATATTCAAACATTTTCACAACGTTGGAATAAGTCCGTAAATACTTATCAGTTGAAGCATCTCTAAATCCTAACAGATGCTTCATTTATTTGGCGATCGTCACTACAACACAACATGTTACCATGACTACCACAACTGAAATCTGTCCCATTGG
This sequence comes from Thereuonema tuberculata, assembly GCA_023159025.1. Lineage (NCBI taxonomy): Eukaryota > Metazoa > Arthropoda > Chilopoda > Scutigeromorpha > Scutigeridae > Thereuonema > Thereuonema tuberculata. Next base: position 17,112,887 of record JAFIDM010000005.1, on the reverse strand, counting down.
TTCATCTTAAAACGTGCAGCAGAGTTCAAGCTTTTAACAAAGGACATGATCTCATTATTCTCCATTGTTATCATTATTTCCTCAATAATATTTTACTTCTTTTATCAGGATCATCCAATCTATTGTCATTCGTCCAATTACTCAACTATTAGGAACAATTGCACAATTAATCGAAATACAGGTTGCATTTCTTTCTTTAAAACAACACTACTTATTGTCCTCAAAATGAGAGATGGCCGCCCTGTTTTTGTGAGATCTGCGCATGTATCATCGATTAGTCTGGTCAGGCACTTCCGTCTGATTTTATGACAGGACGCCGCCATTACGGTAATCGCTTGTTACTTTGCAAAAGAGCATTATATTTATAAATAATATATATTTATTTATTTATATAAATACTTATTGTTAGCAACTGGTATTGAAATAACGCTAAATAGTCGAGAGAAGTTTTAATTTGGCGTTATCAACATGTCTTTCTCAGTGCAAACAGACCCCGTCGTCCATTGTGACAGGAAAACATAATTGATCAGCTACCGGAAGGGCTGCGTAGTTCAAACTTCCGCCGGCCACCTTTCATTTGGAGGACAATATAATGGTCTTCAATATGTTCTCAAGGAAAGGCTCACTTTAAGACAACCTAGCGCTTTAATGGGGCGTTTCCGGACATGGGTTCATATTGATCCTTAGCTATGCCCCTACACGTGGTGTGAATATTACATACGAATTTTGCAATCCCCTGTACACAAACAAGAATAAGCTTATTACAACATGATCCAATAAAATGAAAAATTATCTGTTCGTAATGAGCTTAGAATAACGAGCTGCATTTTTAATTTTAAACAAACAATAAATAATAAATAATTAATGATTTCTTTTTAGATCAGTTTCATGTAGTCGAAGTTTTCTAATGATTCCAAATTATTATAAATAATTATATTTATTTTAACTATTAAGATAGTACTGTGTATCAATACCAACTATACAACATTCTTAGCCATTGCATTAATATTTCCAATGGTGGTTTCTCGGTCTTCTTTTCAAGTCTGGATCTTCTTTTCAAGCTGCAGGCTTCTGAAATTTGATAGAATTTCAAAAGACTTCATTACTTTGTTGCAAGAACTCACTGCGTTTTTGCTTTTAATTATATAGTGAAATATTGAATTTTCCTTTTCCCGCCAGTCACTTGACAAAAGACTGTAGCTCAGTTAAAAGAAATTTAGCGGAAGGATATGTGAATGTCGTTTAAGTAATTCGTCTGTAGAAGACAACGAAATTCTAACTGCTGACATCGTTAAGATCAAAGGGTCATTTCCTGTATCGATTAACATACGATACTCAGTCAGGGCTGGCGAACTAGGCGGCCGCCAGGGGCGCAAGGTTTAAGGGGGCACAAAACGGCTAGTGATATTAACATTGTACTTACTTTTCTCTCAAAATTCATCGATCTTTTGCACATTTTTTTGATGAAAATTGCATTAATAGCATGCTTACTGAAATTAGTAATAATTATACTGTCCCTACGCTGAATAAAGATCCTCCCAGAATGCAACGTAGCTTATAGATTGAGCTTTCCTGGCCGACCGCTAACATTGAAAGAGAAGAGAAGCGATCGGCCAGGAAAGCTCAATCTATAAGCTACGTTGCATTCTGGGAGGATCTTTATTCAGCGTAGGGACTGTAATGGTGGTTTGAATAATGCTAACTAGACGCAGAAATTGTTTGTTCTTAGGGTCGCCATTTTGTATTCGCTATGGCCCTGTACCAGTTAAACACTGCCAAGTTTAATCTACATTATATAAACTCTATTCTTTTATTCGAAGAATCTTTGTATACCCGTTTAAATCTTAATCAAGACGTTGCGAAAGATACCGTAAGAAGTCTTAATTCTGTACGTTATCACTCAATTTACATTTTTATATCTATAAAACAATCTTATCTCTGACGTTACTGCGATCCTGGCAGTAATTTAGGAATTTTTGTATCAGATCTTAAAAGTTAAGATTATTGAAAAACTTCTTATGAGAAAAAAAAAAAAAGTACTTGTCCTCTAGTTGAAATCTCATAGTGAGATGTACAATATTTTTTTAAAAGTAAAAAGAATAGAAAAAAAAACATTGATCATTATATATCACTCATTAATTACGAAGTTGTTATATCTCATTATTATAAATTTATAATGTCCCGTATATATAACATTTTCATATAAAGCAAAATGTAATGTAATTATTAACTATTTTCTTCTAAATGTATTTCTTTCTCGAAAAAGTAAAAAGGGGGAAAAAAAATAAAGGAATCTTTTTCACCGCTGGAGAACAGGAAGTCCCATCTTGGTCCAGGAGTGACTAATAAATGACAAATTTTGAGTTCCAACAGCTCATCCGTATTATCTTTATTTATTTATTTCTACATTAAATTTCATCTTCTATCTGAACGAAACCTACAATTCGTTATAGTGACCGAAACATTTAGTAATTATTGTATTTATTATAAAATCCGATAAACTAGGGTTTCCCCCTAGGAAAAACAAAGCAAATATTGCAGTTGGTGTGTTTCTTGTAATTGTAGTGCATTTCCACTTCCGGAGGTTTTAAATGTAAGCCTAAATTCCCAAATAAATAAAACGCCTTTCGTTTTTGTGCTTCAGAAAACATTCAACTTCAGCGAAGAAGGGTTACAAGAGGGCTCGTACAGCTGTTCTTTCCTGGTCGAATCGATTTCATCCGGGGATTTTTGGCCGCGGCCCAATACACCACACACACACGGCCGACGGTGCGTTGTACTCGGCGGCGGCCATAAACTATGGCGGGCCGTAACTGCTCGAGCGCCGTTCCTTAAGGCTTATTTTCCTCCAGGCATTCTGCCGCGGCATTCCGAGAGGAAAAAGTCTACCCCCACCCCCATTTTTATTTGTTCTATTCTTATCTTATTGAGATAGCTTCAGATGCAGGTTTCGCAAAATTTCCGCTTCTTTCCTCCATCTTAAACTTTTTTTTGTTTTTTCAGTAAGATAATAAACGTCAACCTATTATACTTTTTTTAATATTAAGAATAAAAAGATAAATTATCTAAAATAATTGAACATTAAAAAAATCGTAAACAATTAAATAAAATAAAAGTTATTTTCGAATATTTTCATTTTTTTTTTAGGTTTTGAAATTAAATAAAATAAAACACATTCAAAAACAAATTAAATATTCGTCAACAAGCATAAATATTTTTTCTTTTTGCCGGGTGAGTTGCTGAACGCGATAATTTATCGAACATACGTAATTCTAATTCGTTTTAAAGATAATTAAATCTGTTGGTTTTGTTTGTTTTGTTTTTTTAGTCCTTATTATCAACCTCATGGAAGTTGACGATCCCGTATTTTCGTGATTTCACGTAATTTACGCGAGAATAGTCTCTATCCATGTCTTCTCACAAAATATTGAACTATTTAAATGAATTATAATACGGGGAAATGTATGAGACTTTTACTACATTTTAATACAGTTTTAATAAATTGAAATCAGTCAATAAACAAACAATAAATTCATTATGTAGCATTTTCCTAGTGACAGACATTAAAAATACTAAATTTCTTTAAATTGCTGAAGAGGCTAATGGCGAGATCTCGAGAATTTCGTAATTCTCGCGCAAACGTGATCGTCAAAATAAATGTGTTAGACAGTAGATTCTCCCGTATCAAAATGAAAACTTGTCACGAATCTGTTTTCATTATCTTTTATTTCAAGTTTAAAAGGAGCTGAGATAAACTTAAAAGAATTATCGATTTGAACTTCAAGGCTTGGTTGAACTTTCACCTTTACACAGTTGTTAAGTACTTTTGAGGTTGTATTACCAACGTTAAAAAAAAGAAATAACACATTTTCTTAAACAGCATCATCTATTGCGGATGCTTTAGATCGAACGGCGTTCCCTGCATATGGATGCTCTGATTGGAGGTGCTGATTAAGTGAATGCGCTGGCTTGCAGGTTGCGGTTCCTTCTCAGACTCTTAATGCAGAGAAGAAAAAAAAAAGCAAGAGATAGTTGGCATACCAACTTTTTGAATACCCTTCAAGGTACGATCGAATAAATAAATTGATCAAAAAGACTTGATTTCCGATAGCGTGGTATCCAGAAATTGAATACCAAAATATTTTGACAGTTTTTGTCGTATAGATATTTCTTCTTTGCTTTGTAATTTAATTCTATAGCGATAAGATATATACCTACAGAAAGATCTCCTTAAATAGAACATTTTTTTTTTTATTACGACTTGTCTCAATTATTAGTCCGTTCGGAGCTATCTAAGTCTAGATATGACTTATCTAGTTGACATCTTATGTGGTGAGTGTGACTGGCAGGAAAGCCGAGCACCGATGGTCTATTGTGCTAAGTTGACATCTTAATTCCCGGATTTATTATTAATATTTAATAATTATTTTCAGTAACAGTAAATATTATTTTCATTTATTACATGTAAATAATTATTATTTGCTTAATATATATACTCTCGTTGCCAAAAAAATTAGCGCACACAGAAGCAGCAAAATTTCTTGGCCATGTGATTAGGCATAACAATGTTCCATAATGGCTTCCTCAGGAAGGCAAAGGGAAACCACCTCAGTATCTTTTCCAAGAAACTTCTATGGGTTTACCCATAAAATCTCAGAGAGTCGGATACGACCGATGGCTTGAGCAGAAAAAAAAAATTAAATAGGCCTATATTAAATAATAAATTTATTCTATATAAGATAATACTGATAAACGTACCATTTACTTTATATTCAATTTCTTTCTACTTCGCTATATTTACATTCAATACTTCTATATTTAGAAACCAACATAAATACAAAGCTAAAAGTAGAAAGGGAAAATAAAAGAATGAAATGGAATCGCCTTCTTCATTTCTTTTTCCATTGCATTTCGTCTTTTGTTGTTGTTTTCGTCCGTCCGTCATAAACAATTCCTAATTGTTCACTTTACATTTAATTTGCACAAAATCAAACTTAGCTAAATGAAGTCGATTATTTCGACAAAATTTAATGAAAACATGTTTCCATTCGCTCTTAGAATCACATATAGTCTAACACATTTATTTTGACGATCACGTTTGCGCGGGAATCACGGAAATTACGAGATTTGGCCATTAGCCTCTTCAGCAGGTCTCAAGAAATTTAGTATTTTTAATGTCTTGTCAATAGGAAAATGCTACATAATGAATTTATTGTTTCTTTATTGACTGATTTCAAGTTATTAATACTATATTAAAATGTAGTAAAAGTCTCATGCATTTCCCCGTATTATAATTCATTTAAATGTTTCAATATTTTGTGAGAAGACATGGATAGAGACTATTCTCGCGTAAATTACGTGAAATCACGAAAATACGGGATCGTCAACTTCCATGAGTTTGATAATAGTAGAAATTGAATAAAAAATTTTACGAATTTTTTTTCATTTTACAACACCAAAGGACCCTTGGACAATTACGATTTTTTCATTAAGATCAATTTTTCATTCGTGTAAGCGTCGGGAAAAAAAAAAATTACCTGTGAGAAAACCTGGATACCGCAACTTCATTGCGAATAGGCCAATCTTTGCTTTTCTATATGAACTTCTCATCTTTATCTTCTTAGTCTTTTAAGAACTCACTGGCTCTAATTTTGATTAAGCCAAGGAAGTACAAACTTACTTCAGCCGGGAATGGCGCAAGGCTGTTAATGGATTCTGTGCCTTCCTCTCAAGCTGTGGTCAGTAGATTTTCAACACTTATTCACATTCATACAAAGCTACTGCATTCTATTAAAATAGGGTGACCAGAATTTGAAAGTGAGATTATTATTTAATGTAGCGGACAAAATCAACTAACCCTTTATTATTTATATTATTTACTTGCGTGGAAGAGATTTGCTAGTCTTACAAAGACTGTTTATTACAAGCAACTAAGATTTTGCGAGGCGATTTACCATTATTGCATCATTATTTTTCAAATACAGTGTTACCTCCTTTAACGGACACCCTGAATAGCGGACACCTCTAATTAGCGGACATTATTGCGGGTCTCAGTCCCTGCGAATCTGAGGCCTTTTTTTCACTGCAGTTCCTTTGTAAATGTCAATACCTCATAAAGCTATCCTATAAACGTATTGATTAAATTTAGTGCGAATTAAAATGGCGTCAAAAAGGAAGAGATTGGAACTGAAAGAAAAAATTGATGTTCTGGAAGTTGCTGAAAAAGAAAAGGTGAGTGTGCGTTGTCTTGCAGAACGTTTTAAAGTTGGAAAAACTCAGATAAGGGAACTTTTAAAGGACAAATATGAGATTAGAAAAATGTGGATGGTGAATTCAAACGAAAATTCGAAGAATTTGAAGTTTCGTAAAACTGAAACAAGCAAAATCGACGAAGTGGTCATAAAATGGTTCCGCTCTGCTCATGCAAAGAACATTCCTATAAGCGGTGTTTTTTGCTTTAAGAAAAAGCCAGAGAATTCGGTCAAATTTTAGGATTGGACATGTTTAAGGCATCAAATGGATGGCTAGAAATCAATTTTCTACATACTTAATTAATTTTGTCATTATTTTAAGTAAGACAAACAGATTAGCACTCATTTAAAAAGGAATATCGTAAATAATTTGCATATTCTCTCATATCGCAATAAGCTATAAGCTAAAAAATGAAAAAAAGACAGTCCTCCCCAATAGCGGACGAAACTTTCGGTCCCGTGACTGTCCGTTATTCGGAGGTAACAGTATTTAATGACCATTCATTTATTGATTGTGACGTTAAAATAATAATAGAACTTCATTTTCTCTTATAATTTCATAAATTTGTTTATAAATGTGATTATTTAAATTATACAATGGCTACTCATAGTTTTTATATGTTTAGTTTTTTTTCGGTTAATTTTCATTTTATAATCATGCGACCATCTTATAATTTATTGAAATCTTTTTGTATATTAATATTATTAGTGTCAGTATTGCAAATACGAAAAATCATCAGCGTATGAAAAATTTCAAAATATTTAATGCATTTGAATCAAAAGTTGGCGCAAATCTAACGACTTCCGTTGTTAATTTTCTCGGATGTCTTTCTCGGAAAGAAGAACACGAAAACAACACATCCGAGAAAGAAGAAGAAGGCTCGAGGCACCGGACCGAAATATCGAGCAAATCTCACCCCGGAGTGGGAAAAATCCCTTACACAAGGATCTACACAGTATTAAGTTTAAATTTTGTAGACTTTAAAACCAAAACTGAATAAGAACAAATATAAATACTAAAGAAATATAGAATCCTATATCCTAAACAAAAACTCATTTTTAATATAATATTTTTTTATAATTAATAAATCCTTAATTAAAATATAATAATATAGTTTACATCACATTTTGTAACAATTTTCAGAACATGCTGTCAGAGGGATTTTTTTATATTTTTATATATAGGGTATATGGTAGACAAAGCGAAGAGATACGGGTTCCAAAAGTCATTTTGAGTCGAAAATGTTCAATGACATTTTGTTGTACAAACCGTAGTTTTAGGAATGGTCCCTAATCCATAGTTTTGAATGCTTTGGGAATGATCCCTATCAAAGAAAGCTCAGTTCACATTAGGAAGTGTAAGTAAATAAGGTAAAGGTTTATTACAAGAAGGAATCCGGATAACAAATGTCATGACTGAAAACAGATAGGATAATTAAAGAAAATGCTGAAAATGGCCAGAACTGAGCTTTCTTTGATTAGGGACCAATCCCAAAGCATTCATTTCCTAACTCTAAAACTACGACCCTTACAACAAAATGTCTTAGAACATTTTCGACTCAAAACAACCTTTGGAACCCGTATCCTTTCGCTTCGTCTACCATTTCCGAAACACCCTGTATGTAGATCCTTCTAGCGGGACTGTAATGTAATTTTAAATAATAAAATTAAAAAAATATATAACGGACTCTCAAGCGTTAATGTGAACCTTAGAGCAGGTACATGAATAAGGGGTTCTTGACCGTAGAAACTATAACCAATCTAAGCCTTAAAGGCCAGCATAATATCTATTATTGTAGCTATCATAGTGCAGAAATGCTCGACAAATGATTCAATATTGCAATGGTGTTGGTGGGAGAGTCTTTTAGGAGCGAAGAAGCAACGAGTCAAGTTTGGAACTGAACTGAATTAATTTATTAAACATAAAACATGGGATTTTATAGATTTTACAAAGTTGGATTTCAGTGGAAGATTGATTAAAAATATACATAGTGATTGCACAAGAAACATTTTGTTGTTAGGTTCCATCAAGTCGTCTACGACTTCTGGTGACCTCATGTACTAAGGCTCTCCAAACAGATTTATCATTTGCTGCATATCTTAGTTGTTGCAAAGAATTCCCGGTAGCTTCCTTTATATCTTCCAACCATCTTCTTCGTTGTCTTCCTCTTCTTCTCTTCCCCTCTACCTTCCCAAGCATGATTATCTTTTCAATGGAATTATCCGCTCTCATAATGTGGCCAAAATAAGATAGTTTTTGCCTTAAAATCAATGCTTCCAACGAATAGATTGGCTGAATCTGATCTAAAACCCATTTGTTAGTCTTCCTTGCAGTCCATGGTACTCTCAGAAGTCTTCTCCAGCACCAGAGTTCAAAGGAGTCGATTTTCTTTCTTTCCCTCTTTCGCATTGTCCAACTCTCACAACCGTACATCATCATGGGAAAAATCATTGCTTTCACAATCCTAACAAGAAACATAATGAACTTAAATTAACTAATTAAACGGCTGTAACGGAAAAGAATTTAAAAGTAAACAGATCAGCAATAATTTGGAAATAGAAAACGAATAATTTAAAATAAATAACCGTAAAGATTAAAAGGAATAAAATACAAATAAATGATTTCTAAAAATATTTACATACAAACTGTTACAATACGGCACTACAGAATCTCTCAAATCATTGGCTAAAGTGAAAACACGTTTATCTCCTCACAGTTTCTCACGTTCTCAACGGCTGAATATCCTTATATATTATTTCTCAAAGGTGTTCTTGTGTGGGTACGCCATATCTCACTTAATACTTCA
>JAFIDM010000005.1:17086099-17103819 GCA_023159025.1 Thereuonema tuberculata | reverse complement strand
TCAAAGGTGTTCTTGTGTGGGTACGCCATATCTCACTTAATACTTCATCAAAATCAATGATTGAGATATCATTTTGAAGATTACGTTCACCGCTAATGACGAAAAATAAACAAATTGTTGAAAATTAAGTTTTTCTTTAAAAAACTTTATTTTAAAAACCTTTTTATAAAAATGTAGACACGCTTTAAGAGAAACGGCTAAATTTTCGAAAGCGAAATAACATGTCAAATAATTCTGTAGCGCCGTAAACTTCAAATATATTCTTTTTTGAATAAAAATACACTTTAAAATGATATTTCATCGTTTATTTAATAAGAACAGATAAAAAAACAAACAACGATTTATATTTTAATACAAAAAGAGATAAATGATTACCTTGAAATTGCATTAAATTTATCGGGACAATAAGGCACAACCTCAAAAAACATGGGACGTATGGTGTCCCTCTTTTAAAATAGACCAAAGGTTATCGAATTATCGGTGTTTTTTTTTTTTTCTTTGCATTGTAGGTTTGTTGCACTTTCGGTGTACTTTATTTTTCTTAATTTTGCTTGTTAGAATAGTGGATTAATCCGGGGCTGGGATGCCGGTTCGATCTCGGGTTGGGGTTTATTTTTCTCCTGATCATCTCTTCTTCAGCCAGGTTAACCAACTTTTTATCAAATGAATTCTGGGATTGATTGGGGTTTCGCACTTATCCTTGGCTCCATTTCGTCGTATAAGTTGATAATCGCAGGATCCTCATTATCCTGCGTTGCAATCTCCTTGTAAAGGATTCGCTTCAGCCTTATTAATTTTCATGAAGATAATATTTTCTTGAAACCACGTCAGAAAACGAATAACACTGTTTATTAATATTGCATTTCCCCTTAAGTTAACGCAACTAATCTTCAACGCAACCCTTTCTCATCAAAGAATAATTTATCTAACAAAACAAAAATAATTAAGAAAAATAGGCGTCTTTAAAAAGTTTGGAAACGCCATTATTTCTTTGCTAAAACTTGAAGACGCTGGCATATATAAAACATGAAATATTCCTAAACTACTCGCCAAGGCATATTTCATATTTTCGATGGAAACACATTACTCCATATTAGTGTTAAGTTAGCTTTCTTCTCGCTAGGGGCGCCTTGAAAATGCTATTACGACAAATAAAGTTGATTTCACGGAAGTTTTCAAAAAAGGCGTGGCAAGTAGTAATGGATTAATCACTACAGGAACTTAGTGACATCTATTGTTGAAAAACTGAACTATTGTAAATTGTTCAAGAAAGAATATAAAAATAAGTAATTGTTGTTTATTTCTGTAATTTTCATTAAACAGTTACGCTTTTAATTTATTATTGTAAATTCAGATACAAATTTTTAAGTATCAGAGTCGTTTATTAACTGATTTCTTTTTATTCTTATTTTGAATAATTTCTATCACGTGGGCTTTCCAGGCGTGATTAAAGTTATGTTCATTTCCTTTTCAAACTTTGTTTCGTGGCGGCATCTGTAATTGTCGGGCTAGTGGTTCGACAAAACTTGGGACAAAGCTGTTTGTAGAGGTTATTGCGATTTTTCCTATTGTTGTTTGCTTTTTGTAGGACGCCACTTCCGGGATAGGGAGACGGATAGAACCTTTCACACCTTCGGAGCCTAACGTCGAGGGTAAATCTGGCTGATGATCCTAACAAGGACGAAACAGCTGTTCCAGATTCCCATCGATGATAGCTCAAGGCGTGAAAGCAAACTAGAGCGCATTGTCTACATTCCTCCTTTTTTCAAAGCTTAGGAACCTCTGGCTTATAGTCTGACAATTTGCATACGAAAGAAACTAGTTCTTCGATTATTTAAAAAAATAAATAAATAAAGATTTCTCATCCTCCAACTACAGCAATCGCAACAACAACAAAAAACAAATAAGAAACGCAAAGAATAAATAGTTCAACAAATCTGATGGTTTTGTCGTGACAATTCCACAGCGAGTAAACAGTGACAAGGCGGAATTTTGATCGAAAAATCACAGGCAATTCCCTGTTTGCGGAGATAACGGATGTAAGAATCAGCAGAGTTCTGTGAGAAAGAGAGAGAGAGACAGTTGCAGTTTGTTTGGAATATGTGCGAAACTTATCTTTGTATTCATAATCTTTGTAGTTAATTTATTCCTTATCCACAGTTTTTGTTTTTGCTTTCCAGAAATATCATTAATCAAACCATTTTTTTTTTTTTTTTTTTTATAAAGTATTGTTTTTTTTTTTTTTTTTTTGTTTGTCTTTTTTTTAAACAAATATTTAGTATAATTCTTTGTTTAAAAAAAAAACTATTAAATAAGAACATTTTTACTTAGTATAATTCTTTAAAATCTTTTTATTTAGTATACTTAATTCACACATGTTAAATGTGTTCTTAAATAAAGAATTATATTCAATAAAAGTTTAACGTGTGTGAAACGCTATTTAAAACACAACACACAAAAGTTTGATTAAAACGTTTTGAAAAACTTAGAAATATACTTAAAACACGGAGATTTCGAGCTCCTACGTTGATGAGGGGCTACCGCACAGGAGCCCGAAAGCTCCATGTTTTAAGTATATTTTTAAGTTTTTTAAAACGTTTTAATCAAACTTTTGTGTGTTGTGTTTTCAATAACAAAGAATTATGTTATTAGAACAGTAGTCCGCAAAAAATATCTTAATTTTGGATATACTCTTGTCTAAGGCATTTTCGCTGAAGTCCCCTCAATATTTCGGTCCTGTACCTCGGACCTTCTTCAGGAGATGTTGATTATTGCTTTAAGTTTGACGCGTTTCCGTTGTCAGTGTCTCGGATAAGTTGTTTTCGTGACGAGACACGGAGTCCTTTATTTAGTGCGTGGTGTTAATTGAATTTGAATTTTAGCCTACTTCTTATGAGACTCATTAAATCACTTACTGCGTGGGTGTTTGTGCTCTTAATAACTTTTGAATCGCTGGTTGGATGTTGTTGAAACTTGATTTGATATTTAAGTTGTAGGGACACTTGAAATCTAGATTGGTTTTGAAGGAGGAGTGAGATAAGATACTGGATAGATCCTTGTTTGAGGGATGTTCCCACTCCAGGTTGAGATTAACTCAATATTTCGGTTCGGTTCCTTGGGCCTTCTTCAAGAAACGATGAGAATTACATAGAATTTGCTACTTTCACTTTGTCCTTATCTCGGACAAGCTGTATCAGTGGCCTTCTTCCTAGAGAGATTGAGAGTACACTTATATAAGACAGGGGACAGTGACTCATAGTTTCAAGAAGGACAAGTCCTTGGGGTTACTTTTTAATTGCGTTTTATTAGTTTGCAGTTTTTTATTTAAAACTTTCTAAATTTTCGCTTACTTTCCATTTATCCTTGTTTTTAAATTTCAAAGGAACCAATGGACCACTTGAGGTTTACGCCCCTATCGACGTCACGTATGACGTGTAATGTGGGATCATGTGGGATAAACAAACATATAACTTACTGTGAATTACTCGAAAACTCGTCGATTTTTGATATTTCAAGACGGAATGGTGCAGTACTGTGCAGTTCCTTATTGTAATAATTCTGTGAACGCTTGTAATATCCTTCGTTAATTTAATATTTCCTCTATATCTACACGGGTTAAAACAAAGCACGTGGCTTTGTTTATCCCACAAGCCAAGCAGTAGCCTGGTGGGATATTCCCTAACTACGAAGCACCGCATATCCTCACGTGGTCCAATAAATTATATCCTTCTTTGATTATATGTTGCCGTCGTGTTCTTCAATAGGCTATAATCAACTTTACATCCGATATGAACATTTAGGAAGGCTTACAATCGTTTCTTTCAAATCAAATCGTTTAGTTCAGCCTCTATATCTACAGGGGTTAAAACACATGGCTTTGTTTATCCCACAAGCCAAGCAGTAGCCTGGTGAGATATTTTGGAACTACGAAGCCCCGCCTATCATCAAGTGGTCTATTGGGTTCTCCCTCCTTCCCCCATGCAATTAGAAAGTATCCCAAGGATTTGTCCTTGAAACTTTCATTGTCTGCTCCCCTCCCTTCCCCTTCTATGAGCCACTGTTCCCTGTCTTCCCGGCATATAAGTGTTCTTTCAATCTCTCTAGGAAGAAGGCCACTGATACAGCTTATCCGAGATACGAATAAAGCGGAAGTAGCAAAATTATGTAATTCTCATCATCTACTGAAGAAGGCTGAAGGATCACCCCGAAGTGGGAAAAATCCCTCAAACCAGGGTCTATCCAGAATTTGAAATCTATTCTTAGTGGATCCTTGTCGCGAATGCCTCCGCCGATAGAAAGATGGACAACTACCGATCTACTTACATAGAAGTACATCGAAAGACAGTACTTAAATCTCCATTTTATAACGACTTTAATATGTCGTTTAATTCTGATAGGAATAAAAAGGTGTTTATCCCAAAGGCCTCGAGATTTCAAGGCTCAGATCGTTGTTTATTGATGGACAGATGCTTTGTATTTTCAGTGTTTGATCTCGATTTTTCCTCGGTGTTCTGCCAACTATTTATGATTCACGACAGCCGCTGACAACTGAAATAGCCATCAATAATTCAGAGCGTTGTATGGAGGCAGCAATTTCAATTTCTCAAAGGAGGTTTTTACTAGTAATTATCACGCACATAATTATTCGTTGAAGTAAATAAAATTTCATTTGTTCTGGAGGAAGTGATCATTTTCTTTTAGAAGCAATGACCGAAAATAATTACACTTTATTACAACTTCAAACAATAAAAAATAATTTCAAATGCTTCGTATCGTTGCAGCCAAAATTAAACTCTGTTGACAAAATTTAATGAAACAAAGTAAACCTTCTAATTTGTTTCTTTATAAAATGTTATATATTAATTTAATAGTTCCTTGTACTACATAACTTTTTTTGTTCTTCATTTATTTTTATTAATACGAAAACAAAATATGGTTGGTATGCCAGTTATATAATGAATGGTGAGATTCAAGAATGATTTTTACCAATAATGGTAAATTTTTCATACTTTTTTCTTAATTCAGTCGTCTTCATGTTTTTTAGAAAACAAGACATAAAAACTCCCACAAATCAAAGGTTCACTGAACTACTTTTGGAAATTTTGTTCCGGAAACCCAAGAACCAAAGAAAATGTGTATGTGTATTATGTATGTTTCCTTCACAAATTAATCCTTTACATGCTAAGCCTAGAGCTAGCGGGAATTAATTAATTATATTTTTTATTATTAATTTATATTTTGATGTTTTTTAACTTAAGGGTCATTGTTTTGTTCATTTGTCCTTTGTTTATGTTTCTTTTGGTTCCACTGAGCTATTGAGTACTGGGCGAACCCAACTGATGAGAGATACGAATCTCGAAAAGGTTCTGTGTTGGGTTCCCGGTACAAAATATCCAAAAATAGCTCAGTGAACGTTTAATTTGTGTGCCTTTTTTGCCTTATTTTCTAATTACATTGTCCTTAACGCACGTTAAATTTGTTTATTATACTGCATTTTAAAGGTAAAACACAATTCCACTTCCAAACAAATTATTTATTTAAATTGAAATAAATAAATAAATCATATAAATAATTTTCGGAACGAATCTCGTTCCTTTTTCAAGTTCAAAGACTAGCAATAACTAATAAACAACAATTAAAATGACAAGGAGAAAAAAGAATAGATACCATGAAAAAGTTCGTTAAATAGAAAATGCACTTCGCTATTTGGAGGCTATTTTACGAAAAAATTATCAAAATGTTCTTGGTTCCAAAGAACAGTTCGCAAAATAGAGAAATTCGCAAAATAGAGGTTCGTTAAATAGAGGTCCGACTGTATTAATAAAAACTAATTAATATACTAGTTGACCCGTGCGAATAATTCGCAACAAAAAAAACACCTTTGAGAAAAAATAAACAATCCAACCGCTGTCGTGCATGTTAGTTAAAAACATTGTCGATAGATGGCGCCTTGTCCATTTTTATAAAAAGGTGTTTAAAATACAGTTTTTTAACGAAAACATTAATTTTAAACAATTTGTTTATTTTTCATCATTAGCGGCGAACGTAATCTTCAAAATGATGTCTCAATTATTGATTTTGATGAAATATTAAGGGAGATATGGCGTACCGACACAAAAACACCTTTGAGAAATAATATATAAGGATATGGAGCCTTTCGGGTTCATATGCGGGCAAAGCCCCTTTTCAACACCTAAACAGATCGGAAAAAAATAAACAATCTTTAGTTAAATCACCAGCTAAGACTTATTCTTTCATTCATTTATACTCCTTCGTATCTATTTAAATTTCCGTTTTAGTGTTTCTAATAAATAAATTTCCATGTCTTTCCTTTTTTTTTTTTTTTTTTTTGTTATCTTTTTCATAAGCCAATATTTTTACTGTATTTCTCAAAAGTTGTCCTTTTCCTAGACATTGTTCTGCCAATTCTGATTTTTCAATATGTTTATATTTTATGATGTACGCTTGCTCTTTCACACGTTCTTTTATACGTTCTTTCACACGTTCTTTCATACGTTCTTTCACACGTTCCTTCAAAGGAGGAAGAAGAAAATAATAAGTTATCCTTTATAACTTTATGTTTGAGAAAAGAGAAAAACAACTTGGTTGTATAAAGTTTCAGAAAGGAATATCAAAGTAAATTAATTTTGAGGTCAATCTTTTAATATAAAACGTAATGTGGTAGAAAATTACATTAGAGTACTGGATAAATGCACTAGTGAAGAAGAAGATTTCCAAAATGAATTGATAAGGATCAAAGAAATTAAATTAATGAACGATTACAATAGATAAAATTATAAGTGATTATAATAGTTTTAGAATTAAAGGAAGAAAATGAAAGCATCATCATTCCTTCCTTTAATAATTATAGTAGAGAATTAGGGAAAATTTGTAATAAAATATGATTGTAAGGGAACTATGAATAGTTTTGTCCTCTTATACACCTGAATAAAGAAAAACGAAATATTGTGGACATTAAAGTATGTTGTTTTTTAGAATTTCTGAAGGTAACTTATGTGTATCGTAACAGATTTAAAAATATTCTGTGTTTTAAGATTAACAGAAATGAATTAGAAAATGGAATGGATTAGTTCACAAAACAGATTGCTCTAATTGTAATTGGTTGTATCTAGGAGAGACCAAAAGAACTTTGAAAGACGAAAGAACACGCTTACCATATAAAAATACAAAGATACAGAAAAGTCAGAATTTGATATAGAATAACGACATCTTTTGAATATTACTATAAAAATATTGGCTTATGAAAAAGACAAAAAATAATGAAGAACATGGAAAATTTATTCATTAGAAACACTAAAACGGAAAATTTAAATAGATACGAAGAAGCAGAAATGAATGAAAAAATAACAGTCTTAGTAATGCCCGCGTCACACCAGCCTATTTTTTTCAACATTGGTTTGCTACACTGAAATTCCCCCTTCCTTGATTTCCACCGTCTCGACGAAATATGGTGAAACAGTGCATATGATTGGCAGAGCACTAGCCAATCAGAGTTGAGCTGAAAATGATTTTGGCGGTTACTCCAAAGCTTTTCCCAGTTACGAAAAGACGGCGTTTAATCTTTTTTTTAGAGGCTAAAATCGTGTTTCGGCAACGCAATTTAGATAGAATTTGAAATTACTTTTAGTAAGCTGTCAATCTGTTCGAAACTAATTGTAAATTGTATTCAAGCATCTCTACTATTTAAGCGAAAGCGAAATGAATTTGGATTGAAAACAGCGGGTATCCCACAAGCCCCTGCGGCCTTTCACGCAGCTCAAGAAGAAATGAAATCTCTCTTTAAAAAGTTGATATCTGCATATTCTGACGCGTAGAATTAATTTATTTCAGTAAAAATATTGTTTATTTTCGAAAAATAATCTCCTCACTGCGATATTTAATTCCTAATAGCCTTCGGATTCAACCGATACGGTACGAAAATGGCGCTGGTCGGCTTCTTCGAGGTCGTAGCTGGTCGGTTCTGATTGGAGCTCGCTAATGACCATCATTGAAAACAACGTTCCGTTTAGAACCGTTCTTAAATTTTTTCAATGATTGAATCATGGTCAAGTAAGGCAAATCACACGATCATAGACCTCAATTATAGGGCCAATGATTGAAAACAATGATGAAAAATAGGCTGGTGTGACGCGGGCATTAGTAGTATAACTAAAGATTGTTTACGTTTTTTCAATCAACGAAATTTAATGAACTGATTTATTAATTGAACTTTATCAAATATGATTATTTTTCTCAGTTGGTAAATTGTTTTTAAAATTGTCCGCTTACGAACATTAATATCATTATTATAACGTGTTTATCAATTGTCTCATAGGATAACAGGGATAATTATGTACATTTTATTTATTGTTATTTGTTATTCAAATTGTTAGTATTTGAGCTTGAAAAAGGAACGAGATTCGTTCCGAAAATTACTTATATTATTTATTTATTTAAGTTTAAATAAATAATTTATTTAAGAAGGGAATTATGTTTTACTCATTATAATAATGATAAAATGTTATCGTTTTAATGTAAAGTACTTTACTTATCGTAGTCTTCACGTGGTATTGGTAGTTTTGGCTCCTATGGGTCCAATTTCTATGAAAATCAAGAGGGAGATCATAATTGGGAACGTACTGTCGGGAGCATTTCCAATGTCGCATTGCGAAATAGTGCTTTCCTGCATTGCTCGGCGATGGGGTAAACTTCCATTCAGCTTCTTGCAAGCGGGGAAGTATCGGGCAACTAATGTGATATTGGGAATGCCATCCACAGTACACGTACGGCTAGGACTTCATTCTCTGTCATAAACAAATTTTAGAGCTATCGCTGTTAACGAGATTTAACGAAACGTATTTAAGCAATTTTTTTATTTTAATCCTTAGCTTATATCCTGTTGGATAAGTATTAAAATCAGTATATTCTTGTAAAAAAACTACACCTTCATCTAAAATTTCAGCTTTCTGGGTTGCTTAGATTGTGGGTTATCGTGATTACAGACGGAAAGAGTTAATCATTGAGAAAAACGGTAGACAACCGTTAATTATGGCTGCCAACTTATTATCGGTAAAATTACGGTAGCTGTAATGTTACGCAAGAACGGCTACCGTATTGAATCGTAAGCTGTGCAGTGGACAGTGATTTCACACGAACAGCTACGGTAAGTTTAGCGGTAGTGTATTGTACACTACCGTTAACGAAAAAAATCCATCGTATTTGTAACAGATAATAGAGAGTTTTTGCCCAGCTCGCTATTCTATACGGTAACGCTTTAAGTCACATGACTGGTATTCTGCGCATGCGTCACTGTCCCGTAGAGGAAATACCGTTAACGTGATACGTTAACTTTCCTCGAATAGCGTATCGCTTTAGGGTAGGACACACGAGTTCCGATAAACATGAGTTCCGTTACTAGCGCTCCTGGTGACGAATTGTATAACTTGAAGTCCAATCGATTTGTATCTATTTATTCGAAATTACCGATTACAAAAATGATTTTCACGATCGGAGGGCATCTTTTTCTTATGTTTTCGTGGATACTTTCAGAAAACGTTACATTAGTAATCAAAATCATTACAGAATTTCGGCTTGAAAATTTGAATCGGCGAGCGAGATTCAATCGAGATGGAATCTCGAAAACATAACGTCGTTGATCGAGATTTAACGAGACTGAATTATTTATCGAAACTGATTTATCGAAACTGATAACAAAGAAAGACAAAACGATGAAAAAAAAAAAAAGAATATTTCCTATTTTAATTCATTAAAAACATTCTTTCATCTATTCGATGCATTGACTAAATGATATTTATAAAAATCAATGCTATTTTTTTCGTTAATAAACCATAGGCATGATGACAATTAAGAAGTGTAAATTTTCACGTTATGGCAAAAACTCTCTTCATGACAGAGCCCGCTATTGTGGTTACCTTATTCGTTCACATGACATTTACGTTTCCCGTATATAAATCACGTTATGGCAAAAACTTTCTATTAGCTTTTAGTTTCTCCTCCTTAAATGGAATCATGGCTGTAAACTGTTACAAATACAGTGGCAACTTTATTTATGCTTATTTATTTTAATAATGGATAGTAAGAGAAATATAATCTACAACCATCTAAAACTAAGTAAGTTTGTCATAATTTGTATTTTGTCTGCGTTATTCAACTTAACGTTACATTTTCAAACGTTTTTCTCTCCCGCCCTTGTAAGGATGTAAAGGTTAGACGAAACCTATCTTATCCTGTGTTAACTATGCAGGCATTAAAATAGCATCGGCCTGGACCAAGATTTCGTGCACAGACCGTAAAAAAATAAAAAGATTGCTTTGTGTTTTCATGGTAATGTAATGTGGTGAGTGTGGGTGGCAGGGAAGCCGAGCACCGCGACCGTCTGTCCTTATTTCCGTGGGATATCAAAATAGCACTGCCACCGTTGGTCTATTTTGCTATCCCATGGAGATAAGGACAGACGGAGAGAAAGACTGAGAAAGAATGGTGGGAGAAGTGCAGGGGAAATGGGAGAACCCGGAGAAAACCTGTCCAGCGCGGATCATCCACAATCACGAAACCCACATGAGAACCGAACCTCAGTACTCAGAGTGTTTTCATAGTAACTCTAAACTCTAACAATGCATTACATCACGGAAGATTGATAAATCTTTAGGTTGTGAGCTACGGAAACAACGACAGGAAACCTTGACAAGGAAACCTCTCGAATTTTCTACACGTAGGAATAGGAATTACACCTTTATATTCAATTCAGGTTAATTAATTTAGCAAAATCATAAGTGCGGAACCCAAACGGAAGTAGATAAAAATTCAATATTTTATATCTTTAAACCAGCTACGTTACAATTAATAGTAAAGATAGGAAGTGTCGACAAGGTTTATAAATAGGCCTTTTCTTTAGTTTTGTGAAAATCAAAGTTAAAGAAAAATGGCAGCAAATTTTATTTTATTACTAAACAACCTTTCAATGGATGTGATTTAATTGACAAAATTTCTTTTCATTTGATTTAAACAGAAAAACTTTTAAAACTTCAGTCTTTAACTCGTAATCAGTTTTCATCACGAAGTTTCAATATTGATTAAATATACTTACAAGGGACCTAAATATACTTACAAGGGAAGGGTCCCTGAGTGAAAGTAGAGTCCTGGAATCAAACCAAACTCATGAAAGTGCATCACAGAGATCGTAAGTGTGCCAAATCTCTGTCCGCTTCTAAACCGTTCCGTAGATATAGGGTCACAAAGGTAGCACAGGACGCAATTGAAAGTCTATGTAATTCCAAACCAACTGTAATGTATATAATGAGTGCGAGTGTTTTTCTTTGTTTGTTTGTTTGTCTTGTCACCATTTCTCAACGGACCTTTACCAAATTTGGATCGGAGGGTCACATGAATCCCGGAATAATGCATGAACAACGAATACCCGGATCCGGACTACGGGATGTGAACGGGTGAGGGAGTACACATTCTTAAAGGATATGCATATCTCCGAAACCTCTTGAGTTGGAAACACGAAATTTGACATGAGTGTTCTTGTTCAAAATCTAAAGTATACATACATGATGAATTTTCGATATTCTTATATTAAGGGGTGTAAACGGGAGGAAACTAATCTAAGTTTCAGATTTAGTTTACTTGATGTAATTTGATTTTTTTTGACGAAATAAAGCGTTTTTTTATGTTACATATCCAAGGTTTCCGGAAGCGACGGTAACAGGTCTATAACATAATTTGTAACTATCTTGCATATCTACGATAATAGCTTTGATACGTTGAAATAGGCCTCAAGTCAGTTTTAACTGTACAAGAGCATCAAAATTATTTACGAAAACGACAAGATTAAATTCTCTTTCAGAATTGGCTCAGACATAATTTCAAATTTAAAGATCCAATGGCAATTTAGCTTGGAGGAGAACTAAGGTGAATAAACAATTGAAAAGACAAGCAAAAGATTGAAAAGAAAGCGATAATTTTTGCAAAAGACTAAGTGAATGTAAAATTGTTTTGTTTTTTGTTTTTTTTATCCTCTAAGATAATCATGGATTTCAAATAAAACTGTCCTTTGAGTTAATGACAAATGATGGCAGATTTCGAACTCCTGGAGGTGTTGAATGGGATTTTTTGGCATAACTCTGTAGCTGATATAACGATGGACCTTATTTTTAATTCTTGTGCTAAAGCTATGTATTTATTAATTTTATCAGAGTAGGCCTTATGAAGATTATCATTAAGAGGCACAGTAACATCGATGAGCTCATCAATTTTCTGTGTTTTGTCTAGCAATACAAGGTCTGACCTATTGGCACTAACTAACTGTGCCAATAGGCTATTATTATTATTAATAATAATAATAAAACGATACATCTACTAAATACAAATAAGCTTAGTAGCATTATGCTTTTTCTAAAAAAGAATTAATTAAAGTCACATTAATAATGGGATTAATGTTAATCATATTTCCGTTGACATTAAGTAGATTAAGACATCCATAGAAATACAGTATGCGCCAAAACAAACCCTACTGAAATATGTGCACAAAATGTGGACAAATAGTGGAGGAAGCTTACGGTACATGAAAGTCAACTTCCACGTTTTCTGTGGCATAGCAAGTGTTCGATATGCTATCTGTTTCGTCGCAGGCAGTACTCATAAAGATCTTGTAGATTTTTAAACATGTTCCTGAAGAGAGGTTGCTTAATTCTTCTGACGCATGTCACAATCTTTTGACGTAAGTCACCAATGGTTGCCGGTGACTTCTCTCAGAAAGCGGCTTCCTTCAGCATAACCCCAACGCAAGCGTCCGGTGATGTAAGATTAGAATATGAGACGGATATGGGAAGACTGTTCCATGGGAAATGACGTGATTACCAAAAATCGCATGAAACAACTGATTCGTGTCCCTCTCTGTGTGACAAGAGGCCCCTTCCTGCTGAAACAATTGTGTATAAAGTGGCAGATTACGTGCACGGCAGAATCTGTTGAGATCTCCCAGAAATAGTATGAATGTTTTCACTGTACCGCACCTGCTTCACAGTCACAGGATTGCCATGATCATCCTCAACAAAAGAAGGGCCCAAGATGTCTGCCCGAAATAAGCGCCATTTGCAGACACGTCACACCATATTGTTACACGCTCACTGGGGAGGGGTTTCTCCACAATGATGTCTGACCGTTCAAATCCCAGAAAGTGAGTTGTCTGTCGATTGATAAATGCATTCATCTGACAGGAAAGCTTCATCATCGTATGTCATCGCTAAGATCGTCGCACAGTAAGTGATTCTCGCATCCTTGTCGGCCAATTTCCTTGAATATTCATTGAACATTCGTTTTGTAGATGTTTGATTCATTTTTAAAGATGTTCGCCGGATACTTTGTTTAGGCAACTGTTACATCTGCTCTTAGAACCTTCCTCTATTCGCATATGATGTCACTGTCACTGGACGTCCGGTGTAGCCTTTGGGCTGCGTCAGAACACTGTCCGTCGAACGAATTTTTTAATGATGGCTAACATAACCATGTTTGTGGGTGGTGGTTTTTTAAATCGTTCTGGAAATGCATTTCAACATATAGCAAACTTGGTCTATTTGAACGTCCAACTCCGTACGACCGAAAATAATGCTCCGCAATAAAAAATTTTCCTTCGTCATTAGCACCATTGGAACATCTATCAACCAACATAAGCATACTGTTACGTTTCCATGACGACGTTCGATGAGGAGATCACGTGGTACGCATCAGCAAAATACATATATAGGCTATTACTTTTTTGATTGGCACGGAAATGCGGCACAGAATTTCAATCGATTAAGATTTATTAAAACTATCAAAAATTTCTTATTATCTAAGTTCAGTAAAAGGAATTTTACTTTATTTAAAATAACAAAAAAAATATCAGTTGCTTTTAGTTAAAGATTCGTCGCATGGTGGCGCCCTAAGAAAATACTTGGACCTTCAAAAGAGAAACACTTGCTTCAAGCAAACCAATTTGTGTAACAAGATTTTCACAGGTCTAGGATTTTAATATCTGAATTAAATAGAAGAATAATTATTCAATTAAAAAAAAAACTACCTAATTCCACACCATGGTCTTCCTTTTCCCTACTGAATGCAATTAACAGAAACAAAGAATTAAACACTTCAATTCCGACAAAAGTAATTCAATTCCTAACACAAACATCACGCGCTCTTAAACTTAATAACATTAAACGTTGGTGGATGTTACTGTAAATATGTCCATCCACAACAGAACGTGCATGAGCTCCTTTATATTTTATTTATCTTTTAATTAGGCTCTTTTTTTTTTTTTTTTTTTTTTTTTTTAGGTTCTTTTTTTTTTTTTTTTTCTTTTTTTACGTACGTGTGTGTTTGTTCCTTAATAACAGTTGAATCGCGCGATAGGTCTTCCTGAAACCTGGCGCGAACATTTACGGGAATTCTAACTCCTCATTTAAAAGTTTGAGTCCTTCACGAGAAATCAACACTTGAAGTCGAGAAAAACTTCCACAGATAAAATATCAGAACTGCAACAATGGATTTATATCGAGGTCGTAAGAATGGATTTCAAATCATTTAATAATCCACGAACTTGCGTGAGCATATTAAATATGATTTAAGTTAATGGGATTTCAAAAAAAAAGCTAAAATTACTTTCTCAGAACTTGTCAAAGCCTTTCTTAGGAAACGGAGAATTTTTATTATTTATATGCAGTAGATTTTAGAATTTTTAATATAAATTTAGATATTCCTTTTGATTGTTTTAACGACTTAAAAAAATGAAAGAAATTTTAATAAATAATAGTTAGAGGACGAATTTCTTGTTTCGTTCATTATTTTATACATTTAAAGGAAATTTAATTGAAATACGTATTCCTTTCGTTACTTGGCATATTGTACGGAAAATTCAAGAGTCGTCGAATAAACTTGATAGAGATCCTTTTTTTTTTTATTTACTTATTTAAATTAAATATAGAACAAATATTAATTACAAAAATAAGTAAAAAAAAATTAAACTTTTAAGTTCTTTATCATTTACATTTATAAAATATTCTACAACATGTTAAGAAAAGTAAAAGTCATTAAGAAAATGCTTGTTTGTTTCATCTTTGCCCTTTCTTAACATATATATATATTATTATTGTTATAAACTTCTTAATTTGTAAAACACTCCTTTAAAAATCTACTGCAATATTTCGTCCCTTTTAGCAAGAAGACTTCATCAGGATACATTTAGTTTGTTTGTTTGTTTGTTTGTTTTTCTTTGGGTTGTAAACTTCGTGAAATCATTTTCGGTTGGTGCTCAAAGAACCTATATAAACTGTATTGATATATAATAGGTTCTTTGGCTGCTACTCCATAGCTAAAAAAGAAAGATCCACATTTAGCTGATGTTGGGTAAAAATTTATATTAATATATGTTAATAACAGAGTTAGTTTATAGCATAATAAGAACAAACATAGAATCAAACACGAGAGTCAAAATTCAGCATAAGTTATTTTATACCTTTCTTCCAAAGTTGAATACAATATTCTTTCCAGTGAATCTTTCGTCTAAGATAACACTGCAACGTAGTTTGATTACAAGATAATTCCCATTTAGCTGGATACAAGAGTTCTTAACTTTATGGGCTGCAAAACTGTTCTTTAAAGTTCATTAGCATTATAACTCTGTAAGTTAGCTATATGTCTTCTCGCTAATTATATATTTAGTTATTAGCTGTTCATTTCTAAATATACTTGGTAAAAATCATGAGGTTTTATACACTCAAAGTTCAATCGAAGATTTTAAAGTCATTAAAACGTTTAACACTCACAAATAACGTTATTTAGGCTTCACCTAATTTAATTAGCTTTCACTAATAGTTCACTCAGTTGCACATTAATCCTAGTAGTATATGTGTCTCCCTTTAGTTAATCTCTCACAGGATTAATAAGTGTTAAAAACAAAACTATATTGAACTTGCGAAGCTCGATGTCTACTTGTTCGATAAGAAGATATAAATAATATATCATCACTTACTTATTATCCTCCTCCTATGATATACAGATTATCACCTCCAATAAAGGACTATACGACCAATGTTCCATCGATGAATTCTCCTCTAATTCCCTTGAGAAAACTACTTATCTTGGTCTCCATAATGTCTGTATTGCGCTCATCAAATTTCTAGACGTGTCTCTATCTCCTATAAAACTACAGAACATTCAAAAGAACATTCAAAAGTAACATTCGAACTATCTCCTATAAAACTACAGAAACAAAGAAAAGTCATTATTTCTAGTTTAAATGCTCTGTATCTCAGATTATTTCGAATGATACTCTGCAACAATCCGATATAAATAGATTGAATTCATATTTCAGTAGAATAAAACTGTCCAATTCCCGAAAATTGTAGACTGTACATCGTCTTCTTCTTGCTTCGGAACCGCAATCCGAAAACTCCTATGTTACTAGTTCCCTAGCAACGATTATCTGCATCTCAATAATGAATCTTCGCACATATCACTCATAGTTATAAAGTTCTCTGTTATCACTTGCATCTTCATTATTATAATAAAAAGAAGATTTTTTTCCATTATTCAGATAATGCTATCATACTACTTGCTTGTTTTCATTCCGACTTCTATAATTAATCCAGCAATAAATTAATGAACAGTTTCATTTTGCATTAAAGAACATATCCCAACTATATTCAACAATTGAGTTATACAATTTTTTTTTTTTTAATATTTATGTAAATCAAGTTCTGTACAGTGCTATGTAAAATTTGCTCATATTCTAGTCATTTGAGGATTTTTTTCAGATTTTTAAATTTTGTTCTTATAAATGAAAATCTATTTTTACAAGGGCTGCTTTTACAGAGAACTGTGTCACGTGATTTCATTTTGTTCCTCCCCCATCTTAGTTTGGTGATCCTGATGCTCTGAGCCTGAGCTTTATATTATTGAAATAACGGTAGTTTAACTCTTCAGAATACAAAGCACAAATTCTTAAATAGCTTCTTTTCTTTGAATTACATCATTTAAACCTAAAACTCAATTAGCATCATTATTCTTTGATTCTGTTTGTATTTGAAAGCAATTAGCAAAATAGGCGTGCTTCTCGGCCCTGGTCGTTAATTTTGACTAAGGCCCTGGTGGCTCAAGTGGTGGATTTTTTTTTTCATTAATGGCTGAAATTTCGAATCCGATTACCAGCAAACGGGCTTGGATTGTTTGCTGCTTGTTTCTTAGCCACAAGGGTCGTAGGGTTTACGTAGCCATCTGGAACTCCGAAATCCTGAGGAGTTGAAACGGAAGACAATCACAGTAGTTCTTCGACCTTCATCCTGTCAGGCTGCTGATCGCCGAAAGCTCTCTGGTTGTCCGTCTTCTCCGAAGGTAGAGCGCAATATCAGTGAATGCAAAGCTGTCATCGCCCTGAGACATTGTCATGAACATAATTTTTTTTTTCTACTTTTTTTCAATACAAATAAATCTTTCGTCATTGCTAAATAAATCAGAATCATACCTTTTATAAAACTTAGATTCTCAAAACCACATAAAGAATCACATTGTATACCACACAAAGAACATAAGAAATTTTACGTAGAAATTTACTAACAGATACGTTCCTTTCTCAAATAACAAAACAAAAACGAAAACAAAACGAAAATACAATTAAACGCATTGATGAAGCCATACACCTGATTAGTTTAAACATTCAATTA
>JAFIDM010000005.1:17036804-17050870 GCA_023159025.1 Thereuonema tuberculata | reverse complement strand
CGGGCAATGGCATCTTAAAACAATTCAATAGCTTACATCGTGATCTACAATTTACAACAGAATTCCAAAACAATCAACTACCATTTCTAGACGTATTATTAATTAATAACGGAGATAAAATACAAATCCAACCTTATGAAAAACCCACTGCTTCAAAAATAGTAATTCCATATCAATGAGCAACACCCAAACACGTTAAAAAAGAATCTTATACAGATGATGATATGTAAAAATTGTAGAACTTGTTCTATTGAATCAATGTTCCTCGAATACATTAACAACACACAAAAAAAGTTTCTTAGATAAGGGATATTCCTAGTCCTTCGTAATGAAAACCATTAGCAATAGTATTGGAAAACGATAATAGCAATAAAAAGATAATGATACCTTACCCATACCATCCTATTTTGTATAAAAAAACTAGAAAACTTTTTTTTCAGCACTGATATTGGAGTTTCCTTTTCACTCAATAATAAACTGAGATAGCTATTCCCCAATAAAACAGAACTATTGCCACAACAAAAGCACAATAGGTGAAATGTATTTACCTACTGAAGTGTGCATCAACAACCCTGTTTTTACATAGGTGGTCACAATTAAAGAATCGTTTTCAAGTCACAAAAGTTGCATTAGGCCGGGAAATACACGAGCTTCAAACGTTATTATTCCAAAGGATAAAAGAGTTTAAAAACTCAATCTACCTGAAGATGAGAGCGACCTAGAAATTTCACAAGGGGAGGGAACATTGGGTCCAATGGATCCAGGGTTTTATGTGGCCTACTGTGATTGTGCAGGTGCTGTGATTGTGTAGGGCGTTTAGATCTACATTATATTGTGACTTTGGAAATAGGTATTTAACATTTAAATTAATTGTTTCAGCATTTTTTTCACATTTAAAAAAAAAAAATCGAGTATTACAGTAAATTTTTGTTGTGTCCACAATTTCATATTTGGACCACAATTTCAAAAACCAGATTTCTATAACTTTAAAAAAAAAAAAAATTGAAGCAATTTTTTTATGTTTTTTTTTGTTTTTTTTTTGTTTTTTTTTTACTTCAACCTCTTATCACAAAATAGATTCATCTTCGGTATTAAGTAAACTGGTACATTTTCTTAAAATAAAAATGGTAGCCCATATTTGGACCTTCTCCTCTATATTTTATTTCCACTTTTTGACGATTTTTCCTATGGTATTTTCAAAAACTTAAAATAACGTTGTTTTTAGAGCTTTCGCCACAAACTTTTTAAATTTTTTAGGGCATAGATTGAACTACAAATAAGTTAAAAAAATTTTAACATCTGTTCACGGGTTTTTAGGGGCGGAGCTTAAAAGTTGTGACCTGGATAATTGCCGTAAATTTTGGGCTTTTAATTTTTTTAAATTTTGGACTTTTCAGCTAAAACTAAGCTTGACTTCGGATGACTGAATATCAAACTTTCTTATTAAAATATTATTAACAAATACTAATCACAAATCTCAAGGGGGTTGATCTTGGGGAAATACACTTACCCCGGTAGATGCGAGACAGAGATATTTTAAAGTTATTTTTGGTGTGTTGGCCTTTTAGTGACTTTTTAAAATTTAAAACAAAGGAAAGGTCTTTTTCGTATTTGTAATATCTGCTGAACATCAACAGTATCTTGAAATCGTTCATTGTTTGATACTGAATTGCAGGCGGAAATGACTGGATTAGCAAACGAAGTCACGTGCAGAATTAGGCATGAACAGAAATTCATCTTCACCTCGATAGGCAACCACACGGAAAACATTTAAATACAGTCTTATCCCGCTTTACGACAATTGGCTTTACGACGTTTCGCCCATACGACATTCTCCGATTAAGCGACAACTGATTCGCTGAGACGCTACCGCTTCGGAGTGAAGATACACCTTACAGGCAGGGAACGCATATCTTTGTAGTACAGCAATCAGTGATTTACAAGTGATTATTAAGATGTTTATATTTTAACATTCACTTACAAACCCCGCGGTGAATAAAGATCCTCCCAGAATGCACAGCAGGTTATAGATTGTCCTTTCCTGGGCGACCGCTAACATTGAAACAGAAGAGAAGCGACCTCTTCTCTTTCAATGTTAGCGGTCGGCCAGGAAAGCTCAATCTATAAGCTGCGTTGCATTCTGGGAGGATCTTTATTCACCGCGGGGACTTTAATTCATTTTCATTATTTTTTTTCTTGTGATTGAAATATAAAATAACTAAATAATGACAGATAAAAGTGAAAAGAAATCTGTTTCTTCATCGATAAATGATAAAAAAATAAAACAGGGCCTCGCAATCCGACGAGTTTTGCTTTACAACAGCGGTGTAGAACCTTAAGAGGTCGTAATGTCGGGGTATGCCTTTACTCAGCAACAGTTTGATCGGTTTTTTTATTTTACGCAAATATGCATGTCAAGATTCAAGAAGAACTGTATCCTGATGAAAAGTTGTGGGACATACACACACAAACATATTTTCTTAGTAAATCAGGCTATAAGATTACAACCTGACTATAAAAATCATCGAAACTTAAAAAAAAAAAAGCGAAGGTTCCTACTAAATAGATTTACCTTGCTTATTCATTTGTTGAATTTTTTTAGGCACGATGTTACTTATACTCCATAATTTAATGCTTTTTGCTGTTTTTTATGCTTTTATTAAATTCCTTTTAAGCCTAGCAGAACTCAGGACAAGGAATGGACATTCTTTGTATTGTTGTTTATTTTTGGTTAGGGTTTCTTCTGGGGAGGTGCCACTTTTGGGAGCGAGACACCGGGATACTTAATCTTTCGCATCTTCTGAGTCCGTCATCGGTGGAGTTTGACGAGTCCTAAAGAGTCATCGGGTGTGAAATTCTTTTACTTTCCCTTGTGCCTTCCTCGGTTATTCATTGAACTATTTAGGTACGTTAAATTCCTTCTTGCTTGCATGTTCTGATTACGCCTTTATTTATTTTCTTTTCTTAGCAAATTCATTAAACTTTACGGAAAAATCATGGAATTAATTTGCAGGAGCTGTACGACTGATTGCTGTTCATTGTACTTGACTTTCAACCAGTAAACACAAAGATGGGACGAAAGGATAGGCCGGGACAGGGAGGGAGAACGGAGAGGGGGGAAAAAAAATGTTCTGTTGGGTTCCGGGAATCTTTTCTGTTGGCGTCTCGCTCGCTATGAATTGGTAGCCAAGCAACGACAGTTTGATTTCGACAAATAATCATGCAAGGCGGCGGCCTTCAATAAAATTACGAAAGGCGAGAGCAATTCGTAAACATCGCAACGAGGAGGTGATCACGTGCAAAGGACCCCTTATCCCCCAGTCTCTGTCTCTCTCCACCCGCTGGACCTCGACATTCATATAGTACATTGCTGAAATAAACGTACATATTCATCTGTATTTTTTTAATAAGTGATCTAAAAGCGATGAGACGCGATCTGGAAGACCAAACTGGCAAATAGGATATTATTGCGTTTTTAAAGCGAGCAGATACTTGTCTCCACGTAAACAATAAAACCTTTTTCGAACAGTTGTGTTCTTCATCTCAGTTTTCATCAGCGCTTTGACAGGCAGATCTAGTTACAGCGAAATCTCGATACAACGCATTTCTCAAAGAGCACAACTCATTGTTTTAATATTAATTCTTGTATAGGTTTTTCTTATATGCAACCATCTTCTAAATTAACCTCTGTTTTTCACTTCCCTCGCGAAACGTTGAAAATTCGCAAGACTTTTCTCGACAAATGATCGTCTCGAGTTTCGAAGATATTTTTGTAAAAATACAAGAATAAAAACGAAACTTTTTTTTGTTTGTTTGTATTTTAATCCAACGCCCGGGCTTTGTTACTTGCCTTGGCCTCAGCAAAGGGCAATAATTATGAGCCGAAGAATAGTTGCCCAAATAACACCAGAGGACGCAGCTCCCATTGGACCCGCAGATACAGATGGAACACAGAAGAAGAAAAGCACGTCCATGCCGACGCCGGGATTCAAACTCAGGTTCCGACGCATCTGCCTCTTGGAAGTCTGTGCCGGAACGGCAATAGAGCATAGAAAACAAAGAAATACAAGGTAGAAAAAGCGATTTGAGATTAAAAAAAAAAAAACTTTAGTCAAAAGATTTATAAAAACTCCACGTATCTCATTATAGTATTTAGAATAGATTTATTAAAAATACTGTAAATTGCGAATTCTCGAGAAGTTTAACTCTTCTCTTTTTCATGAGTGAAATATATACAAAACAAAGGCAAAAATAGTTAGAAGCTTGAACAAATACTAAAACCGGGAATCAAATAATTTTGTTATGTAAAAATACATCAATAAGAAATTATTTAATTATGAAAAAAAAAAGACGAGTTAAACTTCTCGAAAATTTGCAATTTACAGTATTTTTAATAAATCTATTTTAAATACTACAATGAGGTACGTGAGATTTTGTAAATATATTACTATAGTAATGAAAAGGAAGGGTTTACAGGAACAGCATGAAACTTTAGTTAAAAGAATTGAAGAGTTTTCTGCGTGTTGACTGTTGGCGCCATCAGATACGAAATTCAAGCAGAAGTGACGTCGTTAGGATCAGAAATACTAAATTTCGTCTTGTCCCAACATCGGAATTGAAACAGAATATATTGGGGCACTTTCGTTTTATATCACAAAAGAAAATAGGAATAATAATAATAAAAAAAAAGGTGTAAAAATAAAAAAAAATGATAAGATGAAAGCCTTTTATATTTCAGTCTCTGGTTTCTACAGCACTTTTGACAGACTTTTATTACTCTCTTCTCCTGACAGACGTGTTTGACATTCGCATTTGCTTGCCTTTTTATGCTCTGGTTTTCGGGATATCCAAAGGAAACGCTGTCTCTTTTACGTCTATTCTAGTTTTACTAAACTTTACCGTCTTCTTTTCTTTTGACTGTGGTAATGGCATTTTGTTTGATTGTCCAATTTGTGAATGTACGTCATCAGTCTTCCATTGCGTTACCTCCAAATTCTTGTTTATGATTCTCCATTGAGTTCAGTTATTGCAGTCATTATTTCTCCAAAAGCTTAATTATTGCTATTATTATTATTTTTATTTAGTTATTATTTTGATAAAAATTTTGTTTGTTAGTACATTTCGTCATGTGACGAATTCATCAATTTTTCGTAATTTCTCTTAACTCTTATAAATAATTATAATAATCGTAATTAAAATAATAATTATTAATAAATTCTTCAAATTTAACGTAAGCCATGACAATATTATGCAACAAGGAAAAAGAAACGCAAATAAATAAACAAAATTCATTGAGCTGTTTAATACAGGGAATCCAAAACTGCACTGTTTCGGATTGCTTAACCCTTCTCAGTTGGATTCACCCAATTACCCAGATATTTGAAGTAAGACCAA
Organism: Thereuonema tuberculata; assembly: GCA_023159025.1. NCBI lineage: Eukaryota > Metazoa > Arthropoda > Chilopoda > Scutigeromorpha > Scutigeridae > Thereuonema > Thereuonema tuberculata. Next base: position 17,045,476 of record JAFIDM010000005.1, on the reverse strand, counting down.
GAATTTTGTTTTGTTTTGTCTTACTTAACTGAGATGGGTATACTGGGCCAATCCAATTATAATAATAATGTAACAATTATTATATCATAACACTCATGTCAAATTTCATGTTTTCAACTCAAGCGGTTTCGGAGACAGGCATACCCTTGAAGAATGTTTACCCTCCCGTTTACACGCTTAGGATAAGAATATTGAAAATTCGTCGAATACATAAACTTTAGATTTTGACATAGAATACTCATATCAAATTTCGTATTTCCAACTAAAGAGGATTCAGAGATATATGTAACCTACAAGAATGTTCGCCCATCCCCCTCCTCGTTTACACCCCGTGATCCGGGTTTTCGTAGTCCGGATCCGGGTTTTCGTTGTTCTTGCATTATTCTCATGTGAACCTCCGTGCCAAATTTGCTCCGTTGATGGCTTATTATAGGCCCTATATTGTAGATAAGTTCAACGATTGTAATTGGCCTCAGAGTTAAGTTATTCTATGAATTATAATTATAATAACTGAATTATAATGGTACATACACTAAATAATCGTGTGATAATTGTAATTACAGATCTACATCGACTGATGGTGTTAGGTTTCGACCCATAGATCGTTAGTCGATTTGGCTGTAAATCTACAATTGTAAATGAGAAGTTAGATATTTATCATGCAATATAATACTAAGTCAGAAGTATGTAAATGAACTTTTATAGATAATATGTAATTAAAAAATATAAATAGGAAAATTCTGCAATTATGTAACGTAATATTATGTGCAAAAACTAATTTAAATATTTTTTAAATTGTTATTATTACTGTACACTATTTAAATAACATAGTAGAAAATAATGAGAATTAAAAAAAAATAGCATATAGTATGATACATTAATGCAGTAAAAAAAAACTGCTAACAGTAATACTGTATATAACAATAAAGAGTGCATACGTTTATCTGTAACATAACTGTTTGTTATAACTGTAAAATACTAAACTGTATAGTGTTGTAAGTTTGATATGTACTGTACTGTTCGTTTTCGAAAGACAGACCCATAACTGGCGGACGATTTTACTCCGCAAAGGGGATGATACGCTGAGATGGTCACTTTTCTAAGAAATTCTTTTGGACATTTTGGCTTTTAAGAAAAAAACAACGAAGGAGCATTTTTGAAATAGTATTTATTCTTTGCTTAATTCTTTCCCGAAAAGCGCAAATAGAATGCAACTACTAGTAAACTAACACTATAAAAAGTAAACATCTACTCTTTATTTCTGCTCGCCCCTATTTTGATGAAATCGAAGGAGACCTGACGCATGCGCATAAGCGCTGAAGGTTCTCGTAAACGAAACAGTACGTTGGCTAGTTTTTCGAACCAGAGACCTGCACCTACAACGTTGTCGGATGCAATTCGAAAGGATTTGTGAAGGTTTTGTGGAATGTGTGGTAACTTTCAGATCGTATCTCGAGATATCGTTCTATCATTCTAATTAGTCAAACAGTTCAATTGTTTTTACGATTCATCAGAGCTCAGACTTGCTACGATTTCTTACAGATTTTATCGTTGTTGTTATGATACATCAATGAGTTGAATTGTTTAATTTTAATTTACGTGAGTTAATAATTATACAGTTGCGAATCTAAAGTTATTGGAATTTATAGGCTATTTATAATCAGGAGTGTGTGTGCTAACTGAAAGCCAAAACAAAAAGTGGTAATTGTAAACATAATAAAATGTATAAAATTGAATTGATTTAAAACATAACTTGAATTTTAATCGAAGGATAAATATTCATAAACTCTTCTCGCAAATCAGTGCCTGTTTTATAGTTTATTGTAAAGGCATACATTGATCACTGTATCCTGGATTGCAAAGTGATGACAAAAGCATTGTCTTCGATAGTTTAAAACTTCTATCAAGGGAGAGAAAAAGAAAAAAACCACACACAAAAAAGACATAACAAAGACGATCCTAATATCTCACCATTTAGCATATATAAAAACGATATAAATAAAACAGTTACACCAAATATTCTAAGCTTATAGTTTTTCGATTATACAAGCCACTCTCTGTGATTTATCAAAGGCTGGCAAGAATAACCTGTTTACCAATATCTACGATTCTTGCTCGTTTGTTTTGCGCACTATACTTTCTAGTTGTCTACTATACTTTCTAGTTGTCTACTATAGTTTCCAGTAGATGGCGCATTCGTCGCAGAGACTAATTTTGTCTACAGTGCAGTGGCTTGAGATACAGTGGCCAACGGAGGTCTTCTTTTCTATTGGCTAACGCTTCCACCGCCATGTTTTTCCCAACTGAACACAAGTTTGCAGCAGCCCCAGAAGGAATTTTCACATTTTAACTAGACTTTTTTGACCACAATTGTTCTACTGCCTTTAATTGTATTTAATGTGAATTAATTTTGTCGAATATGTAAAAGAAAACATTGGGATTTTTTCCCTGTCCACTACTCCTCCGCTACTGACTATAAGACACAGAAATACACATAAGGTGTCAAATGGTAGTTATAATATTGAGAATGGCTACAGTTCATTTTTCATCGGCATAGGTTAACCGGAAGTCACGTGATGTAAGATCAACTTCCAAACCGTTCATGACCAAAAATTTAAAGTCAAGTTGTTCCTCTCAATTGAGATGAACTTTTTACAGGTAGTCAGGTCGTGATCAAAGGTCACGTGACTGAGAAAAGGACTTCAGAATCCAAGGTCACGTGATCACTAAAAATTCTACTCGACAGGTTTGCCCGTATTTATCATAATATTTTGTGGAAATAGAAAAACAGAAAATAACGAAATCGAATTACTTGCCAAATTCAAACAGTACAAATTTTCCATTCTGAAAAAAAAATAATAATAAAAAAAAAATATAAATTAAACAAAAAATGATTACATTACATTAGTGATCTAAATGATCTAAATTATTCAAATTACAACACGTTGTTTCATTACAACATATTTCAATGTATGTTTTTTTTAATAGCTTAGAAACGACAGAGTCTAAGCTGCGCCAAGCTCTGAAATTAAGAAATCATTGGAAAAAATTAACCATACAAAAGAAAGAAGAGACATCCAAGCCCACAACGGGATTCGAACTTGGGCTCAGTCCGAAGTTACCTTATTCAAGTTAATTTAAATCGTATCAAAGCTTACGCACAAGGGTTGTTAAAGGGATTTCTGCATCTCGATTGGAATCGACGCTCTACAGAACTTTTGTCACCTGTAACTTCTCGTCAGGGATTCACAGGGAAAAATTAAAGAAGGTAGGGAAAGCGATTAGTAAACCAATCACAATGCTGCGCAACGTCTTCTGATAAGAAAATAAAATTGATATTGATTTAATTTCCTTGTTATTATAAATGTGATTGTTGCGAATGCAAAAGGCACAATTGTTGCGATTGTTGTCTACAACACATTAAAAGTTAACTTGTCAAAGCTTTGTCGTAAAAGCGAAACCGTTCGTATTGTCATGTACTTTTAATGTGTTGTAAGTTTTTAAATATCCCCGTACTACGTTTCAAGAAGATCTTTGTATCAAACTCCTCGGAAAATAAGCTAAAAAAATTATCCACTTATAACTATAATTTTGTTTTTGGAAGTGCCTCTTTTATTTCACTTTAAAAAAAAAAAATCCTAATTTCTATTTACTTATGTTCAGATAATAATTAAGATATTAACATTTTCAAGCTTCACAATGGGATAGATTTTATTTTATTTATTTATTTTTTTTTTTTATCTGATACTTGTATTGATTTCTTGTAAGAGTCGAGATTTTTTTAGTGGTAATCTCGCTCGAATCAAGGAGAGATTTGTTGCTTTCAAATGTTCTTTCTGTTGTGCGTCAAGTGCGGCCTAATGAACCAGCCTAGCAATAGAGACATCTCATATTCATTTCGACGTTGCCTGAGAGAGAGAGAAAAAAAAAATTAGACCTGAAAAATAATGTCGCTTCAAAGACAAGACGAGGACAACAATCTCCTGTAGATGGCGCAGTCAGCGCATCAGCGTATTTATCAAAATCTGAAGGATTAGTATAAAAATAAATTTGACCTTTTTTTTAATTATTTTTAAACACATCTTCTCAGCAAAAATTGATTCTTTTCATTAATATGCAGATGATTTTCCATCATAAATACAAGTTTCATTTTTTTTTTTTTTTTTTTTTTTTTTATGTTTTGAATATTACGTCATTTCCGTTAGCAAAATCTCTTTTTGTTAATACTGCGCGAACATTAAAAAATAAGTCAACTCATAGTTTTTTAGCGAAGCCAAGCTCCCCGTACAATTTTTAATCTCTCAAAGGCTTCTATTGTTGTAAGTGACATTACTATCGATTGGCGCGCAGAATTCATTTATTAAGCTGTTTGTAATTCAAGGTTCATGTACAATTTCCATTGCGGCCTCCTTATGCCATTGGCATACAATTGGATTTGCAGGAATGTTACTGCAGCCCGATCATGGCCGGTGACCCGGAAGCGGAAGTGATGACCTTGGATCGAGAGTATCAGATTCGTTCTCAGTGAAGTCGATTCAATATTGATAGATCCTGACCACCTAAAACCCAAAGGAGGCTGGACCGGATGTCGAATTTTCGGGCCGAAACCTCCGGGCTTTCGGGAATCGAAAGACTCATGGGGCTCCGAGTCATAGTTTGGGCTGTGGAGGACGTTGTACATCATGCAGACATGAGTCCTAATAGCTTCCTACTGTAAGGGGGGTCGCTAAAAAGTACGTAAGAAAGAATAATTTGGAATGAGACAAGAACAAAAAAATATTGTTTTTATATATTTTAAATTTCTTTCTTTCTTTCTTTTTGAAATTTTATCGAGCTAGATTTAGAGTCAGTGTGCCGAATATGAGACCCTTTTTGATTTTCATATATAACTAGGAAAATAAGTGAAGAATTACAGTACCAACGTGATATTCTTTTAAGGCATACATTTTACTACAAATAACAATGACAGAAAATTATAACAACTTTGCATTTTGTCTTGTATGAAATTTTAAACACAAATGTTACATTTTGGGGGCTTGAAAAAAGTAGTCATAATATGAGACCCTCTTCTGTAACTAAAAAAATGAATTGTAATTACTGAAAAGTTCGTCAAAAACAAAACTTTAAACAATAATTAGGTAATAGTTATCTTCATCGCTAATAGTCAAAAAAGAAAAATGACATTTTAAACGAATTAGTTGAAGTTTACTTCAGGTTTTGTTTACTTTTCGTTTTTAGATTCCAAAATTTCACATTGTTTGGGCTAAATCCCTTAATTCTTGCGAAAGATGTTGCTTGAGGTTTTTTTAGCGGTGGGTGTCGTTGTAAAAATCCCTTTAACTACTTGTCACCAGCACATTGTTTTTCTGATGAAAACGGATGTTTTAAACCATTTTTCATAGCAAGGTGAAATGCCATTTTTTTTAATATCCCTCCTTCTTAAGCCATAAAACCTTGAATCCATCTCAACGCAGTAGAGTAGAACCCCGCTATTCGTACACAATCCGTTCCAGGAGGCAGTTCGAATGGCGATTTGTACGAATGGCGAATCATTTTTTCACATAAGATATAATGTAAATTGGATTAATCCATTCCAGAACCCAGAGATGATTGCTTATTTAAACCTTTGTAATAATACTTTAAGCGTAAAATACATAAAAACTATGAAAACAATAAATATATAGGCCTCTCTTATTATGTCTTTCTTTTTCAGTATAGACGATATGGTTGATTTCGCCATGCCATACTGAGTTGCCAGGTCAGAGACACGAGTTCCACTTTCAAACTTCGCAACGAGTTCTTTTTTCAATTCAATTGTCCTTCTCACTGCTTTCCTTTTAGACTTAGTTGAATCAGTAATCTTTTTTGAACCCATGGCTGCACTATTTTCAATAAAAATAACAAAAAAATAACAATAAAATATCACAAAGTTTCATGAAGCTTGCGTGAATGATGCGTAGCGTACGGAAGCTAGCACGAGACTGAACTGAAGCGACCGCATGGGGCGGCCAGTAACAAGGTCACGCTGTCCGAATCGCGAGCAAGCGTACGAATGGCGAGTTCAATTTTACTTGAAAAAGTTGGACGAATAACGAGTTGTACGAATAGCGAGGCGGACGAATGGCGGGGTTCCACTGTATTTTACAAACGAATCTTCAATGTGTTGTGGCAAATTAGGCCGTCTTCCCAAACTAACGTCTACCATGATTCAGCTGTTTTTTTCTGAATCCTTAACATAACGCTCCAGAGTTCCTTTTAGAACTTCAAAATATTTTGCAGCTTTTTTGTAGCCCATATCACGACTTTTTACGGCTTTGACAGCTCGCACCATCATTACAGGATCCCATTTTTTGCGTTTTGTTTCGGGAGGCATCTAAAAATAAAAACAAAAAATGTAAACAAGCTTTGCATGATGAAAAAAAAAAAATGCCTAATATGAGACCCTATCTCATATTAGGCATCGTTTGGGATCTCATATTAGGCACGACCTCGTTGTCATACACGCCAACGAATTTTTTAGGTTAGGCTTAACGTTAGCTTAAAAACAAACTGGCATGTTTATACTACCACATTTAAAGCTACCTATCCGATACTAAGGGTTTCAAATTGAGCCTTATCTTAAAGGTGAAAACAGCTAATGAAAATACACGTGGAAAAAAGTCGACGAGCACAAATTCAGGGGAAAAATTACTGAACCCTTGTTTGCGCTAGGAAACACTTGACTGACTCACCGCTGACGGATGATGCATTACACTACTGTTTCACGCTCCAGTCGCCAGGCGGCAGCACTTAGTACATTCTGTATGCTGGGGTCTCATATTAGGCAGGGGTCTCATAATAGGAATACTGACTCTATAAATATGCCATCTATCGGATGTAATGTAAAGAAATTTCTGGAATAAAAACACATTTTCGCATCATATTAATCAAGGTTATGTTTTAATCAATATTAATATCGCATCAAGGATTCTTCTTGAAATTTGGCTTGCATATTTAAGGGCAAGAGGCGAGCTAACTTTTTATATTTTAAATTTTACCCGTGTGGGCGTTTGTCGAGAAATAAGCGCGTTAAAGGAACAAAAATTCCCTTAACGAGAAGCATTGACTTTCTACACCTTACACAAAGATATTTATCCGCCTTCAATCCTCTTAATATCTGCGCGAGTTTTAACTTAATTCAAATTAACCAATTTAATATTTTAAATAAATATAGTTTACTTTATTATTTTGTTGTTTTCAGAAAATAGAAAATGTAAGTTACTGTTTACGTTCAGCAGATATTATATTTTAACTAGAAATTCAAAAGAACTTACTTTCTCCTAAGATATAATTTCTTTCTTTTTTCCTTTCTATTTCTTAAAATCGTGAAAGCGATAAAAACCTTTAATGAAATCTATAATTTATGTTCAATTTCTAATATCCACTAAATACCAATGCGATAAATTTTTCCTTTTCTGATAAAAAATCCTCAGTTTTTTATTTAAATTATAGGAATCGATTAATGTTTTAAACCATACGTAATGGATTGGTTAAAATTGAATGTAATATAATGTAATATAATTATAATAATAATATATACAGCCGAATTCTGAAAAATCCAATACGAAAACTATTTCGCTGTTTCTGTGAAGATACGACCAATTTATCCTCACGTCATCAGCGGCACAAGTGGAAATAAAAGCAACTAAAATTTAGAAACAAATTAGACAACAAAAACGCAATATGCTAAGACTTTACTCTTTTTTATTCATTTTAAAATAAATTAACTATAAATAAATTTAAAAAGTAGGTTAAAATGTAAATTAAAAACAGCAAAATCCACAATATTGATTAAAAGTAAAGAAATGAAAAATGAAAAATTAAATATCTTAATAAGAAGTAATGATACATTAATGATTTATATATATACGTATATACATGTACACTGTCTGGCCACTTTATTAGTTTCATCCCTGTTGTGAATATCTGGACCCGTCGTGTCTCACAACAACTCTTCAAGTCCCGGTGGTGGCAGTGTCATGGTATGGGGGATGTTTTCCTGGCATACGTTGGATCCATTGATACCTCTGGAGGCACGTTAGGATGGTAGACGTATCTAAACATCGTAGCTGACCAAGTGCAACCGTACATGTTAACAGTTTATCCTGATGCAGATGGTTACTTCCAGCAGGATAATGTGCCGGTGCATGAAGCCCGCATCACTATGGATGGTTTGAGGAACATAACGATGAGTTTTCCTTGCCCCTGGAGTGGCCCGCTCAGTCCCCGGATCTAAGCTCGTTTGAAAATTTGTGAGATGAGCTGGAACGGGCTGTTCGCTCAAGGCCTACACCTCCATCAAACCTTCAGGAACTGCGTGACACACTCATGTCTGCATGGTACACAATACCTCAACAACGTTTTCAGCATTTTGTGGAATCCATGCCTCGATGAATTCAGGATGTTTTGAGGGCTAAAGGAGGCCCAACACGCTACTAGGTAGGTGTACCTAATAAAGTGACCGGTCAGTGTATATCTATTGTCCTCCAAATGAAAGGTGGTCGGCGGAAGTTTGAACTGCGCAGCCCTTCCGGTAGCTGATCAATTATGTTTTCCTGTCACAATGGACGACGGGGTCTGTTTTCACTGAGAAAGACATGTTGATAACGCCAAATTAAAACTTCTCTCGACTA
>JAFIDM010000005.1:17013168-17027979 GCA_023159025.1 Thereuonema tuberculata | reverse complement strand
AAAGGCATGAATAAGGCTTTGAAAATAGAAGTCGAAATATTGCCATAAGTGTTTGTGTGTTTTTTGAAGAAGTTATTTATAAGATGTTAGTTATGTTTATTATTAACTTAATTAAGGAAATTGAATATTACTTTTATTAGAATTACAAAAAATATACTTTTATTAAAAATATTCAAATGTAAATTTATATTTCAAAGTTAAATTCCATCACTGATGGGCTTTGCCGTTATTCTATTTCGAGTAAAACTCAGTTAGTTGTCCTTCGTTGTTTGACTGTATTTCCTAAAGGCGAAGCGCCGTTGTTCAACTCAAATTCTGTCCAGATACAACTTCATTCCCTTTTAAAGACTTTCTTCTGCAGTGCCAAAACTTCGCTAATGATACGTGTTTACGGTTTGCTACATGTTTGAGTCGTTCGCCACCAGGATGCGCTATCTGTGCCGCCGAAGGCTTATTACAAGATTTCTGACTCCAATAAAAAATCCATTAAGCAGCCACTCACATTTACAAATAGGTGTCGAGTCGTGTTGGTTAGAGTAAGTGGCATCGGCTGTTCTTCTTGCCTTGATCACACACTTTTAAGTCAGACACTTATTTCCCTGCTACCTTTCACTTCTCACCGAGAAATCAACGTGTTACGACGATGTAAGTACAGGTGGTCTCTGATTTACAAACGAGTTCCGAAGTGTAAATATTCAGCTTATTTTGAATAAATAGATTCAATAAATAAATAATCGCTCAATAATCGGTATCTATTGCGTTTGTGCTGTCGTCCGTCCATGTCTGCCTAACAACTCCCGAACGGCAGGTCGGATCGACAAACGGATTTCACCATCGTGTCCAGAGCCCCAAACATTGTAGCAATAGAATACTTTCAGGGGCCAATGCCCCCCCCCCCCCACTATGTTCGAGATATTTTTGTCATTGCATTTCGCATTTTTGTCATTGCATCCCCTAAAAACTCCCGAACGAAAGGTCGGATCGACAAACGGACTTCACCATTGTGTTCAGAGGCCCAAACACCGTAGGAATAGGATATTTTCAGGGGCCAACGCCTCCCCCATCTTCGAGATATTTGGCATTGTTGTCATTGGATTTCCGCTATTAACTTAAATATTAGAAATGCAACCATCTGATGTCAGTTGCCAGCTACAGCTAGATGCTTAAGGTCTCGAACTCATACTCTGAAGGTTGTAAATTCGAATCCGTATATTTACTGTTCTTTTGTTTTGTTTTTTTCTCTTAATCTTTTTTTTTCCTCAAATGTCTGCGTATTTTTTTTTTTAAAAAAAGGGGCGAGACCGGTTTTTACAAGTTTACAAGACCCAAAACAGCTGTTTCTCGCTAAATTGGCGATCATCAGTTGAGAGTAGTCCCCTGTAAATACACCAGGTCTCAATACAGAGGTGAATTTAAATGGAAATAGGAATAAGTATGGCACCTCCACAAATCTATACTAAAAACAAAATACACACTAAAAATAAAATCTTGTGCTGTTCTCAGGCAGCCTCCAAGAATTTTCTATGCGCAATTAAAATAAGAAAAAGCGCCTAAAAAATGCATTATACATTGAGACAGTGTTTACAAGTGACATCCCGAAGTTACAGTGACTACTCTCAACTGATAATCTCCAATTAAACGAGAAACAGCTGTTTTGGAGACATCTCATTTGGAAGCAATGTTTAAACACTGTCTCCCCCATTTTTAATGTGGTAATGCAATTTTTTTCGGCGCTTTTTAATTGCGTATATAAAATTCTTAGAGGCTACCGGAGGGTAGCACAAGAATTCCTTTCATTTTATTTTTAATGTGTATTTTGTTTTTAGTTTAGTTTTCTGGAGGTGCTATGCCCTTTTTCCATTTTTTTTCCCTTATTTTTCTAAACTTAATTTATTAATTTTTTTTCTTACTTTTTCTTTATTTTTCCTTACGTTAATGTACTTCTTTTTTTATTATTATTTTTGAATGATAGGGTTGAATGTGACGTCATATGTGGGGATAGGTTAGAAAGTTGAGGTTCCAATCAAACAACAAAAAAGTCTTCATCAAAATTGGGATTGAGAATAAGGGCCTTTTAAAACGCTGTTATCTAAGTTAGAAATTGCTATTTCTACAAGTTAATTGGTTTCATCTTAGTTTGAATACGAATATTGTCAAATCTATTGTACGTTATTGTTAATTAACATTACTTTTTCTTATTATAAGATCCAAAAAAATCTTCAACATCAAATAAATAAAAAACATATATATATTTATTAACGAATTTTCGGAAAGTTCTTCTTTTCTATGTCAAGTTTTAAATAACATCAACAATTTACTTACGTTAATACCATGCCATGTGATATATCCTGGACATTGTTATAAAATAACCATCAAACAATACTCCTTTCATAAGAAAACAAACCTAAACTTTCCATTATAACATAATTACAACATTCATTTTATTCATTCATTTAAAAAACCAATTCTTCAGATTTTACAATTTTGTGTTTCTTATTTACACTAGATAACACTATATCTCTAACTAATTTTACTGACTATTTATTTCTAACCCTTCATTTCTATTGATATTTTCATTCTTTGTATTTCTTAATAATAAACTTTCAACAATTTACCTCGTTTTCATATCATTTTCATTTCCGCTATGATTTAAATTTGAGCAATGTTTTTCTGAATTATCTTTCTGCTTCTTTTTAATATAATTTGTATGTTCACATACTCTCTCTTTCACTGTTCTTTTACTCTCTCCACTGTAGAATCTCCTACAATTTATATATTTTATTTTATACACTATATCCATATATCTGTTTTCAATTCTCTGCAACTTTTCGCAAAAAAAAATATTCTTCAACTTATTCTTATATTCAAATATCACTTTCATATTATATTTATTACATATTTTCTTCAACCTAAACTATTTCTATTTAATGAATAGCCATTCTATCTTCCTGTTTTGTTTAACTTCTTTAATTTTAATAGTTTCCTAATCCTTCAACCCCCTATGAATGAATTTTCCATTATAACCATTTTTCATCAAAATTGATTTCATGTCCTCTAATCCTAACTTAGATTCATTTTCATTAATAGTGACTCTATCTATTCTTTTAATGAAATTTTTCTTAATATAAAACTCTTTCCGAAATTTGTTAATAAATATATAATTATGTTTTCTACAACTTTTTTTCTTTTGTTTTGATTTTTTATTTTATTGGAAACCCACTGGCGGGTGCATGGATGGAATTCCTAACTTGCTTTCGCGATCTGAACTTTCGGCAGAGCGTTTGTGTGGCTGATGAGTCCATACAGAGGACGAAACGGCCGTCTCACACTCCCACTGTTGATAGCTCAAGAGGCGAAATCTTTTGTTTACCTTTGCTGCCTTCTTGGTTTGTTGTTTCTTTTTATATATAGTTTTTATATATTTGATGTTGAAGATGTTTTGTATCTTATAATATGATAAGAAGAAACGATGTAAGGAGGAGGTACGAACTTAAGTTATATTACTTTTTCTTGTTAGTATTGATTTTTCCGAAGAAAATAAAATTACGAAAATAACACCACATTAAAGAGCAACTAATTCTGGTTTATTATTGACGAACATTGCCTGGTCTATTTTAATGTAATCAGAGAGATTGATCTTCATGTCGTATATTCATGTATTTGCGTATATTATATTCATGTATTCATGTATTCATGTATTCATGTATTCATGTATTCATGTATTTTATCACGTGTAGAGCGCGATCTGAAACCAGGAAGTTTTGATAATAACTGTAGAAAGACTTTTTTATATCTTTAATTGTTAATAATTAATTAATTTAAAATCGAAATAAAGACTTCTTTATTTTTCATTTTCGCACGCTCAGAATCTTTTTCAGTCACGAAAGGGTTTTTTTATGTTTATTTTCTTTTTCCTGTTTCTGCCTTTTATATTTCTTAGTTTAAATAAATAATGACTATCTAATATCAGCGTGTTTAATGTAGGTCATTTTTTTAAAAAATTTGCCCAAAGTAACGATAAGCGTGCGCATGATAAAGTTATATAGAGAAAAAAATACGTTAAACAAAATAAAACAGAAGAATGTAGAATAAATAATTTTACGTGTAATAATTTTACGTGTACTGTAGTAGAAAATAAAACAGAATTTCTGTTGTTTTTTTTTAAGTTATTATGTAAATGTTATTTTATAAGTTAGTGAAAATTTCTCAATGAACAACTATTTTTATTTGAATAAAAATACACACACATTTAAAAAATATTTAAAAAAATATATAATTAAAATATTAAAACACAATTAATTTCGACAGTATGTCCACCTGTCTTTGTCAAGTGCAATAGTTACGTTAGTGCTTACATTTATTTTTTTTATTATTTTTAACTATTACCTATTAACTATTAACTATTTTTTTTTTCTGTGCCCTTACCATTCTGCTATACGAAAGTTTCCACGCCAATTTTATTTATTTATTTATTTATTTATTTATTTATTTTTGGCTTAGTGTTGATTGCTATTAAAAGCATCATAAATTGGAGACACAAATTGATTTTTCTGATGCTTCAAATGTCGAAGTTTAAACGTTGCATGTCAATTTTACTTTAAATAATTTGCTTAAATATGCAAATGTGTAACAACGATCTTGTAAAAACCTCTTAAATTTAACTAAAGCTCCATTACGTATTAGGTAAAGATTAATCAGGAAACACGGCAAGTTTCCTAAAACTTTAACCTAATTATAATAGAAAAAATTTTAAGAAATAAAGTTACCAACTCTGATTGGAGGAGATTGAAAATGACAAAACAGCAGAAAAAAACAGCTGTAAAATTCCCCATTTATTATAAAAACAAAGGCAACATTACAGGTTTCTTTCTTCGTAGGTTATCACGATTGTATAAAGTTTTCTCTTTCATCTTACGAAACAGATTGTACGAAAATGTTATTCCTATGTGGGCGCTTGGGGTCGCGGGAGATAAGGCTCCCGGCGTTTCGTGACCAACGGCAGTAAGTTGAGGTCGGGTAGTCAGCCCGACGACCGTTAATCCTGGGAAAGAGACCCATTTAACAGAGAGCTGGGTAGACCCTAGGATCCGTTTTCTTTTTTAAGGTGAAAACAACAAAAACAAAAAGCCTACATTTACACTCAAATTCTAATATCCTACTGATTAGAACCAGTGCAAACGACTTTCCATTTTTCGCAAAAACATTTATTAAATCCGCGTGGTTTACTAACATTGTCTAAATAGGATTCAATTTAATTTTATCAAACTTAAGGTTTAAGGACTTAATATTCATTGTCTTAAACAATGAGATATTAATAGAAATAGGATAGAAATTCATTGTTTACATTCCAATGCTTTTCTATGGGAATTCTTTTGTAACTTTTTCGTGCTGACTCAAGCAATTCGACTGCAAAGCTTTTATTTCTTTTATATATTTCTTTTACCAATGCACTTAAAATTATGAAAATTTAAATAGGAACTTGTGAAGCATCTGGGATCTCTATTTTCTTGTTTTGAATTTTTAAAATATTCGCAATTAATTAAATTAAAATTCAAAAATTGTTAATCCAATTTTATGTTTATCTATTTTTATAAAAAAAAAATGCTTCAAAACAAATTTATTTTTGGAAACGAAAAACATCAAATGAATTTGCATGATATTTAGAAAGCCTTTAATGAAAACGTTTTTTTATTTTAAAAACGTTTTTTATTATGATTATTTGATAGCAAGTAAGAAAAAAATAATCTCAAACAATTTTAAAAAACACAGTTTTTATTTTTTTAAAAGTTAACCATTCACTAATAATAAATATTTTAAATACAAGTCATTATTTTACACATTTTTTGTCATTTCAGGTTTTCGTCAAGTTTTTTTTTAGTTGAAAATACCGAGTAATATCTCAAACCACACCCAAAAAATTGACTGTTTTTGAATTTTAATTTAACTAATTTTACAGTATTTTGAAAATTAAAAACAAGAAAATAGAAATCTCAGATGCTTCACAAGTTCATATTTAAATTTTGTACATTTGAAAAAGAAATGAATTTAAAAAAAAAAAAAGCTACTTAAAACTTACACACTTACTTAAAACTTTTTTTTAAAAAACTTTTTAAAAAACTAAAAAATGTTTAACAACATGTAATAGAGGAAAATTTTTTTAATTTTTTAAAAAGTTTTTAAAAAAAAAATGTTTAAGTAAGTATGTTAGCTTTTTTAAATTCATTTGTAACCACATTCACACACGTTAAATTTTAATCGTCATCCTGGTAAAAGAAATATATAAAAGAAATAAAAGGTTTGCAGTCGCCTTCAGTTGCAGAGTCGCGATCTTCAAGTGTTGATTTCTCGGTTTATTTTATTTATTTATTTATTTTTTCTTTTTGGTCGTCTTTTCGGATTCATTTGATAAACATTTCCAATATAAAGGTTAGATGAACTCTACTCCTCGATATGGACACCAAGGAATTTGAGGCTTACAAGATCACCCATTCCGTGTGTGTGTCCTAATAACTTCTGCTCCGTTCAACGGATCTTCTTGAAACGTGGTATACACATTTGAGGATCTAATTTTTCTGTTTGTAATCTTTTCTAAGTGGGTCGTTGTTGAAAAATTAGCACGAGGAGAAGGCGACGAAAAGTCCCACCGAAAACCCAAAAAACCTATTATTTTTCGTAGGTTCTTTGGAAAAGCAGCCGTGCCGGCGCGGTCGTGCGGTTTGCCGTGTGGCCGGTACCCGGGTTCAAATCCCGGTCGAGAGCATGGATGTTTCCAATTTCCTTTCCTACGTTTGTCAGCCTCTTCTTCACTTTCTCTTCGGTCTGACGTCATACTGGTCTCCTTCTCCTTGTCCTTTCTTATCAGTCTAAAGGTCTGACGTCATTCCGTAATGGCGTCCTGAGGGATAGCACTGGGAACGCATCTCAGTATCTTCTCCCTTGAAATTCTCGGGACAGAGCTTCTATTCCGACCAGACCCGGCCTCGAGGCTGGAACCTGGATAGGATGTGTGTGTATCTTTGGAAAAGCGTTGGAATCTAAACAACGGTGTTCTATCTAATTGAATATTAATTCCTTTTAACTAATCCGTTGATTAACTCGCGATTCAAGTTAATCCAACTTCAACAGCTTAATTAGTAATGTTCATTAATTGTTAGTGACCCATTTGGGAGCTATTGTGATAGCGACCAAAATCGGTAGCTATTGCGTTTGTCCTGTCCGTCCGTCCGTGTCTGTCAACCCTTACAACTCCCGAACGGAAGGTCGGATCGACAAACGGATTTCACCATCGTGTTCAGAGACCTAAACAACGTAGGAATGGGATATTTTCAGGGGCAAAACCCCCTTCCCCAAGTTCGAGATATTTAATATTGTTTTCATTGGATTTCCTCTATTAGCTTAAATGTTAGAAACCATCTCACTTTAGTTTTCAGCTGTAGCTATCATAAGGTTTCGGACTCGTATACAGAAGGTTGTCGATTCAAACCAATATGTCTTAGTTTTTTCTTTTCTTTCTCAATGTCCGCATGGGTTTTTTTTTTTTTCCTCGGTTTTTTTTTTTTTTTTTTTTTTTATTATTTTTATTATTATTTTTTTATTATTATTATTATGGATCGCCCTTAAATTTATGCTTTAACACAAAATTATATTCACTTGTTTTTCTTTTTGATTTTTCTTCAAACAAATGTAAAATACAAAAAATTTATTCAGCTGATAATAGAATTTCAAAATAAAATATAATCTTTTCGTTTTGTCGTTTGCCTTAAAAATAGAAAAAAAAATTAAAAAAAAAAATTGAACAAGTTAATGTTAAGAAATCACAGTTTAATCTCTATAGCTTCCTATTTATCATAATCCGTAATTCACAATATAAACTATTTCTGTTATCACGTGGCGCGATTTTCAATATCAAACTTTTTTTAATAAGGTACCAATCTTGTTGCCTATCCCCCCTTCAGTCTGTAAAGCAGATGGACGGGTCCTTTTCATACCGTATGTTTTTTTGTAGGGGTGAGAGAGAAAGCTCTTGTACGGGTTTGCTATTCAAAAGCCCGTGTGAGGAATGGGATACCTTAGGATGGGAAGGGGGGTGTGAGATGCAGGGAGTCAGATGGTGGGTGAAAGTAGGTTGGTTGCCCTCACACACAAAAAAAGGAAAAAATTCGAGCAGGAAGTCCAGCAAAATGAAGGTAGAACTAGGACCGGATGAATGGATTGGACTGGGTTCATTTTTTTTGGCTGTATTTTGTTTGATCGGTTATCAGCAGTTGTTATAACAGTAAAAATCTCACGTCTCCAAATACGGATATTGTATTTCATCCAGGGATTTAAAAAAAGGAAAAAAAGTGACTTGTTCTGGAGCCAGATGGTGAGTAGATGAAATTTCTAAAACTAAAATGAAAACAAAGATTTAATTGTTATTGTTTTGTTTTTTTAATTTTTATTTTATTTATTTTTCAAAACGTAGTACGAACATCAAAATAGTTGCTAGAATAAATAATTAAGCAACATTTATACATAGATTTAAATGGTACGAAAAATAGAAAAAAAATGACAGCCTCGCCGTCTTTACATTGTGATCCGCATGGGCGTTTACTTTATTATTTCTCTATTGATTTCCAAAAGGCGTAAATATCCAAACGGTTCTGTTTTTGAAGTTTTTTTAAAGAATGTAAAAGACAATTTTTCGTTATTTTTTCTTTTCTTTACTTTTTTTTTTTTTAAAGTCGTGTATAGTCGTTTATTTTATAGTGCAAATAGGGGCGTAAACTCATGTTCTGTACAAAAGAAGGGTAGGACCAAATCACAATACACCCAATACTTTCACGAGTGCTTTTTTTCTAATAAGTCGCCACAACAATACTAATTAAAATTAAGTATCTGCTGTTTTAGAAATCAGAGGGAGATCTGTAGGTCAAAAGAGATATTTAAAGATTCAAAAATGGATGAACAGTACAAGATTACGTACTTTTTTTCTTAATTTCTCAAAAAAAAAATAATAATCATTATTTGAAAAACGTTATTGAAAATTACATATTACACAATCCACATCATTAAATATCTACAAAATGTTAACATACATTAGACATAAGTTTAATAAAATAGTTGTCGTTTCCTGTTTCATTATGTTTTTGTAAAGATAAAAAAAACCAAAAAAAAAAAAAAACACACACCTAAAGTTAAGAAACACTGATTTTCAATATCCCAACATTTTCGAATAATTATTCTGGAGTCTTAGCATGGGGATGATCAAATGACACGCCCACTACAAGTCATTTTATTCTTAGATTTATCTTTTATTTAAAGAATAAAATTTAGTGAAATATTAGAAGATAATAAATACTAAGAGGACACCTAAAGTTTCATAAAAAGAATTTTGTGTTAAAAGTTTAAAAAATTATACAATTCAATACATCAAGATCTTGCTGATGATGGAGAACTTGCTTCTCTGAAACTGTCCAGGGACTTCTTATGTGTATTGTATATAATTTTTTAAACTTTTAATACAAAATTCTTTTTATGAAACTTTAGGTGTGCTTTAGTATTTATTATCTTTAAACAAATAATTTTTAAACCACACATAAAAAACATAAAAAATGTTTATGAAATATTAGAAAAAATAAAAATAAAATATTGTAAATCCTCTTTTTAATAAGAACTGTTTTTATTGATAAAATTAGGAGTTTATAAATAATTCTGTCGCGTTTCTGACATTTTGTTTAATTTTTTTTTTTTATGAATTTTAAATATTTATTGATATTACGATAATTATATAGCCTAAAAGTTAAATATATTAAGATTAAAAAAGCAAACTTCTTAATGAATAAATTTATCTTCTCTTCTGTGATTTTAAATTATTTTATTCTAAAAAAAAATAAGAAAAATGGTAGGGATCCAAAAATTCAAGATGGCGGCGAAAGCCATGTTTTTAATGAAGAAGCAGTGATAGGTGTGGCTGTATTGCAATTATTATTATGGTTTTTATTGTTGTTTTTTTACCTTCAATTTAAGGGAACTGTTTCATCTTCTCGTTAATTGTCGATGAAAGTGAGTGATAACAGCATCAAATTATTACCTTTATGTACAGGGTGGGCGTAATTAAAATTCAGTTATTTGCATGCCTGCACAGAGCGAAGTACTTGTCGGATTGGGCTCGTTTAAGTGAACGATACGAACTTTAATATTGCGTAATAGCAGAAAAAAAGCCATGGCTCATAATTTGGGAACATCTACTTAAATTTATCTTAATTATTTGATATTCAGTTGTTTTGATGACGTTTTATGTATTTGAATTTGGCGCCCCAATAAGCTTCGCGCGCAGTACAGCCGGTCCCTTAATCCCGATAATGACACGAAGAGAATTTCGGAAAGTCACTGAGCATACGTATGTTAAGACAGCTTAGATGTACTATTTCAGTAGATAATGCTAATGGCAATGTAGGGGTAGATTGTCAGTGGAATAAAAAACTTCAAAAATTCGATCTACAATGAGTTCATATCGACTTCCATCAAACGGAAAATGTCTGATGTCGTTATATCTACGTTTTATTTACGAAAATTAACATTGATTTGCGTAAAAATAATTTATTCTTGTGCATCGAAAAGGCGAGAGAACGTCTTTAATTAATTAAAACAGGATATAAGTATTTCATTTTTTTCATCTATTTCTTCGTTTCAGGTTCGATATTTCTCGTTAAATCTCGACCAACGACGATATGTTTTCGAGATGTCAATCGGCCTGCAGCTTCAGATTTTCAGGTTGGAGAATTCTGTTATGATTTTGGTTAATAATGTAGGTTTTTCTGGAAGCATCCACGAAAACATTATAAAATGATGATTTCTGTTCGTGACAATGAAATCAAACAGATTTTTATCTGTTTCAATCCAGAATAAACAGACATAAATGCGATTGGGCTACCAAGTTCTTCAATTCGCCAGTAGGAGTAGTTAATGTGAAATGCCTGCAACGAAATGGATTTGACATCTCCATTGAAAACAATCAGTTTTGTATTAGAGCAGCAGATGCAGTCTCTTGTCCATCACGCCATGGCCCGTCGATGTCGTACTAATTGCTTACTGAAATGGTACGTCTAAAACGACCTTAGGATTAGGATAGCTATAAAGCATTAGTTCACATAATGGTACACTTTTCTATTGAATCCAGATACCAACTGATTGGATTTTTTAAACTTTTCGAATGGCTTGAAGTTGTAGACTACGTTGCCGAATCAATCATTACTCAAGGTAGATTGCATTATGCTTCAGGGAAGAAGGAATAGGACCGTCGCTGTGCAAAAAACATTTTTGTCGTCCCTCCCCTTAAGAATTTTATAAACTATATTTTTTATTGGGGGACGTCCATTAATTACGTGAGGTGTTTTTTAAAAAATTTGGAACCCCGCCCTCCCCCTTGGTGAGATTTCAAAAATTTTAACAACCAAAAAAAAAAAACTCACATATTTAATGGACGTCCCCTTGAGAAGCAAGACAAGGGTTAAGACTAGTTCGGAATAAGTTTGATTATTTTGTTAAACGTTCGGAATGGAAGATTGATTTTTGAAATTTAATTTTGCTGCTTCCCTCTATTAGGGCGCCTTTGTTGCAGTACACAAACTTGTGCATCAGGTTGCGGCAGTCCTGGAACGGGACAAAGGGAAGGCAACGACAAACGTCCAAGCTAGCCACGAGATTCGAACCGATGTTCAGAAGTGTTGTGCGCATTGCACATGAATCCGTAAATCGGACGGCGGATCTAAAAATCGGACGTATTCTATTTCACTTAAGGGTTTCCTTAAGACGAACATTCATTTCGGAGAATTCACTGTACAGTAAAACC
This sequence comes from Thereuonema tuberculata, assembly GCA_023159025.1. Lineage (NCBI taxonomy): Eukaryota > Metazoa > Arthropoda > Chilopoda > Scutigeromorpha > Scutigeridae > Thereuonema > Thereuonema tuberculata. The sequence continues at coordinate 17,016,146 of JAFIDM010000005.1, read as the reverse complement.
TCGTTAAGTCGTCACCTGGATAAGTCGTCACTCCGTTTAAGTCGTCGTTTTCCTTTGGTCCCGACAAGGTCTCATACACAATAATGTAAAATAGCCCTCCTTTACCCGTCACCAAATTTAATTCTACTCCGGATAACTCGTCACCCTCAAAAATGGCCAAAAGCATCTTTCTTCTTCATTTTGCATACCATCACGTTGTCTTTTCAGCCTCGCCCCTTCACTTTAAGAAAGCCAAGCCTTCATGGGGAATTTTCGACCACGCCTATCACATCATTTCTTCCTACCCCTTCGGGCTCTTGGAATCTCGCGGCTAATCATTCAAAGCACACTTCTCGATGCGACTCTGTCGAGTGTAGACGTTTTTCTTGACCCTTTTGAGTGTGACTTCATTTCATAGCGAGTAAGGCCCGCTCTAAGGGCTATTTTTTTCTCTTGCAATTTCGTGGTTCGATTATGTTTTTAATATGCAAGGGAAACGAAAGCTTACCTGGTTATGTTTTAAAGAAAAAAACAACTTAATTGCAATTTTTGAAAAATCAAATGTTTCGAAAACAGCTTTTGCCAAAGAACACCATATTCTCAGGACTACATTAAACGATATTCTTTCATCGAAACAAGTAATTGAAGAAGCTGACTGCAAAGACAAAAGAAAGAGAATGAGGAAATCGAAGTTTGACGAGATCGAGGAGGTTTTAGTTCGATGGCTAAAACATGCCAGATCGCAAAATGTGCCGATTTCTGCAGTGATTCTCAAAGAAAAAGGCATGGATATTGCTAAGTAGTTGAACATTGAAAATTTCGGCGGCAACAATGGTTGGCTGGAACGTTTCAAAGACAGAGATGGCCTTTCTTTTAAAACAATTAAAATGTAATAACTCTAAAAAGTGTTTTTTTATTTTTTTATTTTCCACTCATTCATTTGCATGTATTGATTTCTGAAAATCTTGTTTTTCTCATCGAATCCTACAGCAATTCTAAAAAATATTGTATTTTCAAAAATGCCCACTCCGCCTAAGTCGTCACTCCGCTTAAGTCGTCAAAAATGTTTAGTCCCTTGAGTGACGACTTAACGAGGTTTTACTGTATTTCAAACAACGGCTTCTGTGTCTTTGTACTTTTCTTCTTAAAATCAAAGTAGCGTTTAGATTTCCTTAAGACGAATATTCATTTCGGAGAATTAAAATAAATGAAAATAAAAATTAAAATAAAATGAATGTTCACTTAAGGAAGCCCTTAAGTGAAATAGAATATCTCCGATTTTTAGATCCATGTGCAATGCGCTTTCAGCATTCGGCTGCATCTCAACGACGAGATTCTAAGATTGTCGTTCTACAGAAGACGATTCACTTGATCACATTTCTGTATCATCCGTTTTTATTTGATTCCTGCACGAACTATTTTATTAACAAATGCAGCAACACAGCATCTCCTTCTGAATCACTTTAAGATGCGAATTGATTTTTTTCTTTTTCTTATCAACAATTCATTAAGGTCTTTCTTTCTTTTTAATGTTATAAAAGCATTCTGGTGTACTTAATTATCTGATTTTTTTTTTAATATAATTTTAAAAATTATATATATTTTTTTTTTAAAGATACACTTCGATAGAAATTATTTTAAGGATCAAATCTTGAATTTTTTTTGAGATTTGGAAAGCAACGTTGAGGATAAAAATGTAACGTGTCTGAATACAGTTTCGGATGAATTTTAAAATGCTAATATACTTGCTTAAAATCTTTTCTTTGATTTTTTTTAAAAAAACAAGGAATTTTTATTACATGCTTTTTAAAGATTTCTTAGGTTTTTTTTTTAAAAAATTAAAGAAAAGATTTGAAGTAAGTGCGTTAGCTTTTTTAAATTCATCCCTATACAGAATAAATATTTATATAATGGATTTATCGAATTCCTATTTTGAAATTTTGAGGTTCCTCCGCTCCTCCCGGCATGCAACATCTGATAAAACGATGAAAAAAAGGTCGTAATTTTTTTTTTTTTTAGTTTGCAGTTCTTAGTCAGACTTTGTGTGTTACTTTCCTCAAGACATGATGTTTTGGAGTTTTTAGCAACATATGAGCAATGTGGAACCTACGACTGCTGGTGTATTCTTGGACTCTGTTGTGTGCATATCCCGCTGTAACGCATTTACTTAAAAATCGTGACGTTGCTTAAAGTGTGGTGCACCTTAAAACACAGGCATGTCTCCATCCCCGTCTCCATTCCTCAAAATAGTCCCACAATCCGGTCGTCCAAATTTAAACGTCAAATGCTGAGTGCATTTTATGTATGTACAGTAGAGCCCCGATTATCCGCGAAATTGGTGCCAAGGGTACCGCGGATAGTAAAAATCGCGGACGACCCGAAAAAAAGACTAAAAATTAGGTATAAACACGAAAAAAAATATTTCAGCATGAAACTACGTTTTATTATACAAAAAAAAAAAAACATAATATATAAAACTTTTAAAATATGTACAGTACAGCAGAAACAAAAACAAAAGAGCAAGAGCCTGCCACTCATCCACAAATTCCGAGAAGGCCTGAAGGATTACGATGCACTATAAACCTGTCAGTAATTTTCGACCTTCGCACTGTAGGGCCTATTGTACTTTCCCTGTTGTTGGCTTGGATTAAAATTGGTTTTTTTGAGGTTCGTAATTAAAAAAATTTTCACGGCACTCACGGATAATCGGGGCTCTACTGTATTTGTCGAATTAACTAAAGCGAAATTATTCGTCATAGATTAATTAAAAAAAACAACATTTTTATTGAATTCTTCTATACGTGATAGTTGCAAGCACATCAGTGTAAACTCGTCTGCTTTTATCATTGTTTTTGCCACTTCAAAGTTCTCTTGCCAGCCAAAATTTAAAAGCTGAACGTTTCCATAGCGAGCTCATTCCATAGCGGGCTAGATCTGCACTAAAAACATAAAGTGAGAGATGAGTTACAGTCATTTGGGTAAAAGGCGCCAATTGGTGC
>JAFIDM010000005.1:16991096-17012768 GCA_023159025.1 Thereuonema tuberculata | reverse complement strand
TTAGGAGCCTTTCGAGTTCTTCTGCGGAACTCCTCTTCAACACTCTGGAGGTTCTCTGAACACTCTGGAGTTCCGCAGAAGAACTCGAAAGGCTCCTAAGTATTTTTTTTTTTAAATGTTTTTATAAATCTCTTTTTAAAAAAACTTTTTGTGCGCTGTTTTTTATTACATTTTTTATTTAAGGTATTTTATAAATATTTTAAAAAGTTTTTATTATAACTTATTACTTTAGTTTACTTAAATTTATTTTATTTAATTTCACAATATGAAGTATAATTTTTACAGATTTCTTTTTAAGTTTTATTTACATTGCAAATAATTTTCTCGTCTTCTCCGAAAAAAATGCCAGGAACCCCAAGTTTGAATCATAAATATTTGAATAGTGGTAAAATAAATATTTCTACAACAACCAAGTTTGTTTATTTATTTATTTATTTATTTATTTATTTATTTATTTATTTATTTATTTACTTATTCATTTATATTTGTAGTTAGGTAAGCTTAAGGAAAAGTCAGCAAATAAGGCGTTTATCGCCGAGTTTAAATTCCACAAATTGCACAGATATTTTTTCTTTAATCAACTTAAATCTGTTTATTTTATTCGAGAATATTCCAGGACTGCCGAGACCTTTTCGGTAATATTAAAAGCTAGAGGAGGTTCTATTCTCAAGTTGCAAGTATTTCAAATTGCCTGACGTTTTGTTTTGCTTTTCTTCACATTTTTTTAGCCTGTTTGGCGAAATTGCCTGACATTGCTGCTCGCCAAGGACAACTTATAGCGAATCTGTTTAAATTACACAGCGATGAAACAACAACAGCTTAGTTAAAACAAAACATGATATGATATGATGATATAATAAATTATCATTTCATTCTCCATTTTCTTCTTTGTTTTCAAATTTGCTGCTATTAAGATATGTTTTCATAGGCAAAACAATTCGACTGTTCAAAATTTCAGAGCGGAAAAAAAGTTGTAAAGGGATTTTGTGGGGCAAAAATAGTCTATATAAATATGGTAATTCCCTATAAACTATTTAGCCGTTATATATTTGTTTAATGAGTTCACTTATATCATAGATCAATGTAATAACAAAACCTATGACGTCTCAACACAGCATAGTTTCTTATAACAAAACTAAATTCCTTTTCCACCTTTACTAAATGTGATATCTTTAACTTTATAATATAACACTCATATTTCAAACAACTGTTTTATTTTCGTATTCCTTTAACTCTTAAAATAAATAATTCACATATACTTTTATTTCTTTAGTATTACACTTAAAAGTCCTAGGAAATTCTTTATAACTGTAATTTCCTAAAATTAAAAGTTCTTGATATTAGAATATCTATTTAACTAACAGCCTTTCGTAATCACTTAATGTTCGAATCCATAAACCTAAATCACCTTTCACGACGTGTTCTTGTAAATGCACAATGTCTATAATAATAATATCTTTCTCCGTGAAATTCACTAATATATGTTCAAAAGTTTATGGAACATTTATCAGTTTTAAAATTGAATATGCTGAACTAACTCTACACTTGAATTTCTTGATATACGACATCGTGATCCCTCATAGAATCTAAATCGAAATAAATAAATATAATTCTACTTACAAATTCGCTATAATATTTAAATATTGTTCTAGTTATTAGGAAGTTATTATTTAGCAGCATAACTTAACTAAACAAAAATTTGGTTAAAATAAAATAAAAATTAATGTGCCCATAGTACAATAAACAAAAAGCCAGCAAGACACAAGTAATCAAAAGATTTAGATTGGTAGGAGTCTGAGACGGCCGTTTCGTCTCAAGCAGACAAACTCCTTAATGAATAGCTCAGATCGTCCTTAAAGAGGACGAAACGGCCGTCGCAGACTCCTACCAATGATAGCTCAGGGGCTAAATCTTTTGATTTTCTTTTGTGTCTTGCTGGATTATAATTTGTTATATTACGGGCACATTAATTTTTATTTTATTTTAACCAATTTCTTTTAATTATGCTGGTAAATAATATTTTTTTTTAATAACTAGTACAATATTTCTTCCGAAAACTTAAAAACATATATTCTTATTAAATTTCTTCTTTATTATCGATATTTCATTCTCTCTTGCAGAGAACTTCTTCAGGATCATAATGAAGACAGAAAAATTCTATTGCCTCTACAAGAATTCGTTTAATGGCATATATCTCATTATAAAATAACAATATCTCATAATTTACAATAAGTAAAATTTTAATTTCCAATATATAATTTAAAACTCGTGAATAAATGTTTAAAATACAAATTAAAATCATAGTCATTGCTAATAATAATATTTAATTATCAAATTATAATAAACTTTGTTTTTCTTTATTTCCGATATTATAGTAGAGCATCGATTATCCGAAACAATGCGGCACCGGGGTGTTCGGATAAGTGATATTTCGGATAGGCGATCATTTACGAAAAAAATTGTACCAGTGTCATAGGAGCAATATGAAACACAGAAACAGGGATTCGTATTAAACACAAAACCTTATATTGTATTTTGAACATTGCTAATTATGGTCCAAATCAAGTTTTAGATAATAAATTACCATATTTTAAATCCGTCCTATGACTTCGTTGGGTTGTTTTTGTCGTTACGCGTTTCGGGAACTATGTCTCATCATCAGACCTATCACTCGGAAAGAAATTACATTTTTAATTTTAATTCGCAAATTAATTTTTTAAATTTTTGGTCTACTGAAACGTCTTCGGTTAACCGGTGTTTCGGTTGATTGATAATCGGATAATCCATGCTCTACTGTATTCTTAAACCATTCGTAATGGTGACCCTACAGTTGATATTCTGTTTCACGTAGAGGATGAGAAGGAACATGATGTTAGAATCATGTGAGATAATTTCAATGAGAATTAAAGTTTTAAAAGTTAGGGGCTTAGCTTATGACTGTAAGAATTGAGGAAATAATAAGTACAATAATTATTACGATTCAAACTATTACATTTTTATTGTATATTATACTGTATGATTACATTCCAATTTTCATTTGATAGTAAAAACTATTTTCTAATTATATGACTATGATAATTACACAAGAATATATTTGCCTATTACAATTAGACAAGAATATATTTGCCTGTTTAATAAGCTAACAAAAATAACATTTATATTCATCACATCTCATTTTGATTTATTCAGTCACATACAATATTTCGTCAGGCGTAATTTCTGACTTTCTCAAGCCGCTTCTAAAAATTAACATAGAAATTAACATACATAGATTCGAAGACCCTCTCTGTATATATTTTGGAAGTACAGGTAGGACCCTTACAGAGAGGGTAAAGGAACATATAAGGGCATTCAAAAGCAAGAAAAGAAATATTTCGGACTGGGCAGACCATTACCTTACCAATAATCACAATCCCGATCCATAAACAGAAATCCTCATCCAAATAAAGGATGAAAAAGACTAATTACACAGTACAACAAAAAAAATGACGAACGTTGAAACTATGAAATATTTTCGTTGTAGTGTGCTCTGAATTCGAAAATGCATTCCATTTTTTCGCATCACATGAGGTTTTTGTTCAGTGACACAATCCCGCTTTCTGCTAATACACGCCGGGTGGGCACTCCAGCGCGGTCTGACTGTAAACATTAGATTAAATTGCAGGCAGACGCTAATAGAAGTTAAAGGTTATATGACAGATTTCCTGTTTATATTCTTTCCGAAATATATATCGTTACTCCCCTGCTAAATATACATTATTATCAATAAAGTTCAGACAGAATAGTGACTTGCTATTGTACAGAACGTTTTTACGTAAAGTTGTGTGTTTAGATATTAATTTTGTGGTTATGAATAACAGTGCTTTAAAAGTGAGAAGTACGTTAAACAGACTTTTAGTTTGTAAAACTCCTACAACGTGGCAATTTACAGCAACGATGTCGCATCAGTGCGTAAATTCTCCGAATGTATTTTGCTATATGTGTGATTAATTCACTACAAAATCGCAAAGAGAAAATATTACTTCTACGATTAAGAAAGCATATGAATTGTACTTTAACTCTAAAGTAGATAAGGGCGAAAGTTTTGCACCTAAATATTGTTGAGGTGAATGTTCTCGTAATTTGAGAGGCTGGTTAAATGGCACTCGCCTTTCTATGCCGTTTGCTGTTCCTATGATACGGACAGAGCAGACGACCCACCTCTTGGACTGTTATTTCTGTTTAATCAAACTTTCTGGTTTCTCATCAAAAACCAGCAGTGTACAATCTATCCAGATTTAGTCTCCGCGCGAATGCCTGTTAAGTATGGTTTATTTCCTATTGTATCGCCACTCGTATGTTCGAAATTCCTGGGGAAGTACAGAGCAGATACCTATATCGAAGTTGTGGAAAATTTGTTAAGGGCATATGAGGTAATGGGCTGCAATATGTCCCTTAAAATTCATTTCCTTCACTCCCATCTTAACTTCTTTCCACCGAACCTGTGAATGGTCAGCGACGAGCACGGAGAAAGGTTTCACCAGCAAATACATCAAATGGAAAGGCGATATGCAGGAAAATGGTCTCCTAACATGCTTTCTCCTAACATGCTTTCTGACTACTTTTGGTTTCTTGTCCGAGTGTTCTGGGTCCAGCCACAAAAGAAAGTCTTTCAGAAAACATTCTAAAATTGTAAGTTTTTAACATTTTTTTTTCAAGTTATTTGCATGTAATAATGTGTTTTTTTTTTAGTTTCTTAAACTCTTTGACATTTTATCAGTAATCAGCACATCCTTTTCAATAAAATGGGTACTTTTGAACGCTGAGTGTAGTAAAATTTTGACTGTGGAACTATACCTATGAAAAAACATCAATTGTTTAACCAAAATATTGAATATAGCCAAAGAAAACGGTACGTGATAGAGAATTCTTGACTTCAAATTTAAATTTAGGAGACCCGAATTAATAAAATAACATATTTTCATTTCATGGCAAGAAAAAAGTTAAATTTTGTTGTACAGTGTTATTGAGACTTTAATTATAAATAGTTTTCGGTGTATAAGAAAAGCTAAAGGTATACATTTAAATAAATATTTATTAGAAAGCTTTAAAAAAATTTTAAAAATAAGGCAAAATTTTAATAAAACAAATTTACATTATTGTTCCAACAAAATAAACACATCAAAGGCATATGTAAATTGTTATTATTGTAAAAAATTCTTGAGACCTTTATTATAATAAAGTAAACATACCAAAAGTTATGTAAATTGTTTTCTAACATAATAAGCGTATGTAAATTATTGTTATATTTAAAGTAAATTTCTTCGAATCTATGTACAGTAGACACTCGCTAATCCGGCACGTTCGGGACTTCGGCAGTGCCGGATTACCGAAAATGCCGGATTACTGAGCGCCGTCTAAAAATAGCCGTTCTTGCGAGGATAGCGAAAATACCGCTAAAATAGAGAGTCAAAAGGGCTATTAATAGGTATCAGGCCATTTTTCCATGTTCTATTTGATTTCGGTAGTGATGGAAAATGTTAAAAGCAAAACACCAAAATATATTTTTATGCAGTATTATATTTTAATACAGTACATACAGTACAGTATAGTTACTTTATTAGATTTGTCATCACTGCCGAGTACGCCCGACCTCAGCCGATTGCCCGCGAACTCTGCCGAACGCGCCCGGAAGGCTTATTCAGTGTAAAAAAAAAACCTTAGACCGATGCCGGATTATTGAATGTGCCGGATTATCGGTTGCCGGATTAGCGGGGTTTTACTGTATTGTTAATTTTGAGAAGCGGCTTGAGAAAGTCAGGAAATTACGCCTGACGAAATATTGTATGTAAATGAATAAATGGAAATGAGATATTATGAATATAAATGAAGATAGTTCAGGATATTAACTAAAAAATGACATTTGTTTATTAATTTTTTTTAACCGTAATAAATATAAAATGTAATGACTGTAATCATAGGAAAAAAGACATAGGAAATACGAAGAATTTAATAAAGAAACAAATAAATTATAAAATTTCCGAAATCTGAAGACAGAAATTTATAGAAATTACATATTAATAAAATCTTTGCGTTTTGTAACTATTAAACTTCGAACAAGCAAAACCGTTATTACTGTTTTAAAATAAAAGATATCTCTCATAAAGCTAACTTTTTTTTTACTTCTAGTACTGTAACCTAATTCAAATTTCCTTCGAAATCAGAATGAATTTAATTTATTTATTACAATTTAATTTTATATTCAACTGCTGCACGAAGAAGTCTTACAACGCCTTTTACAAAGAGAATGATTTCAAAAAAAAAAAAAAACCTTAATAATTAAAAGAGCTGTAGAATTCTGTTTTTCCTAAAGAAACAATAAAGAATTAATAAAAGTGCTTTTATTGCTAATTAATGGATTTTTATTGTCATTTTAATGTGCCCTACAATTTTAATGCGGAATATAATACACACTTTACAGCAAAGGACAATTAAGGAAATGGCAGACGACTTGCATCCAATTTCATATTTTGGGTTATGGCGCTTTTAAATATGCATTCGAAAGAGTGAAGCTGAATTAGTTTTTCTAAATAACATTTAGGCACCACCGTCAGAAGATTGCATACAGTGTGTGCCAATCTTTTCTTTACTTCACTTTTAATATTTGGAAAAATTTGGCGGTAAAGTAAACGTTCTTCCTCCAAAATAAATACTCCAAACTTTTTCGCTAATTTATTACGTATTCGATCCCATATTAAACAATTGTGCAAATGTTTAACAAGCTCATATTTCTCATTGAATTATAAAAATCATGTAATTATCGACTCATTAAATTCGACCATTCCAGTTTGTATTACTTACGATTTACAATATACAATGTTCTTCTCGTGTTAATAAATAACATTGTTGAAAATATTTAATACTTATTTTATATTTTCTCGTTTTAATGAAAGTACTTTTATGTTGTTTTTTTCTCGCGACACACCCCTCGAGAAACGCTGGCTTTTAGTTCCGTTATGTTTCCGTAACGTAATTGCATTATGCTGGGCGAACTCGTAGCAATTTCAGGCAATATTGTGGGACAATATTGCCCCTTTTCATTGCTGACAATCGTTTGCAGCAATAAAAACGAACAATATTGAACAATATAAATGAACAATATTGTCCAAGATTGCCCATTTCAAGACAATTGAGATTGTCGGAAAAAAAGGAACAATTTCATTTGTCGCAACGTATTGCTGGAACAATAGCGAATCACATGAACGGTTGAAATCACGTGACAATGCTGACGTCGAAGGAGACGGGACTTTGAACATCGGAAATTCAGTCACTCACGCCGGCCATTTTCTTTGAGAAACAAGGCTTAAAATCAGCAAAATGGGTCGGCCCAAAACAGATAATTCCAACAACAACATTTTGTCAATTGATACTGAAAGAATCGTAATTGATTTCTAATGAGGGACGGCGTTTAATACTATAGCAATTCTGTATGAAAACACGCTCTCTCTCTAGCTCTCCCTAGTGAGAAGCGCCGTACCATCAATTGTCAGGACAATATTCGTTTCGGAAAAACTACGTGTTCGCGCGTGATCTGAACTGACAACGGTTGTCAGCAATAAAAATGAGCAATATTGTCCCACAATATTGCCTGAAATTGCCGCGTGTTCGCCCAGCTTTAGTGACGTAATTATGTCTTCAGGGTCACAAGAATGGGTAACAATTGCGTGAAATAAAAATCACATTTGACCATACATTTCTATTAATCTATTTTCAAAAATTTACCATCCTAAAAATTTCAGGTAATTGTTTCCCATTCTTGTGACCCTGAAGACATAATTACATCACTTAAGCAATTACGTTACGGAAACATAACGGAATACGGAGTAGTGCGTATAACCCTTTACTTACCTCTTTTCTATCTCAAACCTCATTCAAACATTATAAATTTATTTATTAAAATCACAAACCTCTCCTTACGATATTTCAAAGGTCTCACCGACCTCCTCCTTCAGGTTTACATAAAAACATATAAACAAAATGGGAAAAAAAAATGCTCTTATCTTTTTCCCAACTAAAAGAACAAATATGAATACAAATTCTATACAGAATAATAATAAACGTGGAATACTCGTGTAACACATTATTACCCGAAGTATTATTTAAATTCAGAATAAATGTCCAAATTTTTAGAAAATAAATGTCCAAAATTTAAACTTTGAAGTTCATCTTTAATTTTATGGATCCTCGTTAATTTTTTTAGAAAATTCCGTAACTGCCTATAAAGTTTCATTTTTTATCTCCGTAAATGTCCATTTTTTTATCTTAGAAGTAGAAAACACCGTAAATGTCCAATTTTGGAATAAATTTCGTAAATGTCCAATTTTAGTAGAAAACTGTAGAATTTTAAAGTTTGTATAAAATTCCCAAAGGCCTATCGTCCGAGCCGTCCGAGTTCTTTAAATCTCATGATCGTTCTTAAACTCTCTCCACCGGAGACTATTTAAGTCATATAATCAAAAACAAACAAATTAAAATTTTAATTTTTTTTTTTTGATTGTAAATTTATGTTTTCTTAGAGTTAGAAATAAATAGTGTCAAAATCAATAAATAACACTACACATAACACGTATACTGCTCGCGGCGAGAGTTGAAACTCCCAGAATGCAACGCAGATTATAGATTTTACTTTCCTGGCCGTTCGCTAACATTCAAATAGAAGAGAAAATGGCGGTCGCTGTTTCACATTCAACATTTCGACGAGGAAAAGTTCTCAACAGTCAAGCTAGGGAAATCGACTAGCAACGTTAAAAATAATTTCCCTAGCTTGACTGTTGAGAACTTTTCCTCGTCGAAATATTGAATGTGAAGCAGCGACCGTCATTTTCTCTCCTATTTGAATGTGAGCGAACGGCCAGGAAAGGAAAATCAATAATCTGCGTTGCATTCTGGGAGTTTCAACTCTCGCCGAGAGCAGTATAAGTGCATTGTTTTTATTAATTTCAGTGACGAGTAAAATTGTCTTCAGTTTTTTAATCCTGTTTTCCAATAGGTTCATCAAATCAAATATACACCTGTAAGTGTACATGTTTTCCCGTAACAACTTTTGAACCACTGAATGAAACTCCTTGAAACTTTGTATGCTAATTCGAGGATTCAGGAGAGTCTAACTTTTATATTTGAAAAATTTTTCATTATCAAGATATTAGAATTTGGATTTCAAAAATCTAAATTTAATCTTCCTAACAACTGTAATTGAAAATTATATTAAATCTAAGACTATGAACCAGCTTAATAAAATGTGGATCCATTAAAATACCCCCTACATCGTAATCCTAACTAATATATAAAAATGAAAATCTCTAAGTTTGTTTGTCATTCAATCACGCCTCAACGGTGCAACGAATCACAATGAAATTTTGTATGCCGGTAGTCTAGGACACGGAGAAGGATATAGGCTACTTTTCATCATGGTTCATCAAATACTGATATGAAAGAAAAGATCCCAAAACTGCCCAAAATTAGAAACTTCTTAAACCTATCGGTAGATGGCGCCACCACTGTTTTAAATCGAGTGCGTTTAAGGACGTTCTTTCCAGGCGCGGAACACGATTACCTCACGAGTTGCCTGATAATTCTATTAAGCGATGTATAAATACACAACACAGCTAATTAATATTTTGAATGTTTTTTTTTTTTTTAAATTTAAACTTTCATTTAGAATTTAGAATTTAATGATGAAGTGATTTTTTTTACCAACGGGGTAAGCTTTCCAGTGATAGGGGTGTAGAAAACCTTTCTTTTTTTTTTTTTTATAATATTAACGTGCAAGCAATTCATAGCTTTAAATAAATTAAAATTTCCTTAATGCTCGACACCTTGAAAATGATGGCTTGTTAGCCTTTGAAACTGTTGGTTTGAATTTAACTTAATTTTTAATTTTAATTTTTATTTTTATATGTACAGTAGAGCCCCGATTACCCTCGAGCGGATGATCCGCAGTGCGGATTATCCGCGAGTCCGCGAATATATTTTTTAGTTAGGAACGCTAAAAAAAAACAATTTTAATCCAAGCCAACAACAGGGAAAATACAATAGGCCCTACAGTGCGAAGGTCGAAAATTACTGACAGGTTTATTGTGCATCGTAATCCTATAGGCCTTCTCGGAATTTGTGGATGCAAACGTAGAGCAAAGGTTTCTGCTTTACTGTACATATTTTAAAAGTTTTACATTTTATGTTTTTTGTACAATAAAACGTAGTTTTTAATGGTGAAATATTTTTTTTCGTGTTTACACCTCAATTTTAGTCTTTTTTTGGGTTATCCGCGATTTTCGTTATCCGCGAAGCTCTTGCCACCCAATTCCGCGGATAATCGGGGCTCTACTGTATTTTCATTTTTAGTTGATTTTCTTTTTGTCTTTTTGCTTTTTAATTTTTATCTTACGTGCAATTTTAATTTATTTATTATATAACTGCAAATTGTTTTCTTGAACAGGAAATGTAACCAGATTGATTTTCTTTTCAACACTTTTTATTTTGTTTGTTTGGAAGGGGGAAGGGGAGAATTAAAATAGAATTTAGCCAACATCGATTTCCAAAATATCTTTTTCATTAATTTTCGAAGTATGTGTTTGGCAAACGAGACTGATTGACTGATATCCTAAACTCCTCTAATGTACACATATTGTATTCAGGAAAAAGAGGAGGCTACGATCAAAGGCAGCTAAATCCATGTTTTCAAATTTTACAAAAATTGTATTTTTTTATAAGGTGGTAATATTGTAAGAAAAAAGCTTCAAAATACCTAGAGTAGGAATTAGAACTCAATGGATAGCACACTGAACGCCAATAATGACAGGTTATTCTTTTTTTTGAATAATTGAAATGTACTGAATAATTAAAATGGATTTAGCTGCCTTTGATTCAAGCCCCCTCTTAACTATAATGCCACGAAGCTTCTGTACATTATTATCAGCAACATATCCACTCAACTTCGTTATTATCAACACAGTTCCATTTATCGTTGAGATACAATTAATTTGCATTCTATATTTTTGTTGATTAATACGAAAGTGTCGGTGTCCAACTTTTGGACTGACGTACACAGGCCTCTTACGAACAGCATTTGGATGATTAAAAGGAAAGTTAATCGGGAAAAAGCATCAAATTTATCCGGAACCGCTTAAGAGCATTGAGAGATGCGTCTGCCTCTTATAAGTTAATAACTGCTGGCCTTAAATTTGAAAGCTCTAAGCCAATTAAGTGGGTATGGCTTTGGGAGAGACTGTTTAGTTGCTGGTATCCCGTTAGGCTTATCTAATGAGGAAATTGCAACTCGTCGATCGTCTAATTGGAAAGCAGTAAAAATCTTACGAGGCTTTTTATTTTGCAGAATGGATCAGACAAAATTCGATACTTACCAATTTTTAAAAAAAAAAAAAAAAAAAAAGACTTAAGAAATCTGAAGAAAATGATATCCTTTATAAATTTATTGGAAATTGTTTTATATCTCACCTGATCTCTTAAACTTAATTCACTCCCGCCTTTCGTGAAGAATCATTTGAATGAAATGGATGTAAATAATAATAAAAAAGTAAAATATATATGTTTATATAATACTTATTTAAATATACTTATATAAATATGTACATGTAAATATATGTACAGTTGCTGTGTGTGTGTTTTAGAAAGCAATATAGCGGTTTGTTTTTTTTTAATTTGGTAATTTTGTTTTGGGATCTTCACCACTTAAAGTGCGAAAAATGAGCGTATTGTCGATGATTGACTGTCTCTACGCCCCTACGGGAAAACTAGGATTATTAGTGCTCCCCCCCCCCCCCATAAATATTGCACAGCTAATACTACAACCAAGTTGCAGGTGCCTCCATCTAGTGACAACTTTTGGAATTTTTTAATTCTTTCGAAGGCTCGTGCCCAGCAAACCTGTCCTATTGCATGCTACGTATATGCTGTAGCGGTATAATACCTAAGGATTTGCGAGAGTATTATCGTGTTTCAAAGTAATAAAAATGAAGGATAATAATAAAAAATAATGAAAGCTACGCTGATAAACCCAATATTTGTGTTAATGTTTATAACCCCCCCCCCTTTCCCCTTTTGAAAATGTCAATGGACTACGATTTGCCACTGCGCATCAGAAGATAATCTTTAACTAAAAATTTACTTTTAATAAATTCTGTCAAATAGTGGGGAAACATTGTGAACTGTATATAAAAACCAATAGTTATAATAGCATTTTAGATTAAAATTAACGTAAGATAAAGGTTTAGAAAAATATCTAATAAAAGAATTGACAGATATCAGAGAAAGTTTAAAATAAAGCTTGTTGCTTATCTCTAAATTATTATCTTGTATTAACTTGAATGTTTTGGGTTGATCAAAAAGCTCGTTCGATTTTTTTTACGTAAGTTGGCTGTAGTGCCGCTTAGGTGTCTTTAACATCATTGGACACCATTTTGTTAGATTGCATTGTGACAGATGTCATATCAGCGTGCATTTAAAACAAAATTAGTGAATTTTGTTTCGCCAATTTAATATTGAAGGTGGAAGACAATAAGCACGCAAGATCGCATGTTTTTTTGATGACCAAACGAAAACTGTTATAGCTTGGCTGGGAAGTTCTGATTCATCCGCCCTATTCACCAGACATTGCACCTTCGGATTTCCATTGATTTCGGTCTTTACAAAATTCTCTGTATGGAAAAAATTCAATTCCTGGAAGACACCAAAGGCACTTGAAACATTTTTTGTTCAAGAAGATAAGTTGTGTGAAGATGGAATTATGAAGTTGTGTGAAAGATGGCAGAAGGTAGTGGCACAAACCCTTGAAGACGTTTTTCAATAGAATTATTGGTGACAATGAAAAAATGTATCTTTTATTTTTACAGTGCACTCCCGATTATCCGGGTTAATTGCCGGGAGGGGTCGCACGGATAATAGAAAAACACGGATAATCCGAAAACACCTTTTTATTAAAGAAAAAAATCAACATCAGTACGAAAATATAAAAATTACTTACATTTGCATGCTGTATAACATCAAACTAGGAATTTTCCTTTTAACATTTAATGCTTAAAAAATTCTGTAATGCGTCTTTGCTTCTGCTGTTTATTCAATTCTTGTCGTATATAGACACATATTTTACGAACCGCAGTAATATCACCGTAATCAAATCCTCTTTGTCTCATATAATGATGCGATAAGCATGATAAGCGTGAAAATGTTTCTCTTTAAATTTTTTTTGTGAGTCCGGAATGAGGATGGATAATTCGCAAACCGGATAATCCGCGCACGGATAATAGAGAATATACTGTACTTACAGTCAGTGCGGGGAATAATGATTCTCCCAGAATGCAACACAGCTTATAGATTGGGCTCTCCTGGCCGACCCCTAACATTGAAAGAGAAGAGGTCGCTTCTCTTCTCTTTCAATGTTAGCGGTCGGCCAGGAAAGCTCCGTCTATAAGCTGTGTTGCATTCTGAGAGAATCATTATTCCCCGCACTGACTGTAAAGTGAACGAACTTTTTGGCCAACCCAATAGTTTGATGTTATAAATATTACTTTATACAGAATTCTCGATGCAATGTTTTCAGGTTGTTTGTTGACGAATGAAAACAAACATTCCTCAAATCAAATAAATGGATTTTCTTAAATGAATTTTTTGTATCTTTTTACAGGTACTTACAAAACACGAAGTGGACACAAAGTCATAGGACACATTGCTTAATGTTGAAAACTACCAATCACAAAGAAACGGATTACCAACTTCCGGAAAAAACGGTGAGTTACCATCCTAATCTTGCTGTAATACAAACATACAGGCGGACCTCTAGTATTTAACGAAGTCGCTAAATCCCGAAAAAAAGTTCGTTATATGGAAAATTCGTTAAATAGAGATTCACCTTTTCAAATTACAGTAGAACCTCATTATAACGGACTAATAGGGGCTGAAGGTTGTCCGTTTTAATGAAAGTCCGGTTTATAACAAAAATTCTTAAAGGGGTGTAATACAGCAGGGTGTACATCAATGAAAGTACAATAGTTAGCTATAAAAAGTGTTTATTATATAAAAAATAAAAAACAGTCTTCAACATAATAGGTCGAATTGAAAAAGATGTGTACGTTTACACTGCATTAATCTTTAGAACAAGAAGGTCTTGGTTCATGTTGATTCTTTCATTTATTGGTTTGAAAAAATAATTTATTTTCTGCTGGATTTGTTCAATCGATGTTTAATCGCTTGCTTGGAAATGTAAAACTCCTCAGATAAAAAATTAGCATTCTTTATTATTATTACATTTTTTTTAAAAAACGGTCCGTTATAAGCGACGTCCGTTATAATAGGGTCCGTTATAATGAGGTTCTACTATACATTAAAACTACATAAAACAGATTTAAAATATATAAATAATAAATATTATTAAAAAAAGTAATAATTTTAATGACAAAGCATACATTACCACATTCATACTTAAAACTAATAAAATCTGTTAATTTTGTCTTGAGGTTTTGTTTTTTATTTGAAAAAGTGTTTTCGCTCATAGTACGTCTCGCATCTTTGCAATGCCCTGAAAACACCTTCAGTATTTTCTTCAAATAGTAATTCGCGTCGGATTGTTTCAAATGATTTTAGCATTTCATATTACGAAGGTTTTCTTTTTTATTTCTGCATCGTGATCATTTCCATTTTCATCATCTTCATCTTCATCGCAATTCGTAGCCGTATTGTTTTTTATTTTTCACACTGTCCAAAATATCCGATTCAGTTAGTGTTTCCGAGGTCTCATCTTCAAAATCAAGTGAAAGGTAATCATCAATCAGCACATCATCGTTAATTTTTTCTTTTTCCCTCAGCTGTATCCACATTTCTTTCATTTCCTCTAAGGGAATATTAATAATAAAAACATTTCAAGGAGAAAAAAAAAATAAATACCACGAAAAAGTTCGTTAAATAGAAAATGCACTTCGTTATTTGGGGGTTATTTTACGAAGAAATTAGCAAAATGTTCTTGGTTCCAAAGAAAAGTTCGCAAAATAGAGAAATTCGCAAAATAGAGGTTCGTTAAATAGAGGTCCGACTGTATATTCACTTACAATAAGTTCTAACGTTAAGGACTATTTTCTGACGCGGAGTGGCAAATCGTGATGCGCCTTTATAATTCTCGCAAATCTATCACGTTACAATAGATGCGACACATCATAATGGCAGCTTTACACGCTCTTGAAAACCTCTCTCAAATCGGCCAGTTGCTCGAAAAACCTGCCACTTGCTCTAAATACAGTATGTTCTAATTTCAGGCAAGTTTTAGAAGCAATTAGACACCGGCGCGCTTAGCGGCGAGAAACATTTATTTGAAAAACTACGATAGTGCTAAGTCGAAATCTGAAATCTGGATGTCCTTTGTTTATGGTTTCTATCCACATCTTCATCCATCACTTTCTTTTTTTTCCTGGATCTTTTTTATTTTTATTATTTTTCCTTTCTCTTTATCTGTGCTGTGAAATGAGCTGAGAGTTAATAGCAAAACTAAAGCTGCAAAAGCAACTTCTTTGTCGCTTCGCACGAAAGGCATTTTTAATCGCGATCTCAACGAGTGCAAAACGAGATTTGCCACTCAAGCGTAATACCCTGGTTTCACGGGAAAAATAGTCGATTTAGAAAACTCGTTCAGTCCTGTGACGTATGTTTGTGACGCATCCGAAACGAGTAATCGTATCTTGAGTGAATTCACGAGAGAAGAAGAAAAACCAGTTTTTTGCAATGCATCCTGGGATCGAGTTGTCATGCAATGCATCCTGGGACTGTGCTAAACCAAATTGACGCCAACCAGCAAAATTATTGTTTCGCAGCAAGGGCAAAAATAAACGTTTGTTTTTATGTTTATGTTTATGATATTGCAGCTCCAGAGGCTCGAAAATATCAATTTTTAATTTCATATTAAATTATCAATTTTGTTCTTGATTTTCTCGCAGGTTTTCTCTATCTTGTACGATTCATTTAATTCTATCTTCATTTTTTCATAAATTCGACGATTTCGCTTCATTCGCCTCAGATCATCAATATTTTCTCGACACATTTTCAGTAAAATTATAGTTTCACCTTCACTCCATTCTGTATGTTGTTGTCGTTGAGGCGTGGTGGGAACGATGCGATGGCTGCCATGTTGGAAACGACTTTTCTCGATAGACCGACTTGCCACAACTCGGACAACCCTACCGACTTCCGCCCTGGCTGGTCACGTGGGGCTCAAAAACGAGAAAATGCGAAGAATCGAGTTTTTAGTAGTTCCGTGAAACCAGGGTATTAAGCGATGTCGATTTCGTCGAGCTTAAACTGGCAAACGGGAAGTTTTCTAGAGCGTTTCAGGCAGGTTTTCGAAAACGTTTAAAGATGACATTAGGATTGTAGTATATTGTAAGCTTTTACTAACCGGTACAAAGAAGAAAAAAATCACTCGATTACAATTGCCTCCACCAATAAATGTTTACCACATAAGGAAAACACTTACTAAAGCCTGGAAGTCACGTGACAGCAGTTTTTCAACAATAGATGTTCCTAAGATATCTGGGATGATTAGTCTGTTACTTATTACAATAAAATTAGTTTCAGCTTTCTGAAGTTTCCAAAACAAACAAATAAAAATTCACTAAAAGATGACAAAGTGACAGTGTCTTAGAAATGCCTCTATTCCTAATTTCACTGATGGCATTTACCCAATGGTGCATCGATTGTTTGCTTTAATGTCGTTTCCTTCTTCGGGATTTACATTATTTATTCCCGTAATTCTTCTGCTTCATTCGTGTCTTCGAGGAGATAATTTGATGTGATTGTTTCTCTCCAACCGGAAGTCCAGTGCATTTCGGGAAAGGAAGTTCATGTGATTGCATTCGAATTCATTTTGAAAATTGATAAAAACAGCTACTTAATAAAACTGCAATAGAATTTGCAATACATTCAATTGCAATATTAAGTATTGTAATTAAAATATTTTGATCAAATATATTTTAATTAAAATACCGTGCGTGAATTAGTTAAAAAAATTCTTCTTCTTCTTCACGTGCCATCTCCATCCAGGAGGTCGGCGACCATGGTTCTAAAATTTTCTCTGTCTCTTGCTATTCTGGAGCATTCCTGGTAATTCTTGCCAGTCCAGTCTCTGATGTTGTCAAACCAATTCTTTCTCGGTCTTCCTCTGGGTCTTCACCCATCCAACTTTCCCTCCAGCGTCAACCTCTGTAGATCATCTTGTCTCATCATTTTTCTTTCCCTTATGGTCTTAATCAAGGATCTCTCGTATTCAGCCAATCTCAATACCTCCTCATTATTCATTCTTCTTGTCCAAGGAATTTTAAACATTCTTCTCAAAATCCACATCTCAAAACTCTCCAATTTTCTTTCTGTCTCTCTACTGAGAGTCAGGTCTCAGATACATACAGGAGTGTTGTCCATATATAACATTTCATCATTCTTTAAATTAATGGAGATATCTCTTGATGTCAGAGTAGCTCTCATACATTCACGAATAATTCTTTTTTTTCTGTTGTTTTGACTTATTTTAAACTTTTGTGTTGTTCCTAGAAGATCTCATCCATTATTCTCATCCGCTTTTGTCAAATATGATAACAAGGAGTCTTTCCAGGGGTAAGAAGTGTAGAGCTACCTTAATATCTCATCCATTACTATTAAAAGAAGAATAAAATTAATAAATTAAAGCTTTAGTTCAATTTTGGAATGCCTGCTTCTTAAGATCCATTACACATTGATCAAATAAAGAAATTTAAAGTCTAACTTTCCTAAAAATCTTTTTTTTTTAATATTTTTTTTCTTTACCTTGAATTTATATTAAGTAATTTAAAAAAAAAAAACTTATTATTTTTTTATTATTTATTTATTTATTTTATTATTTCTAGCGAAAAAAAAGAAATGACATAAATTGCATTAAATTGATGCCTTTCTGTTAGCATCCTTGGATAACAACAAATCGGTACCTTTGCGCATGCGTCAGTTTGCGAGTTCGTCCATTTTATCTCCGCTTTATCTTCCGGTTTCCTTACGGAAAAACAGCTTCATAGTCTTTGTACAAACGAGAACTGAAGTCGAGTCAACTTTTTCCTGTGTGGTTTTTTTGTTTTAGATATTTGCAGAATACGGAGTTTGCTTTTTATTATTTTTTCTTTAAACGACTTTGTTTGTCTTAGTTTAATCTTTGTTTTCGAAAGATTAGGAAATAATAAATAAAAAGACAAACTGTGATTCCTTCAGACTGAAGCGTTGTTACTGAGTGAGTAGGCTAAGTGTACTTCTTTGTCTGTCTGTTTGTAGGAACGTCACTTTGCAATGGCTACGGATCTCCATGAATTTGATAGTAACTTATTTATAGTTCTATGAAAATACAATCATTATTATTTTAATCTACTCTTGCCCCCAGCATTCTTGAAAATTAAATCCCCTCTCCTTTTGCTCATCGCGCATGCTCAGCCCTACGCCATGGAGACCTGAACGTATTCTTAATTTTTCTATCAGTTCTGATATCAGAGTAATTAAAATTTAATGTTAACTGGAGATTTTACGTAGGGTTACTAATAGAAAAGAGGACACCAAAAATAGTTGATGATCTAAAATCAGTGCCATAACTATAATAGGCCTACATAAGGAAAGGAAAAGGAAAACTTTTTGTGAAGAACTCTCTCCTCGAATTGCTTTCTTGTACTTCTCAGTTTCAACGTGAGCTTTTAAATCCAGCATCGCCTTCGTTTGTCACAGAAACAAAAGTTCCAGATTTATTCATTTCACATTCGGTTTTGCAGTCGTCCCGTCCATTCTTAAAACACTGAAATTTGATATTTAGTTCTTCGTTGAATTTTTACTTTTGTTTTGGCGTGGTTTCTTTAGAACGATATTTGATTTTGCAATAAAAAGTAAAAAGTAACGCCTCTTAACGATACATGTACGTTTACCGAACACACACAAAGTGCATCTATAGTTTGTAATAAATTTGATTTCGTTAGTCCTCCTGTAACCTCGTATTAATTTTCATTTATCTACATACGGGCAGTTACTGAGCTGCGCACGCAACACTTCAATTCCCCTGTTTCCGGTAGACCTTAACTGTAATTTTAATAAATAAGCAATTACTTTAATTAAAGAGCGGAAAGTAAAAAACCAGAACATGTTTTCGGTATTTCAAAAACCCGGTCGAACGGAAGTTTAAGGCCTCAAAAAGAAGAAATGTCAGGGAAAAGAGGACCCTATTTTATAGGGATAGCCTGTACTAAAGAACTGCACATGGCCCTTGGGGTTGCGGGAGGTATGGCGCTTCCTGAGCAATAGGGCTACGTTGATGTTGAATGATCTACCCAACGCCTTTTAATCCCCGAAAAGAAACCTAGTAGCCATTCTACCGAAGGCTGGGTGGATTCTAGGACTGTCTGGAGGAGAATTTAACGTGGAAATATCTCCGACCTCCGTCTGGTATTGAACCAATCCACTGTTTGGCTACCTGACTCACTTCCTAGGAAGGTTGGCTTAAAAATGAAATTTCGACTACCTTTAATCCATAGACCAGAGCTTCTCAACTGGTGTGCGCGGCATTCTGGTGTGAGGACGTCCTTGCTGTGCCGCAATTAAATTCTCATAAGGATCTACAACAAATATTTAGTTTCACGTAAAGCCCAATACACAAATATAGGGTTAAACTTTAGATTCTGGCACAGGTTTGGAACTAATTTTTTTTTTCCAAGGTGTGATGTAATTGCTGTTTTCGGACTATATCCAAGATGGCGGACATCATCTAGCGGTGAAATGTGAGTGTATGAAAATGGTGGGGTTATTTACCAATACATACATCCTGCAGCTAAGCTAACCTAACTTAACCTAACCTAAGCCAAATTTGAAGGGTTACATCCTGCAGCTGAGCCAACCTAACTTAAGCTAACCTAAGCCTAATTGTTTTTGGTTGATAATGAAATGGGTGAAAAATGCTTACCTTATGTTTCTTCGTCTGTCGTGTGCGGAGGATATATTTTTTGAATATCTTGCAGGAACGCCTTATCACACTTTGGACATTTATACTGTTTCGCAATCATACCCACATTCATACAAAAATCAATAACATCTTTCTTACACCCATCTCTCAAACTCGCCAGATAAACAAAATCACATTTTCCGTCCGTTAACCTTTCAAAACCATCCATTGTTTGGCAGAGCAGAACAAAGAACAATTGAAAAAGAACAAAGAACAATAGAGAACAATATAAATCACGTGACGCAAAAAAAAAAAAAAAAAAAGAAAATATCTCTCCGCAGAAATAAACGAATAAATGATATCCAAAAAAACCACGTGGTGTGTTGTTCCGCACCGAATCACAGCTGTGCCGGATTCTAAAGTCTAGCCCAAATATAGATTAAATGCTTGACATCAAATAATCCATGCAAGCAGAAATTTAGCTACATTCTGACAATGAAGGTTCCTAAAGAACATTTCATGATATTTTAAATGTTTCTGTTATTAACGTGCAAAATCATGCTGAGGTGTTTCAAAGGATTACTTGTAGAAAAGCAGCGAAAAAGTGGGATGTTCCAAAGGATATTGTAGTGGCTCTGGGCTGCGGACTAAAGGAGACCGAATGAAATTTTCTCCGGTGGTCGGGGATTTTTTTCAACTGTTATTTCTCCTACAGACGGACCCGAAAGTTCACTCAACCATCTGCCAAATGGTTACTCGGTGGTTATACGTAACCTGTCGAAGAAATGATCAAAGTTTTAAAAATATTGGACAATTTATATTGCATTAAGTAAATCGTCGATTACATAAATACTGTGGTTTCCTTATTTGCAAGTAGATGTCGCCACCTACTTAAAATTTTAGATTTAGTCCAAGCCATTGATCCTTTAATGTTCTCTGAGGACTTTTTTTTTCTTTTTAAGTTGTAAAGTATGTAATTCCTGTTTACAATTCTGTAAAGCAAGGAGTAAAACACGAGGAAGACTGACTTGCAGTAATGAATTATTGCAAAGCTACCTAACATCAAAAGTTTTGGAAATATTTTGTTAAAAAATATGTTTTTTCATTTCTATGATCGTTTTACATCCTATGTCGTGGTTTGCTTGTTACTTTTTTCTTTCCAAGCAGATGGAAGAAAAAAATTGGAATGAAAATTCAATAAAACTGTTACTTTAACTAATGCATATTAATTCTGTAAGGAAGATTCCAGAAATTACAAGAATCTATTACGATTCATGTCCTCAAAAGATTTCGTAGTCCTGTGTTAAAGTATGATGCTATACTACTATTATGATTTAAGCATTCTAATACACGAACAACAATTTATAATGTAATCGTCAAATCACTTTGATTTGCAGGAAATCACTTCGCTAAATAATTCCATCAAAAAAAAAAAAAAAAAAATTGTTGGGAAATTTATTATGTAGTCATTGTATATTTTTGTGCAGTGTGTATCGTTTATATTTTTATCAAAAAAAAAAAAGAAAACATACTAATCTGTGTATTTTTATTTCAATTATTATTTTATTTAATCAGACTTCCGGCTTATTTTCAAATTATAGGACGGTTCAAAATAAAGAGGCGGAACGATAGGTTACGTCATTAATTACTTTTCCAACATTCAGTGATAAGGTAGTGTTAATATTTATCTAATTATTATAGGTCCA
>JAFIDM010000005.1:16972592-16984695 GCA_023159025.1 Thereuonema tuberculata | reverse complement strand
TTTATTTAATAGTGCCTTTATTTTAATAGATTTTTGCCTTTATTTAAGTGTGCCTCTTCTTGCGTTCCGTTGAGAGAATCATTCTAACATGCAAAAACAAAAAAAATATAAGACCTCTTTGAGAGTACTGATGACGTTTCCTAATTTATTGAATTCAAAACTTCCAGAATATTCTATAACGTTAGATGAATGGTGTATAAATATTGCTTAAATGTTTGCAAATCATCTGTAACCTTTATTTGTGAATTTTTTTAATTTTTTTTTTTTTGTAAATCATTTTTGTTATAGTCAATATTTTAGAGCGTTTTTATTCATAAACGTAAATCATTTCCTTCTCTTTGTAAATCGAACGCTCCAATGCTTCGTAGAAACCTTCCTGCAGTAGGTTTTGTTATTATTATTAAAGTTTGTAATTTCAAATATGGTAAAGTAAAAATTTTTTAGAACACACTCATTGAAAAATTGGAACAAATCAAGATCTGAGTTGGATTTTCTAGGCAGAAGATCTTATAAATATTTAATTATTATTATAAAATAGTAATAACAAAATCTTAATTATTTATTTATTAGAAAATCTGATAACGACAAATGTTGAATTCTAATCGTAATAATTCGTGGCTCCAGAAAATTTTTCTTTTCCAGTTTCTTTGAAAAAAAAAAAAACAAATATTGATTTGGAAGCAAAATGGCTGACTTTAAGTATACAGAAATGTTATATTTTGGAGGCAATATGGCCGTCATTGCCAAGAACTGCATGCCTTCCAAGTCGATTTAATACTAAGAATTATAAATAATAAAAAAAAACAAGCAACTGTCGCAGGGCGTAACAATTTATCGAAGGACTGCAAAGGCGCTGCGGTCGCATGTCATACCCACATTTTGCGTTCTATGCAAGTGGGTCTGATTGCCCACCCCTCTGCTATTAGCCATCTCCTTAGAAACAAGAACCAACAAATACATATATTCCAATCTGAATAGAATACATCAATATTAAGAAGAAAGCATTAAAAGAAGAGTGGGAATATTAAAATACATATACATTCTAAGATTCCTCTTTTTATCTATTTTATACTCTTTTATGTTATCTTACATTAAATACTATTCTACAATTAGTATTTTAATAAAATTTTGTAGTATCATAAAAAAGTAGCGTACACAATATGCACAATTATTTTTCTCATTTTAGAAAATCAAATTAGTGAAAAAGAATTAATATTCCTTAAAAATAAGAAAATAAAATATTAATGATATTAAATTATTTATTTAATGGTAAAATAATCAAAGGTTACTAATAAAAAAAGGCAAAAGCATTGGTTTTTATTGTACACGAAACCACCCCGTGTGTTTTCATTTTCGGCCAATTTCTGAGAGCCAGAATTCGTATTTTTCCCCACCCCTGCAGGGGTTCCAATAAGTAGGACTCGTAACCTTTGGTCTGTAGAGACAATGTCGGACTGACGGACAGAATGATCATAAGAGATCTGCAATCACCACCACCATCCCTTTACGCTTTCACGTATGATTGGCTAAAAAAAAAAATCAAATTAGATAAAAAGACAAACAAATTTCAATAGATAATAACTATATAATTTTCTTGAAAAATAATCTGCTTTAACACAATCAGTTCTGACTGGCTTCTTTTATTTGCTTGTATTTTCATACTTAGCCACACTTATCGCAAAAACAGTCGCAGAACATTTGTACAGAACAGAGTATAATATTAAGCTTTTTTTTATTTATTTATTTATTTTTTATTTAGCGTGGAAAAGTGATTCAGTGTCACCTCAACGCCCTCAAAAACCCTTTGCTGTCTAACCCCTACTCCCACAAAAAAAAAAAAAAAAGTCTCAACCTCCAACCAAACAAAAAAAAACTTTTAGACCCCCTTTCGTCGGTTCGTTCCATAGACCGTTGCTCCATTGACTCCATTCCTCTCTTCCTGTCGCTACCTTACTATATTTTGAAGATGGCGAATAGCTTTTTACGACTCGACTAAAAAGAAAAATGTATATGTTTGAAGAAAAAAAGTAGAAGAAATTACCAGAACATTAGTAAAGAAGAAGTTGTAAAGAACGAACTTGAACCTTATTTTCCTTTAACTCCTGTTCCTAGCCTTTTTTTTTATATATTATTAAAATCGTGAAAATAATATAAACATAAACCTCCATCTTTTATTATTATTATTATTATTAATTATAACCTCAGTTGAATATAAATAGTAAGGATATTATTTTTCTTAGAAGATCAATTAAATCCGCAAATACTGCGTGACATATATAAATTTATATGTCAAACCTATAAATTTCCCACTATCGTGTAATTAATCTTCCTACTTCTTCTTTGAGAACTTCTTTATTAATAATATTTCGATCGTAATTCCGGTTTTATTCAGGTAATATTTTCGAAACCTTCTTACATTTTCGTAACAGACAACAACTAATAAGTTTCAAATTCAACGTAGATCTAACTTAACAAATACATACCTTTTTTTTTTTTTTTTTTTTAAGGACGGGGGAAATGCATTTACGCATACCAAGGAATTGGTAATGTGAGACTCAGTCATAAAAGACTACTACTCACTAAAACCCTACGTCCGACTTCCAAAACACCCTACACGGAACCACCGTCAGGTACTACATCGCGTAGGGCAGAATGACTAAAAGTCCGACTCAGATATCATTTCGCAACTGATCAAGTCTGATTTTCTCAGCCATACGAAGTTTCCGTATAACAGTGGCAGCATAGTCAGCCACTGCCGTCCAATTAGCCTGGGAGATAGTCATCAAGTCAGCGATGTTCTCTGGAGTCACACGCTGTCGAAGGGATTTCTTCAGCGAATACATACATATAATTATGACAATGTATAGGTCTATGCTGATTTTGACAATGTACGCGTATATAACAGTTTTGATTATTTTCTTATGTTACAAATTCTTGGTCAATTTAGATATTTAAGTTTTCTTTCTTTTACTTTTTCCTGAAATAATTTCGCTGAATAATCATTAACATTTTTACCTTTTTCTTTATTGATACATTCAAAACTTCTAATTACCATAGCTTCCATTATAAACCTCTCAGTGTGATCTTGGATTCTGTACAATATGTCTGATATTGGGTCCGGATTATGCTCTTCTTTCAAACAATGATCTCCCCAATCTGAAATGTTCCGCTTTTTACTTCTACATGCTGTCACATGTTCTTGTACTCTTTCCCTTAGGGTTCTGCCTGTGCATCCATAATGAATTTTTCTGCAATTTCTGCGTGTTAATGTGTAAACAACTTCTGTAGTACAAAGTTTTTCATTTTCTGTGTATTCCTTGTTCTTACTGTAAATTAATTTTTTTCCCATTTGTGTATGCAATTTTAACTTTGTTTTCATGGTACATTTCTTTTATCTTTTAAATATATGCTTTTACGTGTGCTAATCTTAATTTTTAAACAAGGCTATACTTCTTTAACTAATACAATAAAAGTTAAAAAAAGTTAAAAACACACAACCACGTTTCTACTTCACTGGAGAGAAGCCATTTTCAAGACTTGAAGTGGAAATCCGGTTTTAAGTGGAAGCTTTTTTTAACTTTTATTGTAACTTATTAGTTAAACAACAAGTGTGCAGGCTGTATCCTTGTTTAAAAAAAATAATTTCTTTTATCTCTTACTTAATTTCACATCTTTTGGCACTTTGATTACTCTATTATAATTTTTTTCATTTCCCTCCTTTTTTGTTTCTTTTTCTTTTTTAAAATATAGATTAATTTAAGAACCTCAATGGGTATTCATTAATACTTTAGTTTTGTTTTTTAATTCTGTATTTTTTTCATTCCATATAATCTTTGTTCGTAATGTTATTTGTTATTCTTCTCATACAGTTTTTTATTACTTCCCTTTTAAACCTGATACTATGTCCTGAAGTAAAATTTCAGAAGTATATGGTTACTTTTATACTTCTTCTCATGATATTCCTACTCTATACAATTCTGTTTATTACGTAACGTTAGGTGTAAATATTCTATTTTGTTATTAACTTTTTAATGAGTTAAATTATCTGAATTCAATTCATTTTATTTTTATTATCGCTCGCATAGCTATTAAAAGAATTAATAAGCGGAAATGTTCATTGTTTAATACATGTGTAAAAAAAAATCAGTATTTCGGTTATAAAGCTTTTCGTAGATTTTCGGTTAAATCTAAATTTTAGATCTCCTCCTCATTTTAGATATCCTTAAATGTGCACACAAAGTTTTAAGAAGTTTCATCCAGCGATGCAGAAGTTATTCGCATCTCCACACTCCCACAGAGCTAGACAGACTAATTTTCTAAATTAGAGTCTCAATTTCCTAGGGAGAGAGGAAAAAAAAAATTAAAAAAAAAATCAGTTATTTTTTGACTCGGAAGGCATTCATATATTTTTTTATTTTTAGTGGCCATTTTTTTTTTAACCCGCTGGAGACAAGTTCCAGTTAGTTGAATCTAATGATCAGATTCTTGATTCAATTTTCTTTTCTTCGCCCCCGTGAGAAAATTACCGATTTGCCGCTCGCTCACAGAAGCATATTTCGGCAGAAAATCCAGTTTGAACAATATCTTCCACCGTCTGAGAATGAAGACTGGGGCTGGCAATCACAGGTACCAGAAGAAAATTTTCACTGGGTTTCATTCGAATTGCTCCAAATGAAAATGTATTATTTTCCGTGATTGGCTAAGAATTGCTTGACGTAATAATAGGTTCTTACTCATTGGCGAAAAAAAAAAAACCGATCTGGTATTTGCCCTTCTAAAAACTGCTATTTTCTAAATGCAATGACGAATCGTTGACTACATTTGAAGTCTGTTAGGAAACGCCATTGCAGAAAGCGACATCTATAGTCCATCTCAGGTATCTGGCTAACAATGACTTGATTCTGCCATGTAAAAAGAAATGATTGTAATCACGCCTGAAAGTCCACATAGAAGTGGAAGTTATTCAAAATATAAATAAAACAAATCAGTTAATAAGTGCAATTGATAATTAAAATACAAAATTAACATTTAAACTTACAAATAATAAAACTTTTTTAAAATTTTTTAAAAACTGCACCACAGACCAATATTTCGTCTTATTTTTCAAAGACTTCCTCAAGGTTTTTGGTAAACATAATAAACAAATAAAAAATAAAGATCAAAATGGAAAGAGAAATAACCTTCTCAAACCTTTATTATTTGATGTACTTATTACCATAGAATTTATTTATTGATTTGTAAAGGTTTGAGAAGGTTATTTCTCTTTCCATTTTGATCTTTAATTTTTATTTTATTTATTTGTTTATTATGTTACCAAAAAAACCTTGAGGAAGTCTTTGAAAAATAAGACGAAATATTGGTCTGTGGTGCAGTACTTTGGAGATTTAATAAAATTTTGTGATATCTTATAGAAGATCTACGATTTGGTTACAAATAATAACTTGGGCACGTCCAACTTATATAAATGTTATTGTAATTCCTTGCATCTTTTTTTTTTTTTTTTTTTTTAATATTAACATTCATTTATGATAAGTTTACAGCAGTTCAATTTTTCAATAATTGATGTCGCCGAGATACCTGGAATGATTAATCCATTCCGTAATTGCTACGCTCATAATTTTACATTCGTTCATGAGCTGAAGAACAGTAGCATTTATGAAACTAGTTTTTGTTACAAGATTAAATATCCTTTTCAGGATAACGAAAATTGAAAGGAAGGTACAATCAAGCGATATGCGTTTCTTAGAGATTTTGCGGAAATCCAAAATTGATCCGGTTATCTTGCGGATTTGGTCTTAATGGATCTATGCCTGAAGGGGATAAATAAATACAAAAACATCTCAATACAAAGCTTCCATTAGAGAATGTCTTACGTCGGCATTTCTTTTGAAATTAAAAAAAAAAATATTTGTTCATCTTCAAAATTTGTAAAGCCCTCTTCTAACTCATTAGGACATTAATGATTCAAGGATTTTACGGAAGTTGTATGATTGTAGAGCTTAGATTTCATTCTTTGATCTCTGTTTTGGGAACGGAATAAACGAAAAGGTCGACAGGTTGTTGTTGTATTTGCCTGTTTCTGTTATTTTTTTTCCCGCCTTTCTGCTTCTGGAGAAGTGGGGCAGAGCTAAGTTAAACATAGTAATCACAAGGAGCTTTGGAACGTCACAAATCGTTGTTGTCCAACGCGAAAAACCTTGGGATTTATGATTTTGTTTTTCCTTATAAGTTTCCATATTATGCTGAAGTAAGAGTGAAACCTTAACCACACATTTATATTTTATTTCAGTTTTACTTTTTTATTGTAAATCGTTTTGGATCTTTGATGTTTCTGGAACTTTCGTAACACCCTATTGGCAATTAGCTCCACCTTCAGGATGAAGACAAGCAATCGATTTAGCATGTCTGGTACGCATTTTTCAACAATTAAAACTAAATAATTCGTGCCAATAAAGCACTTCTCGGGCCATTGAAGCACGTGCTCAACAATCAGCATTCACTCAACAACGACAAAAAGTATGTTTCTTAATGCAGACTCTCATTACTTCAGCACGAGACTGATATTTCGAAATTAATTGTTATGCGAATTCTAAATTGATGGACCCTTCCGAGATATTTGAATATCTTTAATAACGCTCGAATTCCATTAACAGATATGTTTCCTAATTCTTAAACAAACCTATCTCGATATATCTTATTTTTATTCCAAGTTATTAAAGACTTTCAAAAGTTTTCATTTTTGATTTTCATTATCTCTTAACTGAAGAAAAACGAGGAAAAAAAAAAATAACACGTTAAAAAAAATCGAAAGCGTTGACAATTGGTGCAGAAATGTAAACATATATACATCTACAGGGCTGTTGCGAAAAAGAAAACTGAAGGAAAAATATTTAGATTAATTCTGCTTTGTTTTGTAGTAAGCAAATATATGTCAGATTTTCCATTTGCTTTATTTATATAAAAAAATAGAAAGCGTCACAGTCGGTCTAAAAAGTTTCAACCACGAAGTTCTTCGCCATCTTTCTTTCAGCTCAGAGCGCCATCATGTAGCGAAAATGAGAACAAAGACAGACTTTTATCGACTTCAAATCCAGACGATTTACTACCGCTGGTATTTACAATTACTAGCTCATTAATCCTATTATATCTATAACTCTCGCTTATTCTGTAAAAATACCTGTAATAAAAAGTATTACAGTTGGTTTCCTAAAGACGTTTTGCCATGTAAGGATATGATCATATATCCCTTAATCATGTCTGGAAATCCATATGATAGCAGTTAATCAAAATATACGCAAAACAATCAATTAATAAGTGAATTGATATTTAATTAAAAAGTTTACTGTATGTGATCTTACATATGGGTACCTTTAAATGTATAAGGAATTATAGTTATAAACAACGTCGCATTATTTTTTTACATTCATTCGTGAAATGTTTTTAATACGCATTTAGCAACTCAGGGTCCGGAGGCAGAATGTTTTTTATCTTTCTGCAACGATTGATGCTAAGACGAAAAACTTTCTGCAGGTGCAGAAAAAAATTAAACTTTCTTTTCGTTTATGTCCCGCAAAAAACGAATCTTCAAATCGACAACCAAAAAAAATGGAACCTCTAAATCCGCGATCGACGTCTTGCCCACCCCTGTTCTATACGATATCTTTCTGCAGCCCTCAGTTTCGTTCTGCGACAATGTCGCGCCGTCGCTTGATATTCTGCTTCTCAGGGTAACAACTGCCACGAAATTGGACTACTTCCTTTTGGCGTCAGAATTCAGAGGCGTGATCTGATACAGAATGAAGATTTTAGAGATTCGGATTCTTTAGACATTTAGAATAAATCTTAATTGATAGTCATGTTTCCACTAAAACTATTGCAACGATAGTAAAAAATTGTTTATTTATTTATTTATTTATTTATTTATTTATTTATTTATTTATTTATTTATTGTAGATGTTACAGTCTGTAACTGTTATTCTCTTACGAGTATTTCGTTCAATAACCTATCCAGTATGTTTGAGTAGAATGTAGAATTAGGGTTAAAATTTGTGAACATACCACAGATGAAATTTTAAAAAAAAAATTAAATAAAAATAAACCAATGTTTAATTCTCAACATCCGTCCAAAATAAAATTCTATACTTTCTTTTCTTCGCCCTTTTCTCCTTTTTCGATTGTGTGAGGAGAGAAGGAGTTAATCATCGTACACCCGCATTAACATACACTCTCTCGTATGCCACAGAATACAAATGATCTTTTTCTGGGTTTTTCTTCTTCCCTCCACTGGAAAAAGCTTTTGCCCATCACAGCAGCCATGTGTCTGTACTATGTTCGCTTGCATAAATCAATTTTTATTTTCTTACTACAATAAAACCGCGTTAAGTCGTCACTCCGTTTAAGTCGTCGTTTTCCATTGGTCCCGACAAGGTCTCATACACAATAATGTAAAATAACCCTCCTTTATCCGTCACCAAATTTAATTCTACTCCGGATAAGTCGTCACCCTCAAAAATTGCCAAAAGCATCTTTCTCTCCATTTTGCATGCCATCGTGTTGTCTTTTCAGCCCCGCCCCTTCACTTGAAGAAAGCCAAGCCTTTAAGGGAAATTTTCGACCATGCCTGTTACTTCATTCCTTTCCTACCCCTTCGGAGGATTTGGGTTCTTGGAATCTCGCTGCTAATCATTCAAAGCACACTTCTCGCTGCAACTCTATCGAGTGCAGACGTTTTTCTTGACCGCTGCTAAGTGTGACTTCATTTCATAGCGAGTAAGCCCCGCTGTAAGGGCTATTTTTTTCTCTTGCAATTTCGTGGTTCGATTATGTTTTTAATATGCCAGGAAAACGAAAACTTACCTCGTTATCTTTTAAAGAAAAAAAAAGACTTAATTGCACTTTTTGAAAATTCAAATGTTTCGAAAACAGCTTTTGCCAAAGAACACTATATTCCCAGGACTACATTAAACGATATTCTTTCATCGAAACAAGTAATTGAAGAAGATGACTGCTAAGACAAAAGAAAGAGAATGAGAAAATCGAAGTTTGACGAGATCGAAGAGGTTTTAGTTTGATGGCTAAAACATGCCAGATCGCAAAATGTGCCGATTTCTGCCGTGATTCTCAAAGGAAATTGCTAAGGAGTTGAATATTGAAGATTTCGGCGGCAGCAATGGTTGGCTGGAACGTTTCAAAGACAGACATTGACTTCCTTTTAAAACGATTAAAATGTGATAATTACAAAAAGTGTTTTTTTTTTTTTATTTTCCACTCATTCATTTGCATGTATTGATTTCTGAAAATCTTGTTTTTCTCATCGAATCCTACAGCAATTCATGTAAATACTGTATTTCAGTGTTTTTTTTGTTTGTTTGTTTTTTTCAAAAATTCCCACTCCGCCTAAGTCGTCACTCCGCTTAAGTCGTCAAAAATGTTTGGTCCCTTGAGTGATGACTTTACGAGGTTTTGCTGTAGTACATATACGCCACGTCAACAATGACGAGATAACAATGTAACGGCTTTTAGTTGAGATAAACTAAAAAAATGAACATTGAAATTTAAATTTTAATCTATAGGCCAAAATTAATGAGTTATTTTCTTTTTTCTCCTACTCTTCTCTCGTTGCACCACACACACACACACACACAGAAAGGGAATGATACGAACCAATAATTTGAATGTAGTCCCCGTGGCCTAAAGGAAAAGACGTCTGATTTCGGATCAAAAGGTTGCAGGTTCGATTCCCGTCGCGGACGATTCATTGTAGAAATTTTTTCACAGGATAGACAGAGAAATATAGATTGTGACTTTTCTTAGGAGAACGATGTTTATCAAATCAGGCAGTCTGTCTGTCAGTAAGTCTCCCTTCCCCTAATAACTCTTGAACTGCTAGATACCTAGTTAAGGATTAGAGACCTTCTAACTTTTCTATTTGAAATCATTTACAAGTGGGTTCTTGTCGAGAAATGAGCACGAGAAGGCAACAGAAATTCCCAAAGAAAAACATTTGAATCTAAACAATGGATTTCTAATGAGATCATTAACAATGACTATTAGTTATCCTTTTAGATAATCCATTAATTTGAGCATGGTTTAATTAAAATTAATTGACGACTTAAAAATATAATGTGAATTCAGTTCATTTTTTTTTTTGGAAATGGGAAATTTGTACTCAACAGATATTCCAAAATGAATGTGGACTTCTTCGTATGTGTCGTTTTCACTACTAAAGAAAAAATAAATAATAAAAATGAAATAAAGGATTTTAAGAATAAGAACCTACAGTCTTCGCGGCCAGAGTTGAAACTCCCAGAATGCAACGCAGATTATAGATTTTCCTTTCCTGGCCGGTCGCGCACATTCAAATAGAATAGAAAATGGCGGTCGCTGCTTCACATTCAACATTTCGACGAGGAAAAGTTCTCAACAGTCAAGCTAGGGAAATTATTCTTAACGTTGCTTGTCGATTTCAAGAAGATGTATGTGAGATTTTTGATATTTCCTATGTTTGATAATTGAGATTGATATTTCCTGCGGAGCTCATGGCATTGATACTGGAGAAATTAGTCAATGTTTCAACATTAGTCCGGTTTCAACATTCGCCGCGACGACTGTAGTGGACTGTAAGATTCCTGCCTTTTTAAATTGCAAATGGAACTGTTAAATTGAATCTTAAGAAATGAGCTCATTGTTTTACATCTTAATGTATAAAAATGAATATTTGTTTGTATGCGTTCCTATACTATTCATCAGATTGCGATGAAACTTTGGTGAGTTGTTGTGCGCGAATGTTTCTGAATTAGTAGAACCATTTTACAATATCTGGTGCGCGAGGGTTTCAACAAATGAATGTATTTCCGGTTTCAACGTCTGCAGTTTCCGGTGCGACTCGCATTTGCAATTACCATCAACAAAGCACAGGGACAATCGCTACACATGTGTGGACTAAAGTTGGAAAATCCATGCTTCATACATGGACAGCTGTATGTGGCCTGCTCACGCGTCGGAGAACCTTCTGATTTATTCGTGTGCGCACCAGACGGAAAAAAAAAATTATTGTGTATCCAAAAGCACTTCAATAAACAGAATTAAAACACAAACACTTTCTTTCTTTAAGTGGTATTGCAACGCATGCCGAGTACAGCTAGTCTTATATAATTACACATATTGCATAATTGCACTTTTGCATTCCAATTATTTATTACATTAATTGATTTAAAGAGGTTTTATTGGTACAGGAATTGCTTAGTTTCAAAAATAAATATAGAGATACATTGTCTTATCAAAAGTATCTGACATCCCTTCGATTTGTGGATGTGGCTTGATGTATGGTACTACGACCGGGCTAATGTACAGGTATAAAAAAGGATATTGAAATCATCACAGATGAACACTAATCCCGAAGTCAATGCCGAAGCAACTCTGGCGCATAGTGCGAAGTAATTTTGGTTGTATCTCTTTTCCCTTTTATTGATATTAGGGACATGTAATTCATATAAAAATAAATTAATGTATTGTTTTTGCGGGGAATTGCTTTCTTTATTAAACAGAAAATTGGGGAAACATTTCCATCGTTTACGGAGATAAGATCAGGACGGTATTTCCATTGCTAATTCGCCTGGTGCATCTTTGTACAGAGGTTATTTAAGTAGCACAAATGGGTCATACTGAAGAGCTCAGTGAATTTTAAACAGGGAACAGGAAGTGATTTGGTGGAGATGCCATTATGGTGTGGTTCCAAATGGAGCCCCTAGTTCCAATCTTAACGCTCCGCTCTTAATGACATTCTAGAAAATTCTGTGCTTTCCAAGTTCATGGAAACAGTCCGGAAATTTTCTTGCATCAAGTACGACATTATTTCATCCAAAAAGCGAGGCAGGTGTTGAAGAACTTGACTGGCCTTCAGAGAGTCCTGATCTCAACCCCATCGAACACTTTTGGAACGCAAGCAAAGGGGAATTGTTCGACATCAGTGATTTTTATGCTCTTCTGCAAGAATACAAGGGAATTGCGGTAACGACGTACCAAATTCTAGTGAAAAAAGCTCTCCAGAGGATACATTTGATCATGCAGTGTATCTATCTAAATAACACAATTTCCTAGATTC
>JAFIDM010000005.1:16946398-16959496 GCA_023159025.1 Thereuonema tuberculata | reverse complement strand
TTAAATTTGAAATTTGGTCTAGATAACAGACTACCAAATAATAAAATGTGAAATTTGGTCTAGACAAAAGAACACTGAAAATTAAATACGAAAATCCGTCTAGCAATAGACTATTAAACAATTAATTATAAAATTTTGTCTAGGCAGATAAATTAACAATTAAATGTGAAATTTGATCTAGACAACAGAATACTAAATAATAAAATATGAAATTTGATCTAGACAACACACTACTAAATAATTAAATATGAAATTTGGTCTAGGCAACAGAGTACTAAATAATTAAATGTGAAATTTGATCTAGACAACAAACTACTAAAAATGTGAAATTTGGTCTAGGCAACAGATTGCTAAAGAATTAAAAGTGAAATTTGGTCTAAACAAAAGAACACTGAAAATTAGATGTGAAATTCCGTATAGGCAATAGACAACTAAACAATTAAACATGAAAATTGGCCTACACAGCAGACTACTGAACAATTAAATGTGAAATTTGGTTAGGCAGATAAATTAAACAATTAAATTTGAAATTTAGTCTAGGCAGATATTTTAAATTATTAAACACGAAATTTGTTCTAGACAACAGACTACTGCACAATTAAATGTGAAATTTGATCTAGACAAAAGAACACTTGAAATAAAATGTGAAGTTCCGTCTAGGCAATAGACTACTAAACAATTAATTGTAAAATATGATTAAGCAGATAAATTAAACAATTAAATGTGAAATTTGGTCTAGGCAACAGGCTACTAATAATTAAATGAGAAATTTGGTCTAGGCAGATAAATTAAACAATTAAACATGAAATTTTGTCTAGGCAAAAGAACACTTGAACAATTAAATATGAAATTCGATCTAGGCAACAGACTACTGAACAATTAAACATGAAATTTGGTCTAGACAACAGACTACTAACCAAATAAATGTGAATTGTGGTCTACGCATCTGATTATTAAACAATTAAATTTTATCTATACAGATAAATTAAACAATTAAAGGTGAAATTTGGTCTAGATATATAAATTAAACAGTTAACCGTGAAATTTGCTCTAGGCAAAATACTTAAACAATTAAAGGTGAAATTTGGTCTAGCCATATAAATTAAACAGTTAAACGTGAAATTTGCTCTAGGCATCAGACTATTAAACAAATAAATGTGAAATAAGGTCTATGCATCAGACTACTAAACAGTTAAATGTAAAATTTGTCTATACAGATAAATTAAACAATTAAAGATGAAATTAGGTCTATTCAGCAGACTATTAAACAATTGAAGGTGAAATTTGGTCTACGCATATAAAATAAACAGGTAAACGTGAAATTTGCTCTAGACATCAGACTATTAAGATTAGATTAGATTAATAATGGGATCAGGGTTCTATACCCTTGGCACGTCAACCTAAAAGATTTAAGGGCTGATCGCACTATCACGTCTCCGTTGTGTTTAAGAAAACGTCTTGTATCCGTCATCGGCAAAATTGTCGCGCACTTTACCGTTCGCAAGTTACGTCAAGCGAAAACGGAAGTAGACTGAAAGAGGAAACGGAAATTCTTCTACGTCATTATGGCGGCATTTCAATTGTTCAACCTGCAGCATCTCCACGAAGATCAGCGACTTTTCATGGCCATGCATTTATTTTGCTTGGCCTTGAAACACAAAACCAAAAAGAAGATGTGGGTGCGTAAAATATTGCAGAAGAAAGATCAGCTCGGGGAATTTAATTTATTAGTGCAGGAGATGCGTTTTAATGTAAGTAAACGCTTTAAAAGTTATAAACGACGATCAATTCTAATTTCGATTTCATTATTAAATGAAGAATGAATGCATTAATTAATATCTTTTATATTCAGGATCAGAGGTACTTCGAAAGTTTTCGAATGTCGAAAGAGAAAATAGAGAAAATATATTTTTTAAGAAAAGCCATGGCTGTAAAATATGGCCATCGGCTTACTGATGCCGTAGCGCACGATCCACTCGGCGCTGTTCTGACAGCCCTCAGCTCCCTGACATATCTTTCACGGAGTATCTGCCATCATTTAGCGCATTCTTGGGCTCATAAAACATTGCAAGAATATTAAATATTATTCAATGACATTCTCAAATTTTTAAAGTAATTAATCACAGACAAAACATACTTCAAATAGTAAATAATGATTATTACCAGGCATTTCCAATGTGTGGCCGATCATCTGCCAGACGTGTTCTTTTTTGGTCTTCATTAAATAAGATTTTGATGAAGCATCGTATAAAATAGGATACTTCTCCACCTCCTCGATTAGATCCCCATCCATGTTGTATGATGTACAGAAAAAAAAAATTCGATGTAAAAAAATTAAATACAAATGACCACAAAAATAAATACGAAAAAGGAGAACGACGTGCAAATGGATGGCGATCACAATTGCTAATATCCTTTTTCCCGGCAATCTCGGATTGGCTGTTGCTTAACACATACATTCCGATTGGCTAGCGCTACCTTTGATGTTGATTTACATGCAAAATCTCTTTACAAAGGTGAGATCGGCACATTCTGACGCATAGCATTAATTTATTTCAGTAAAAATATTGTTTATTTTCGAAAAATAATCTCTTCAATGTGATATTTAATTCGCAATAACCTTCGATCCCAACGAAGCGGTAAACAAAATGGCGCCGGCGAACTTGCTTTCCATCTTCAAAATTTGCAGGAACACGTCAGTGCTCTGTGATTGGATGTCGCTCACACACAAGATCTGATTGGCTGGCCTTACGTTTAATGAGACGTTTATGTTCGTTGATTTCAAGATATACGTTTGGCCTTAAACTGAGACGTAAAAGCAATTATCTTACAGAAACTTAACGATTGATGGAGATAGACGTGGAAGTGCGTACACCCCTTTATTGTGCTCCCATTTTCGCGTTGTTAGGGAGTTCCGATACCAGTGAACTTTATAAGTTCCAGTATCTTACTTCCAAACTTCCGTCAAATTCATCTCCCGCTGTTTACCCTCAAATACCCTTCATCTCCTAAGGTCTAATTGGATTCGCAGTCCAGGATTAAATGCTTGGCTGTCTCAGGCGACTGCCCACATAATCTGCAGCTGATGTCTTCTTGAAGTAGACCTACTACTGTCAGATGTGTCCTGAAGTGGCCATGTCCAGTGATAAATGCTATGGCTAATCGAAGATTAGCTCTGTCAAGTCTAATCAAGGACCTTGTAAGCGAAGTTAAGGGTCCTTGCACTAGTTTTTTCCCCAAGGTTTGGCCAGAAAAGAGATTCCATCTTAGTTTGTGTTCTCTTCTGGCCCAATTGTACATTGTGCTCTTAGCTAGAGACCAGCTAATTCCACAAGCTGGTTCTGGACCAATGAAGGGATTTTCAACCCCCTCTTTTGCTAATTGATCCGTTTTTTCATTCCCATCAAACCCCCTATGCCCTGGAATCCATCCCAGTGTCACTGCATTGAGTTGGGCAAGAGCACAGAGTGTTTGGTGGCATTCCCATACCAATTTAGATGATATGTCATCGGCATCCAGC
Organism: Thereuonema tuberculata; assembly: GCA_023159025.1. Lineage (NCBI taxonomy): Eukaryota > Metazoa > Arthropoda > Chilopoda > Scutigeromorpha > Scutigeridae > Thereuonema > Thereuonema tuberculata. The sequence goes on along the minus strand of JAFIDM010000005.1, from coordinate 16,955,976 downwards.
GCTCTAAGGGCAGCTTGACTGTCCGAAAGAATGGAAATGTTTGCATTCCTGTAGCGTTTTAAAAGCTCAAGATAAGTACATTCCAAAATAGCTACAACTTCTGCCTGGAAAATAGTGCAATGACTTCCCAGGCTACCTTTTATAGTGATTCGAGGCTTGTTATAGAACACCCCGAATCCAGCTTCATGATTTATTAGAGAACCATCTCTGCATCAGACGAGTTCCTTAGCCGGAGGATAATTCTTCCTAGTCTTCAGACTATTCAACAAATAAATTTGAAATATGGTCTATGCATCAGGCTACTAGACGGTTAAATGTGAAATTTGTCTATGCAGATAAATTAAACGATTAAACTTGAAATTTGATCTAGGCATATAAATTAACAGTTACATGTGAAATTTGCTCTAGACAACAGGCTATTAAACAATTAAATGTGAAATTTGGTCTAGGCAACATACTGCTAAATAATTAATTGTGAAATTCCGTCTAGGCAGATAAATTAAACAATTAAACATGAAATTTGGTCTAGACAACAGGCTACTGAACAATTAAATGTGGAATTTATTCTAGGCTTGAGACTGCTAAACAAATAGATGTAAAAATTAGATTAACTAAACAATTAACTGTTAAATTTTGTTCTACGTAATAGACTAAACAAATGTGAAATTTGGTCTAGACAGATAAATTAACAATTCCACCCCCAATACTTCAATCGAGTGAACTTAGACAATTAGACTTAAATCTGTAATTTGAAGATTAATAAGGAGTTAAATTTCATTATTGTTTGAGTTATCGTGCAATAATATTGATCCATACAGAGCGAAACGGATGTTTCGAGAAATCATCTACATGTTCTTATAGATTACAAAAAACTCGTAAATTCCGTAAAAATCGGGAAACTATATGTCTTACAATACAGTTTGAAAATTAAAATGAGTGAAAAAAATGACATGCTGAAGCATAAATTTTCTCACTTACGATTAGAGATTATGACTTTTTAATACACTTAATTACTTTAAATACACATAATTACTTGTAATTATTATGGTAAATATTTAAAAAAATAACCTTTAAGCTACTAATAATTATTAAGAAACAAATAATGTAGCGATTTTGCTTTATTTTGGTATTTGTTGGAATCAAAGGCACTTAATCAAGAAGAAAGAAGCTGAAGTGCAAGGGGTGAGCAGAGTTGTTAAAGAGATTACAACAGAATTAGAAAGTGAAGGGAGAATACTCTTAAAAAACGAGGGAGGGGATAGAAGGGTTGTGTCATTGCTTGTAGCGCCATCTAGTACAGAGATATCAATTACGAAATTCCCTTATGGGAACCTTAATCATCAGAACACTGTCTTGATTGCTAGGGTGGAGGGATTATTACTTTAAAGACATTATGGAAATAAAATTAATCTACAATATAAAAGACGAAGTTTTGGGTGTGGGTGTGGAAATGTTTAGCATACTTCCTAATATGCTACAAACTTCAAATTTCGCAATTTGGTAGGTTCCATACTATAGACAATGTAAAAATCATAAAAATAAACATTTTTTTTTTCATTTTTTTTTTTTGGGGGGGGGGGGAGAAAATGACCTTCAACTTTCTTGAAAACGCCACATATTGGAGGTGACAATTGAAACTACAAAAAACTTGTTGCACAACAGTTGGATGGAACTAAAATATTGTTGTGCGTAATAACGCCACATTTTAACCGGGAGGAAAAAACTAGAACTATGGGGTGTAAACGGGAGGGGTTGTAAGGGGTGGGCAAACATTGTTTAAGGATACATCTACGGGGTTTTCGGGATAGATATAGACTTGCAATGATCATATGATTTCTTTTACGAACTGGGAAAGGTTTGAAGTGATAGGGGTGTGGAGAAGAGGAGAAAGGAGTGGGAAGTTAGTGATCTAGAGTTACAATTCAAATATAACATTACTTTGTTCCTATCACGTGCTTTTTGTACCGACTGGGAAAGTTTCGAAGTGATCTCACAATTTCAGTTTCTTCCACATCCACATTAGAACAACTCTTTTCGTAACCCGTACGAAGAACGGGTACTCTGCTAGTAGATCTATAAAATTAAATTAATTTCAGATAAATTAAAAATTGGAACAGGCACATATTAAGATTAAAACATTTACTAAACAAATAAATTAAAATATACGATCGATTTCAGTTATCAACCGCTAACTGTCTTCATGCGTACAAATGAGATAAAAAAACAATCCAATACAAATCCATTAAATAACCAAATGAAATCAAATGAAGTCGAAGCATTGCAGGGAATTTATTTGTTTAGTAAATGTTTTTATCTTAATATGTGCGTGTTCCAATTTTTTATATATGTGAAGTTCAATCCGAACGTTAAGCTATTTTTAATTAGATTTATTTGTATATTAAGGAATTATTTATAAAAAAAAAATAATAAATAACTATTTCATGCCTAATTATTCGGCTACATTATTAGGAAATATCCTACAATTTGCTAAACTTTGTTAGCATCACGAAAATGACATCTCTCTGTCGCCTCAACAAATAAATATTTTTATTTCGTTTGCCAGCTTTGTTTTAAATTACAAAATCCTTTTCTAATTTCTTTTTATCCTTATTTTTTTATATCTTCATAAATTTATATCTTTAAATCTCTATTTAATTCGTATTCAATTATAAGAAACATAAGAAGAGTATGAAATATAAATTTAATATTCATTGTAAATTCATTACGTAACTACTCATCTTGCCATCAGATGGCGCTTCGTTCGTTTCGCTGCTTTTTACTGTTTCAATCATTTGTTCTGAGTTTTGTCATTAAATATTCGCTTATTAATTTGGTTCATTTTTGTTTTTAGAGGAAAATGTAATCTTGTCTTTTTTTATATTTTTGTTAATTATTAACTTATTTGCCAAAGGAAAATTAAACCTTAAAAGTCAATTGTCTGTATTTGTATTCGTCTGTCTGCGTGTCTTCTCGCAGATTTTTGAACCAATGTACGGATTTTCTTTAAACTTGGTAGCCATATTTATGGATAGCAGACGATCGTTGTTTCTTTCCACGGACCATTTCTCCATGCGGTTAAATGTAGAGAAATGCTGAAGTAGATGACACTTTACAAACGAAACACTTTACGCTCACATGCTGTCGCAAACAATGAACTTCTTCAACAATGAATCTACATCTGGTTTTGTATTCGCCGAAATGGCTGAAGATTTGGATTTTGATGATATACGAGCAATTATAGAATTTCATCAAATATTAGCAAATGATAATTTGAAGATAGATCCGTCTTTAGAATTTATAGATATTGTTCTCACAGTTTATATAAGAAACAAAATAAAAATAACATTTTAATGAAAATAGGCTATAAGTTTTATTGTTTTTCTAGGTTTTTTGTCTTTTATTTTGATATTGTTCGAATTCTTCAGCTGGAGCCACTCAGAGTACAACAGCTGCCGGTAGCAACAACTTGCAAGGAAAAAAAAAACGAAAACAAAATCATTTCACATTTGTTTTTTCTTTTTTTTTTCCTGCAAGTTGTTGTCACCGGGAGCTTTTGTACTCTGAGTGGCTCTAGCTGAAGAATTCTAACCATCCGGAACAGTTTAAAATCAGAAGAGGGAGAGGGAAGAAGAAATGAGGAAGACACTGAAACGCGAAAATTAACATGTGTTATTACATAAAAAAATATGTAGAATCATTAATGTTGTTGTCACACCTGTCAGGAAATGAGAAAAAATAAATAGTATTGCAACACCTTTTGAAGTAGAAATAAAATTAATTTTGCAGCTGTCAGTGGATGGGAAACAAACCTCAGTTTATGGATGTTTATTAAAAATGCGTAATTAGAAATCTTAATGAGATAAAAACGTGGCGTACAGTGATTTTTTGTAAAGGTTAAACGTTTGTTCATATCTACATTAATAAATGTATGTCCTCAAGATCTGTAAAGGCGAAGTTAGTTATCTGATTGTAAATTTATCTCTAGGATTTAAACATTGTAGGTCTAGAGCAGTGGTATTCAACCTATAGTAGAGAAAGATCTAAGAGATTATGTAAAAAAAAAAATTGATTAATAGATGATTAAAAATGTTGTAAAGATTAATTTTGATTAGCTAAAATTTTTACTTTTCCAGGCGCTATAATTCAGGTGTACTTTTATTCATTTAATAAGTTTTATACGATAATTTATATGTATTTTTAAAATTTATAAACTTATTGTTTCATTATTAAAAATATTATTCTGACTTATTAATTTATTATTAATATTATTCCCTAAGGTCTTGACTCAAACAATTCAGGCGACTGCAAACCTTTTATTTCTTTTACATATTTCTTTTTCCAATGCAATTAACATTCTGAAAATTTAAATATGAACTTGTGAGGCATATGGGATTTCTATTTTCTTGTTTTTAATTTTCAAAATATTCTGTAATTAATCAAATTAAAATTCAAAAATTGTTAATTCTATTAAAATCTATTTTTATAAAAAAATGCTTCAAAACAAATTTATTTTTGGAAATGAATAGCATCAAATGAATTTCCATGATATAATTTAGAAAGCCTTTAATGAAAACATTTTTTATTATGATTATTTCATAGCACTTAAAAAAAAATAATTTAAACTCAACCAATTTTTATTTTATTTTTTAAATTAACTATTTCACTCATAACAAATACTTTAAAAACAAGTCATTTTTTTACAAATTTTTTATCATTTCAGGTTTTCGTCAACTTTTTTTAAGTTAAAAATACCGAGTAAAATCTCAAACCACACCCCCAAAAAATTGACTGTATTTGAGTTTTAATTTAATTAATTACAGAATATTTTGAAAATTAAAAACAAGAAAACAGAAATCTCAGATGCTTCAGAAGTTCATATTTAAATTTTCAGAATTTTAGATGCATTGGTAAAAGAAATATATAAAAGAAATAAAAAGTTTGCAGTCGCCTGAATTGTTTGAGTCAGGAACTATTGTATTGATTTTTTTAATGTATTATATTGGAGATAAATTATATAATTTATTTTAGATGTCTGCCCTATGTCCTAGAATTTTATTATGTACGGGTAAATTGAACACTTTGAATCATTCACCAATAACCTTGATTACATAGTTAAAGATAAACTTATCTATGAGAAGATGAACAAAAAAGGTTCATGATACATACGACTGGTCAACAGAATATATATATATTCTTTTTTTGACAGCTGTATTTCCAGTAGCGAAGATATAAAATTTTGAAATTTTGTTTTCATAATTTTCTTAAAAACTAAGTGCAGTTTAATAAATATGTTTCTAATTATTACCGTTTTAATATTAAAAAATGAAATATTAATAAATCAGTCAGTTAGTCAGTCTGTGTTGCCCTTTTAGTTACTAAATGAATTCTTATTGAAACAAAGTAGGATATTTGACAGATTATCCAACTTTGACATTGATCATTTTTTCCGTGTGTCCTTGTCGCGACATGAGATCCAGAAAAACGACAAAAAAAGTCGCACAGAAAGTATTTAGTACTTAAGGTTCTGACTCAAGCAATTCAGGCGACTGCAAATCTTTTATTTCTTTTATATATTTCTTTTACCAATGAACCTAAAATTCTGAAAATTTCAATATGAACTTGTGAAGCATCTGGGATTTATATTTTTTTGTTTTTAATTTTCAAAATATTCTGTAATTAATTAAATTAAAAGTCAAAAACATTCAATTTTTTTGGGTGTTTTCGAGGTTTTACTCGGTATTTTCAACTCAATAAAATTTGACGAAAACCTGAAACGATAAAAAATTTGTAAATAATGTTTTATATTTAAAATATTTATTATTAGTGCAATAGTTAATTTTAAAAAAAATAATTTAATCTCACACAATTGCAAAAAAAAAAAAAAAACAAAAAAAAAAAAACCCAATTTTTATTTATCAGCACCAATGGGTTTTTTGTTTACCTTTGGGCCCTTTTTGGTTTATTGTTTATTTTATAACAGGCACGTTAAATTTTTATTGTAATTTATGTGGCTTGCCATTCGCCTGCCTTCTTCAATTTCCTCTGTGCCTGACGGATTCGCAGGCCAAGAATTAAAGCATTTTCTTTTGTTCTGCTTTTATTTTATTGGGAACCCACTGGCGGTGCGTGGGTGGAATTCCTAAGTTGGTTTGGCGATCTGAGCTTTCAACTAGGGGTTTGTGTGGCTGATGAGTTGTTAAAGAGGACGAAACAGCCGTCTCGCACTCCCACTGTTGATAGCTGAGAGGCGAAATCTTTTGTTTACCTTTGGCGCTTTCTTGCTTTGTTATTTAAGAAATATTAATCCTTTTAGCTAATCCTTTAATTTGCGCATGATTAAATTAATATTAAAATTAATCTGATTTAGACAAATAAATAGTGCTAATTTAATTAATTTTGGTTTTAGAAATTGGAAACTTTGTAAACTTTATAAAAAACACAATACATCCAACTGGATACCAATATTTCGTATTTTTAGTACTCAAAGACGTTCTCAAGGTCTATATACAGAAATAAAATAACAAAAAGAAAAAAAAAAGAGAATTCCTTTTCTCATACAAATAAATACAACAATAACATATCATACGAATAAGATGACATATAACAATTAATACAATCTTTGATTAAAAAACGAACTTAATAACAATAATGACTGACAAATGATAAAATGATTTGTGTTTTTTATAAAGTTTAGAGTTTTATTGAAATCGAATAGATGTTTGAGTTGGAAACTTTGTATTTATACTCAAGAATTGTTTTTCAAATTATAATATTTTTGAGTATAGAAAATATGTGAAGGCTTTTCAATTTTGTTTTTGTCGTTTTCACAACTTTTCTATAAAAAAAATTAATAATAATAATGAGTTTTAAAGAATAGTGTATTTTAAGAAAATTCTTTCTTAACCTTTTTTAAATTCAATCTTGTTAATGTGTAGATAACTTCATCCAATACGCAATAATTTATAATTTGATAACTTGATGAACAATTGTAATAATAAATTCTTAACAATTCATTAATATAAGTAGATACGAGCTCACGCTTTTAATTCATTAACATATTACATAATATGAAAATTACCAATTAAAAACATAGATTAGCACGAGACATGAATTAAATTAACATAATTTATCCTTAATATCATTTATGTTAATGATGCATTAATATGATTTTCAGCTTTCGTTTTGAACTTTCATGACGGAAGCCTATTATCATTTTATGGTGTAATTTTAACTTGGTTATATTAATGAGTAAAACAACGTTATTCATGATTCATTTATATTTTATGTTTTATATATATTTCGTTTACTGAGGATCAAATTATATGGTGGTAGGTCCTTAATTTTCCTCGCGAAACGACCAGCACTGAAACTTTTCAGTTTCGGAATGAATTGACACTTCTTTGTTTACCATTGTTTCTCACCAGATGTCCTTCCGATTCTTTTCAGTTTTTGCTTTTGTCTCGATGAGTTATCGAAGAAACACATGTAAAAGTGCTTTTGCTAAAAAAAAAAAAAAATAGACAATCAACGAAATAAAGAAAAACTTGATATATTTTATTCATTAATAATTAATAAAGCTTCTAATTGAGAGTATATATATAAATAGTAAATAGTATTTAAAATACAAAGCTTAATATTGAAGAGAAGTCATGTAAAATCGTCGTCAGATGGAAAAATGTTGGTATCCAATTATCTTCCATTTCAGTATACTTGTAATTGTTATCTAACAAAATTATTAATATAAAATTTTCAAAAAGTAATCGTATGATAAATGTTTATTTACCGTTTATCAATATTAAAAAAAAAATACAAAAATAAATAGAAGTAATAAACATCGTTAATGAAACATAACACATTTTCTTATCTTCTTCATTTACAATATTTCGCAGGCAACGGCTTTGTCCTGCTTCATCAGGCTTCTAAATACATCGAATAGTTCTTACAAACATAAAAATAGTCTTCATAAACATAGAAGCATTCATGGTAAAGAATCAACCTATTTCAATACAATAAATAAGTATACAGATATTTTGTTTAACACAATAAATAAGTATACAGATATTTTATTTAATACAGTACTGAGCACGCTGTATTAAAGATTTAGTTATATGCAATAATGAGTATAGAACTTAGTTACATATATTTGTTAAAATCAGCTGCCCATTGTTAATAAGTTACATACATTTGTTGAAATTAGCTGCTCGTTGTTAAAAGATTTAAGTTGCATACATTTGTTTAAATCAGCTGCCTATTGTTAACCAATGTGATAATTATTGAAATATTTCAATGTTTTTACAGCTTTCTTTAATTTTTTCTAAAATCATTGGACTTTTGCCCTTTTGTTTGTTAAAAGAATTGAAGTTATTAATTATGCATGCTTCTAGTACAAACCTTGTGTCTTTGTTTTATATGTTTTTGTACAGTATCTTAACTATTAGGTCAGGCTCGTGTCCCAAGGTTATGCAATGATGTGCCCAGTCAGAGATTTCTGGGTGTTATTTCGGAATGCACTTATGTGCTCTTTCACACAATTAATGTGTTGTGTTTCATTAATAATGTTTATTATATCTATCTATCTATCGGAGTATTAAATAGAAGTAAATTGTCATGTACATATATTTCGCTGTAATCAAAATATTTTTAAAATTATTCTAAAAAAAAAAGGCTTAAATTAATAAAAGAAAGATATTATATTGAATGTTGATATAAAATGGACCTGGAACTAAGAACTGTTGGATCTTTGGTTTAAGGAGCTGAATTGTAGTCTATTGATGTTATAGCTCCTTCAACACTCAAAAACTTCTTATCCTGCAAAGATGAAACTTCATTCATATATCAAACATATATTGGTAAATTCGTGGAGTAGCTAGAGACAAAAAAAATGGGTCATTAATACTCAAATACTCAAAGAAAAAGCTACTTACCTTAGAAAACTGAAACTTTCATATTAGATATTGACTGTGAATATTATTTGACTCGTTACCAATTGAGAAGCCAAGAATTCTCGTGACACGACGACTCATTCACAATTAATAAATAACTAATCATCTACTGCAGGGGTTCTCAAACTTTGGGAATGTTGTACCACTTAAATAAACTGCTAAAAATTCATGTACCACCTTGTGCATATTTCGTAATCGAACTTTGGGCAGCCAAGAGTATGCGTTTATGATAAGAGGACAAACAGTATAAAATACAGAATCTTGTCAAAAAATCATTAAAAGGAGAGGTGCTTAACTAATAATCTACATCGCGGGAGCTTTCTTTAAATAGGTCAAAACAGACAGAGTCATCTAGTTAGAGATTTTTGTAAGCTATATCGAAATTTTCCCGCTCTTAACAAATAATCATAGTCAATCTGTCTTTTTGTTACATCTCCTACACAAAATAAAATAACACGAATTTGGAATAAAAAAATTTAAAACAGATATTGAGGAGTATAAAAGGAATTCATGGCAATGAAATAAGTAAGTAAACAAATTCAAAAATACAGAGTGTTTCGGAAATGGTAGACGAAGAGATACGGGTTCCAAAGGTCATTTTGAGTCGAAAATGTTGTATGACATTTTGTTGTACGG
>JAFIDM010000005.1:16913298-16933676 GCA_023159025.1 Thereuonema tuberculata | reverse complement strand
TAGCAGATGTGTGTTTATGTCAGATTCTAAGCAGAAACTCTGATTTAAATTTTTTTTTTAATGTGATAGTAAACGGAAAAAAAAAATGTTAAAAAAAAATTATATCTTAACAATTAAAAATCATTAATTTTTACTTTTAACTACAATCTCATAATTTTAATCGGTTTAAAATCATTGAGAATAAAAAATGTTACTTATTTGTCTATTAAAAATTGAAAAATTTTGTTGAAATATTAAATTTTTATTAAATTCAATATCGATTGAAGAAATCAGAAAGTAATTGGCGAAGGGGGAGATATAAAGATGAGATGAAAAAAAAATTATCTTAATTTGTTTGTATTTTTATAATATATGTAAACACACACTGAATATTGAATAATTATTGTTAAACAAATAATTAACTATGCTATCGTCTGATTTATTATTTTTTTAATGACCTCCCCCTTCTCAAAATGCAATCTTTTCTTCTCGTTTCCACATCAAATAATAGCTGAAATAAATAAATAATATTTATTTATTTTTAATATTATAGTATATTTTTTAATGTTATAAATTTTCACTTTAGATACAGATCACAAAGTTTAAAAAAAAAAGGAATAAAAATACCTCTATAAGAAAATTTGTTATATAGTTTTGAAGCAGTTTGTACAAAATCAGTGTTGACTGAATCCTTCCAGTTCTCGAGATATAACCAATGTTAAACCAATCTCAAATTAAACATTAATTTGAACCCACTAAACGCTTGATTAATCATGTAATCCAATCTTATTACTCATCCCAACCCATAATTCATTGAAGCTCCCCGAGTTCCGCGATAATCGCAGGATTTGAAGATAGATCAGTAGATTTCTCATCTCAAGTCATTTAGAAGTGCTTTCTTTATTGCTCATTATCCACGAAAACTACGGCCGTTTGGGTGATTTCTGTTTTGCAATTTCGTCTTGAAATATCCCTAATAAACTCTTAGAGAAAATCTTTTCAAATCCTAAGTGAAAACATATAGTTGAAATTCCTAAGTCTCTAAAGATATACATGTTTTCATTATTTTTATTTAAAAAAAACAACAAACAAACTATTTTTAATAATATTCCAGAATTTCTAATATGGAAAAAGCAAAAAGGCTTGTGCATTTTTGGATAAATAAAAGATAAAATATTATTTTAACAATGGATCAAAGTTTATCCACTGTAATTATTGGTTCATTTTTCGCTCGCCTGTCGCCATTTTTTTTTTAAGAGTGATTGCCTTATTTGTCTCTTCATTATTATATATATTTGTTTTTAGATTTTTTTTTTTGGAATTTTTATTTTTATTTATTTAACTTTATATCATACTATAATTGTTATGAATTTAAATTTTAATTTTCTTAATAAAAATAATTGTTTTTATAACAATTACAGTATGATATAAAGTTAAATAAATAATTATAAAAATTCTAAAAAAAAATCTAATAACAAAATACAATAATAACAATTAAATAGATCTATAAATGTATCGTTATTGATCAAAAGACGATATATATGACTTATGCAAAAATCGTCCTTGACCAACAATATATACACTAATAATAATTACAGAAATCTTTGCTATTAACAGTTTATTTAACAGTGAATTTATATACAATAAATAATTTTTAGCGGCACATATGGCGTTCATATAAAATGAAAACCAAATTTGTTCATTTCATTGTAACAAAAAAATAAAAAAATTAATGCAAAACTTTTTATTGTTAAAATTATAATTAGATTTCACAGTAAATAAATTAAAAGAGAAGTTAAATTTGTTGTTTTTTTATTAAGAAGGCCACGAGATTGTTTTTTTTAAATGATTAAATAATTTAATTAAAATTTCATAAAACATCCTTTTCATTTCAAATTAACATTTAATCACGTTTTAGCTTTAACTTTAAAAATTGGGAATTTAATTGCTTTGAATGGAAAAAAATGAATAAAACATGAAAACAACATGAAATCTTATTTCGTTAATCGATTTAAGATTTCTTTGGTTCGAATTCGGAGGAAGGACAAGCAATAAGTTAGATGTAATTAAAAACAAAAAGTTCTTTACCAATAAGTTGAAGTTAAACACTTTTAATTTAATTCTCAATAAAAACTAGCAATCCATTTATCGATACACTGAATATTATTTTTTCAGTGGATAATAAATACACTTTCGTGAATATGAAAAACATTAACTCTGCGACATGCTTTAAATTTTTAAATTTAATTGTAGTTTAAAACTTCCTGTGTTTTGCGTTAGGCTTAATGAATTATTTTTCTCGTTTAAAGAGGCTTAGGTTTTGCCCTAACTTACCTGCTTTCGTATTGTTGGTTGGTTTAAGGCGCTATTGAAAGCCGCTTAACCAGTCGTCTGCTTTTCTTTTATGGGGAATCGTATCGCGATTGTAGTCGAAACCGCATTAGTGTCAGGACAAGAGACACCTCGTGTTTCATAACAGACTTAGAAGAAAAAAAATTAGAAGCCCATACAAGCAGCTGCCCTTACTAATCGAATTGGAAGTAGATTCATTCAGATAGGGTCGTGCTCCGATACAGATACACTTTATTTTTTTCTTTTTAGTTTTTCTTACAGCTTGTTTCACTGAAAAAATATGTATTAAAGGAATATTCAAGGATATCTAAATCTTATCATCATTAATGTAAACCTTACGATTTAGGGTTACATCGCTTCATCTTTTTATTGATATTTTTCTTTTATGATTCTCTTATCCTTTATATCTCATGATTTCATGTTTTTACATTTGTAAAATGCTTGTAAAATTATACTTTATTACATGTATTATCATCCCAAGTGCTTGGAATACGGTGTAGAACATATATGTGCACATATAGGCAACTTAGGTTTTGCTAGAACTTTTATAAAGTGGTGTTGTAAAAACTCGAGGCTCTATTTATATAAATTTATATAAAAAAAAAAATAATAAATAAAAATCCGCAGGCTCCATGTAATTACCTAATTCCCCCCTCGACCTCATAGGATTCAAGTCTCCCCCCCCCCCCCAAAAAAAAAAAAACAAAAACAAGATGGTTTCGTTCGCTAGACCCACGTCTGAATGTATAAATATATTTTACTACATTATTTACATTATATATCATTAATGCATTATATTTACTGGGTACATTAAAAACAAGAAAATAGAAATCCCAGATACTTCACAAGTTCATTTTTAAATTTTCAGAATTTTAGGTTCATTGGTGAAAGAAATGTATAAAAGAAATAAAAGGTTTTCAGTCGCCTGAATTGCATTTGAGTCAGGACATTAATTTCGATGAATTATAAATAAGTAGTAATGAATTATTAGAATTTAAAAAATATTTTCACCTCCCTCTCAATTAATAACCCCCTTTCCTACACGAACTGAAGGGAATATTTTACGAAATTCATCACAAATTTAATAGATAATATTTGTAATTATAACTTAACTACACTTAACATGAAATTATTAAAAATGAACAAAAATAAAACTAACCCACATCTATTTGATCTAAGAAACAACTAAAAAAAAAAAGTCAACAAATTAAATAAAAGGCTGATGAGGCCTAATGAGCTAGAAACAGCTGTCCCAGAAATCCCGAGATTATGGCTCAGGGTGCAAATTCTACGTGAAACACAATATTACATGGATTGTTAAAAACTTATTATTATAAGTAATTTTTAGAAGGGTTAATGTTAATAATTTTAGTGCCAGGAAAAACCTAAATATTAATAATAATATTCGAAATTCAAGCCAACGAAAATTGTAGAATTTAAAGTAAATTAAAAAAAAAAAAATGTTTCTATATCATAATACTGTTATTTAGTAGCATAGAAGAAATATTTATATTTCAGAAAGAAAAAGAAAATTTAGTAATACTTAAACACTAAAAAACGATAATAGTAAAAGAAAGCAAAAAAGGAGGTTGCTTCAATATTTTCCTCACGTTACAGGAGTGAGAAAGAAGATTTCAAACAATTTGGAATATTTTTAACACAATTATCGCAAACTAACTTATAGCTCAATTTCAACTAATAAATACATAATCGACTCAAGTTTTAATAAAGTATATATTCAAATATTAAACCTTTTATAGTAATGAGTTTAGGAACCATTGTTTAACAAACTGTTATAATAATGCATTTTTAACAAAACATTTGTTTTAATGGTGTACAATATAAAAGTTATTAGGTCGTATTTCAAAAGTCGAAAATATTGTTTCTGTCTGAAGTTCAGGAGAATAAACAAGATGTTTAGATTAGAATATATTACGAACAAAAGTTTATTTTGTTCTAGAAATGTTTAGATAAAACCTAAAAAAATAATCGAATTCCTTCTAATTTAAAACCGTGAGCAGAAAATACAAATTTTTCAATTAGGCCTAACTAAGCAGTTTTTGTTTTGTTTATAGCTACGATTGATAGAAGAATTCTAATTAAATAATTGTAATTCTTGATTCTTATTAAACGAATGTAAAGTAGCACAATTTTGTTGTTTGAACATAATTTTCCACTTGACCTTATAAACTGCAGAACCGAAGTAACGATGTACATCAAGAAATGTTTTATGCGCGTGACGAATTTAAAATAAGCCTATTTGTCTTATTACATTTAACTAATTGCGAGAAATTATAATTAAAGTTTGTGCCCTTTTAAAAGTATGCAATTCATTTAAAGCGTTATCGTATATCGCGTTACAGAAAAGCAATAAAGAATTATGAAATCATGTTTGCTTCAATAAAAACATCATAACTACGACATTTCGCAAAGGTAGCTTCCTTTGCTTCTTCGGGTTCCATTTTACAAAACTTTAAATAAAACGTTTATTACAAAGGTCGTTTTTAGCATCCTTCTATTGTTAGCAGGTTCAAAATAATAAGTACAATTGTTAGTGTGTTTATTCGAATAAATAAATTGTGCTTTTTATTACGTAATAATTATTTGCTTTAATGGATTATTTTTTACTCTATAATAATTATGCTTATTATTATTATTCTGTAATAATTGAATACTTAGTGATCACTAGGAATTATACCTCTGCGAAATATCGTAGTTACGATGTTTTTATTGAAGTAAATGTGATTTTATAAGAAGATTCGTAGAATATTGTTGCTTTTCGGAATAAAGAATTATGTTCGTAGTTCTTCTATTTGCTTCAATTTCGAAGCTAATACTTTGTTTGCAGTATTTAATATCTTTTTTTTTTTTTTTAGAATTAGTTAAAATTAACATATGTTGCCAATAGATTTTCATAACACTGCAAATGGCGATTGGGTTTAACCTCATCTTTCATATGTAAAATTATAAAACTTTCTCTAAATCGAAGGATGGTTATCTCCTATATGTTCACGAGTGTCTCCTAAATGTCAACAAAAAGCCTTTTTATTCACATTCTTTATATCTGTAAAATCTAGCTTGTTTCTATTAAATTATAATACATTTTTTTACCTTTTTTTTTTTTTTTTTGAAAAAAAAAAAAAAATAAATAAAAAATAAACAAATGAATTAATTGAAAAGGAGCTAATATACTTTTAATAAATATCTAGTTTTATGAGTAGCTATTAGAAATAGACATTTATCAACAATTCTGTTACTGAAATAAATAAATAAACTGCACTAAATATATAAATGTAATAAATTGTTCATGTTATCCCTCCCCTAACCTCAGTTTTCACGTTACTTTGAGTTTTAACATGGAAAGCTACTGGAGTCAGCAGAAGAATTCATTGTATGCAGTTACAGCGAGATCAGCATGTTTTATTTTTGTTTTTAAAAAGGGGGGTTATTAGAAAGAAAAAGCTTTGAGTAAATTACCCCCCACCCCCATCGATGTAGCTTGTGGTTGTTGAGGTAGGGCAGATGTTAAAAATATATATTTCTCTCTGCGGGTAATACATATATTTATTTTCCATAGTAAGTCTGTGAATGTTTGAAAGGTTTCACAAAATGTTCCCCACTCCATTCTACAAAAATACAGCCTAGATGAGTTTTAAATCTAGAAAATTCCTTACAAAATAAAAACAGTAACTTTTAAACTGTTTTACTGTACTGGCTGTCTCAAAAAACTATATAAAATTAACACTTATTTAAACAAAAATAAAAAATCACTGTTTAGCTGAGTTTCTGATCGAAGTTGTTGTTAGTGTGGTTTTACAAGGTTAGGATTTTGGAGAATGATATTTAATTAAAAATCAAATGACCTTTATTGATTAAAGAATATTTAAAAAAAAAAAAAACCACTAGAATATTAAAATATTTAAGTGTTTGATACGTTCGCATTGAGATTTAAGTTAAGACCAAACCATATTATATTAGTAATACAATTAGTAATGCAACTATTAGTGTGGTCTTTCCGGCAGACATTACCGATAGGTTTGATTTGAAAAATATTTTTGGAACATTTCGATAAAAATTGATTGAAAATATGGATAAATATTTCATTTTCAATCAATTTTTATTGAATATATACGAAGAAAAAAAATCGAAAAAATTAACCAGTTAAAAAAAATCCAAATTAAAAAATAGTTAATAAAATAATCAGTAATTATTTGTCCATATTAATTTATGTTTTATTGTCTACTTTTAATAAAGAATTTTGGAACATAAAAATATTCGTATTTTTATTTAATTAGAAAAATCTCGATATTTATAGAATAATTTTAATTCTGATTATTAATTTCATATACGCTTTTATTAATGATTTTTAAATTACTTGAATTTGTGTTATTGAAAAGAATGGTTCTTCAAATGTGAATGTGAAATTTTATTTGCAAGAAATGTCAGATTTGTATCTTTATATTCATTTATTAATTTATTTATTCCGATGATTATTCAACAAAAACTTGTCAAGGAATGCTTCCAATCAATTCCTGTGTCCATTTAAAGTATATATATCTTTTTATTGATTTAATTACTTTCAGTTCGCTAATTTAGATAATTTTTCTTGAATTCAAAATTTTAGCTACGATTCTGTAGTGAGGATAAAGTGTGGGTTACTTAAGCTTTAATAATTAAATAAAATTAAAATTAATTAAAAATAATTTAAAAAGTGCGAAAAAATATTTTTCGAGAACCCAATTGTGCGGACGGCAGAAAAATTAGGTTGAAATTGTTGGTAAGATAATGGGCTAATGTTTATGATCTTTGTAGAATATTTTTTTTTCTTGTTAATTTATTCGTTGCTGTACGAAAATGATAAAAGTCAACTTCTGCTCGTTACGTTGATGTTTATTTTAATTTAAAAATATATTATTTTCACTTAGAGTTTTCAGTTTTAAAGTATATTTATTATATTTATTTCCAGAATTTTTCTATATACTTCATTGTTTTCATTTTTTTTTTAATCACTTGTAAATTCAAACTATTTAAGTATATTATTTTGTTGATTTTGCATAGCCAAATCTGTTTAGTCGAATTGTGTGTACATGATTTTCAACTTTAACGCCTTCTAGAAGATATGGTTTTACTCTACCATCTGTGATGTTTCTTCAAACGTTTTCCCTAGATTAATTTACAAGTTATTATAATTTTATTTATAAGCTACCTCCTGAAATGGGTGAGATCATTGTTAAATTATTTTCTGAAATTAAAATTCAGATGAAAATTAGCATAAAACGTAATATAGTTGGCGAGTACTCGCTTGGTAAGATCCAGAAATAGTTGAACCAAAAATTTCACCATTCCTATGCAATTTGTGTTTATTTATTTACGCTTTTTTGAGACTCGTATTTTGACGGTTTTTTAACATCTTATGGGTCCATTTTCTAATAAACTCAACAGAGATGACGTTTGGTCATATGTATCTCCTATTATAATCTATGTTTTGCTTCTAGCTAAATCCATTAGCCAGATAGATACCAAAACCTGTAGGGATCTTCTTAGTAGCAAAACTACTAGTATATCTACAGTCTCCGTGGGTTGTGTAGTTTTTAAGTTACCTTGATTGCAGATGGACGGACATAGGTTTTTTTAAAACTTTTTTTGTTTTTTTGTTTAACACTTTCTTTTCTACAATAGACATTTGAGGATATTATAAATGCTTATAAACTTATAATATCCTGCGTTAGCTAATTCTCCTAGTTAAGGAATTATTGGTTAATATTAAGAAAGTCTGTATTATTAATTACCACTGGGGAAATCAGTAATGCCACAGGAATTTGATTTAAAAGTTTTGTAAATTCTGAAGAAATAGTCATCATTCTTCAGTGTTCCATGCAGTCCCCCCCCCCCAGGCTTCAAATAAAAAATATTGTTTCCATCTATGATCCAAATCTATAGAAAAAAGAAGATATTAAAAATCTTAATATGAATTTGACACTATTAGATTCAATAATAAAACCTATGATGCGTGCAGTTATTTAATTATATGAAAAAAATAAATAAAAACAGATTACTCGAAATTAAATTAGGTGAGCTTAATTTTTTTTTTATTTTTAATTAAAAATAAAACTTAAAAAACCTACACGAACAAAAATAAAATCTTTTTTTTTTTTTACCTCTACATTTTTATGTGAACTATATAAATTCGAAATATTCGGTATCATCTAAATATAAATTTCTATAATTCTATATTTAATATTTTATATATTATTTTTTATGAAACACACTTATGTATTTTTAACCCATTTAAATTCAACTGTATTTCCTCAATAAACTCTACAGACTTTAAAATTTATTTAAAATATCGTCATGTTTTAAAAAGTTTTCTTATTTATCAATCGTATTAAAGTCTTAATAATTCTTTTTATTTTTTGAAAGATAGAAATAAAATATTTTATATTATTGTTATTCTGTAAATGTTTCTATTCTTAATGATGTTACTTTCTTGATGTTGTTTTGTTTTTGGAATGAAAGAAAGATGGCGGCTAACGTTATTGAAGCTAAACAAATCCCGTAGTTGGAGCCATTAAATTTCATTTAATCTATCACTGTTATCGCAGTGGCATTGTCAAATTAAATTATGCGGTAAGATTTGAGAATTTGGGAGCCAGTTCCTAATGAGCAGTGACAAGTAGCGTCGCACCAACAAAACGCCCCCTCACAACAGCTGGAATCACTCGAGCCAATCAAACAATTTAATTTTGAACAGATTTCAGATTGACAAAACAAATCAATTAATTCATATAATATTAAAAAAAAAAAAAGCAATATTAAATATTAGGAACGTTACAGTACTAAATTTTTATATAAACGTTTTTAATAAAGATTTTATAAGTGTTTTTATGTTGTCGGTTTAACGTTTGTATTGAGAATCCTTAAATGTTTTATTCTATAATTTTATGTAATAAATTGACATTTTTATAGGTACAGTTTAACCATCATTAATCAAACAAATAATTAATTTAGGTTAAGTAATTTTGGAGTTTCAAGCTCGCCATCCAATAAAACTTGCCGATAAAGTTTTTTTTTTTTTTTTTTTTTTTCTAGTCCTCCGGATTGTAACAGTTTTTCGCGTGCATTTATTATTTTAACAGCCCATTGTAATATTTTCAATTTGTTCTCTAATAATTTAGTTTTAATTTTATATATTTTTTAATCTTTATTGTTTTGTTTTTCAATGTCTTAGATTGATAATAGATTTCGGTAATCAACTTCTTGTAACTTTGTTAAATGTTCAAACATTAACTTACATTAGAACTTGTTACACACAACGAAAGTGATTTTATATCAAGATGCTAGAATTACTTTGTGCTATCGTAGTGTTGTCGTTGTTGAAACGGGACTCAGATAATGGCGACTAAAATGATAGATTAACAGATGTAGCTAAGGATCCGCGCTCTTTTAATGATATACTTTGGAATATCAATATATTTTTCAAATACTTAAAAAAAATTAGTTTTAATAGTCAGTGCCTTAGAATCCACGATTACTTACAAAAGATCCTACGGTGGACTGGAATCTGAAGTAGTTAATCTAAAATACGTATGTGGAGTGTGAAATCTGAATGAATTTAAATTTTGGCTTAACTTGTATTAACTAGGCTGGCGTCATTTGAAATTCTCTAGTAGCCGTGTAATGTTTTGATCACGTGACAAGCATTAACGTTACATCCAACCGTTAAACAATGGCTCTGTCTAACCCTCTTGTGACAGGGACCTGAGACGATACAAAACTCTAAAGATAGACCCCTGAAATACTTTTCTGAACTCCTAAATTTGTTTAATTTGGTAAAACTAACTAATTAAGGTTTTTTAGTAGAGGCATTTGAATAACTTTTACCATTTAGTTTCCGTTTTGTGTGATCAATAATTTAAAACGTCCCACTGGAAATAAAGGAATGGGAACGGACTAACATGAAAATTTGAAAGCAAAATACAATTGAATTTTTACATTTAATTAGGATTATTTTTTGTGACAATCCAAAGATTGCTAGTTTTTACAAAAAGAAATAAGAAAACCGGAAACACATTAAAAGCAGTAATTATCAGTCAGGAATTTGTGTAATACTATTTATTTACGTTATTTTCAAGTATTTCTAAGCGAGAGTCGCATAAGTTTTTTCCTAGGTCATTTGACTAATGCCCTACAATTGTAGGGATTTATAAGAAGGTTACTGATATCCTTAAAACCGCACAGGAAGTAACAATCACCGAGCCGCTTTATAGTGATTTTGACACCGGGAATCAAAGACAAAGTTGTTTCTGGATTGTTATCCGTCTTCAGTTTTTGTGCGTTTTATTCCCTTAAATAAAATTATTGTACGCACGTTAAAATTTCATCATGTATATGTTTTGCCTAATTATAGTTAATCCTTCCTAAGTCAGCAATTGATTGGCAGGGATTGACTAATTGCCCTTTTTTATTTTTTATTTATTTTTTTACTGTTTTTTTTTTTTTTTTTTATATGAAGCGCCATTCTTCTGTTTACTTGGATCTCACTGAGCTGCAGACACTGGGTGAATCCACCTGAAGAAGGATAATAACCCTGAAACAGGCTTGTCTTGGACTCCCTGTGTCAAAATTACCAAAAGCAGCTCAGTCATTGTTGTTTGTTTTGCTTTTTTATTCCCTTGTAAAATTATTGTCGCCACGTTAAAATTTCATTGTAATTTAACAGTTAGATTAATATTATTTTGTATGTACTATTTACTATTGGATAGCCTTTATCAGAATAATGTTGTTAATGTTATGGCTGTTGATAAATCGAGCCTTGGATCATCTACTCGAGATCCTGTTCCTTTCCAGAACTATTGACTAAAAGCTTGATGAAACGTTGTAATAAATAGTAAAATATAACACGTACTTCCTTCGTCGTTTAGTTTCATTTTATTTTGTCGAGAATCAGCAATTGATTTTTCTTTCTGTTTTATTAGTGATTTGGCTTTTATTATTTTAGCTTCTGGTAACTTTAATTTCATACTGTTTTTACGAATATTTCTAATTTCGTTATTCAACAATATAATTTCAACAGGAGTTGTTTATAAGCATGCAAATCATTTGGGGTATGTATTTCAGTCAAACACGTCGAACGCTAAAAGAACGTATCAAAGAGCACCATGATGACAATTATCAAAATAATTCAGATTTCATTGCATCACAGGAACTCCTAAGGCAGATCCTGTAGAACATATTTATTCCAAGAAAAAGATGACTGCATCACAATGATAGTTTAATCAATTTTTACAATTAAATCTTAAGTGCATTAACAGAAACCAAATGTAATCTATATCTGCATATTTTGTCAATCTGAAATACAGTACGTAGACTGGCATAAAGCTTGTTAAAAGCTTAATTATTCAGTAAATAGTTTCTCTCTGTCATCTGTTATTAGCTTATTTTCCATTTTATTGTTTGAATTATTCCTACGAATGATCATATTCGAAGTTTAATGTTTGTGTTGTCCTGTTTTCTTGTGTATTGTAGACTTCATTATGTTGTACACGACGCTGCATATGTTATAAGGAATTTCTTTGTTTGTTTAATGTGTTAGTTTTGCTTTTGTTTATTAACAAAAATTAACACAATATTGTATTTATAAACATTCTTACAGAAAATCGAATTGAAATGTAATTCTCTTTGTAAGCTAATATTTAATGTCCTGAAGAAGGCATTGTTGGTTAAAAGGACATGTACGTAGTATGTGTTACGTTTTAATATACACTGAAAGCGTTGTGTTACTGTAACAATACTTTTGTTATTAGCTACTAAGACAGAAGATGTTTCTTATAGTGATTTTGGTCTTCAGTAAAACCATCTAGAAAGATCTCCAAGTAATAAGCTGCAATTGACTTCTTTAAATCTCTTCTTCTGCTTATCATAATTTAAATAAATACTACTTATACTCTCATAACATTAAAAACAATATATTTTTTAATGCAAACGAATTTTCGAAAGCATATTCCTTGCTTTCTTTTTCAAGTTTGTTAACAATATGTTCTCAGGTGAACTTACATTGCATATACATAGTTATCAACAATCACAATACTGCAATAACATCTACAATCTTACGTCAATATTACAATAATTGATAATTTACAATTCATTGAATTCATCAATTATTACAGATTTTTTGTTTCCTTTGAAGCATTTTTTTTACCATTTCATTAGCTAATTTTACAAATATACTCTCTACTTCTAAGCCACTACTTTTATTGAAATTTAAGTTCTTGGTATTTCTTATTACGAAGCTCTCCAATATTTTCCTAGTTTTACAATCCTTTTCTAACATTAAAATTTTGACCTCATCTTTAATAGAAATAGATTTATTTATGCAATTGACTTGCTCAATTTATAATTACAATCTACAGGAATGTAGAAATTACAAATTGAATCTTTAAATTGCTTTTTTTTTTTTTTTTTTTTTTTTTTAAGTTTTGATTTTTATAGATATGTGATTGTGTTTTATGAATAAAAAAAGTTCACGAAAAAACATAAAAGCCATCATTCCTAAAAAGAATTGTTGTTCCTAAAAAAATATTATTATTATTATTATTATTATTATTATTATTATTATTATTATTATTACTATTATAATTATTATGAAATCGTGAAAAAGCATTGAGTTAGATTTCATTGCTTTGTTATTGAAATTTTTGCCAATTTTGCGTGAAAGGAACCTCTTGGCAAAAAAAGGATTTCAAATATAAAAGTCAAATGGTCTCTAGTCCGTAAATAGGCACACCAAGTTGCAAGAGGATCCATTTAGAATTTATTAGGGACGGAGACTCACCCGAGTGAGTGTCGCTTTCCAAGAGAAGTTTAATAAAATGATTTCTTCGTAATGATTATCCTTGAATCGACTAAATAAAGAATTTAAAAACCATTAGATATCAATCTCTTTTCGTCAAAACAAAAAATTTTACGGTGTCAGTGGCGAACCCAGGATTAAGGTTTGAGAGGGCGGTGATGTAGTAAAAAGTCCATTCAGATTTAGGCCTATGTATCTCTTTCCAAAATAATAAGATACAGACACGTGACTGCTTTAATAAAAGTTTTATTCTCGTTTTTTTTCTTTCTTTATTTTTTTTTTCTTGTCTTTTTCTGTCTTTCTTGTCTTTAATTTTGGTTTGGGATGGGCATTGGGGGCAGCCCCTATGCAGTATGACTTGCAGCTACCGAATGTAAAATACCTTAAAATTTCGCAATTTCTTTTTTTTTGTTTTTTCATTTTTATTTTCCAGAACTCTTTATTTTTCCCAATCATGCCACGTTAGGCTTAAATATTAACGATAAAAATCTTTCTGGCCATTGTCGTCTGAACCATTTATAATTAAAAATGTGTTATTGAGCAAAGCGTTAAACGAGAGGCCGTAGCTCATCGTTGTATCAGTGGACCGTTAATTTTATCGTTAGTTGCGATGATTACACTAACTACATGAAACTGAACCCTTTATAGCGGTCCAAGATCTCCTGATAACAGATCAGAATTCATAGGCCAATCTACAGCGAGATCGCTACACAGGTGAGTTACGACTGCGGAATCAACGCTCAAATTAAACATTGAAATTTAAAATTAAAAAGAAATTTTAGTGGATTGAAAAATAAAAGTAACACAAGAAGATCGAAAATGTTCATTCTTAGAATTTTTATATTTTATTTTTATTTATTTAATATTTTTTTGTAAAGTTTTCACGTCTTTTTAAAAAACCGATAAAAATGAAAAGTCTCTATTATACTGTAGTGTAATTGTGGTAATACTTTATAGTATTATAATATAAAATATTAATATAGTATAATTTATATTCAAATTATAATAGGGTACTAAAAATTAATAACACAATTTTTTTTTCTAAATTCAAAAATTATAAAAAAAAATATAAACGATACTTTTATATAATTATATTTTAACCCACTGACCATTAAAAATGCTTAGAATTATCACAATTGCTCCGTGTTTGGACTCTTTTTGCGCGGATTGACATATATAATTTAATAATTGTAATAAAAATTAAGTAAAGGTAACAGTTTAAAAAAACGTAGTTTTATAGAAAAAGTCCCAGTAGATAAAAAAAAGGAAGAAGACATGCCGATGGTAGGATTAGCGAGGGTTAGCGGTCGACTGATTGCTTGTGGGCGTGGCGGTGCGAAGGGGGGACGATTTCTTCAAATGCCACCAAATTTTGGACAAATTATAGATTCCAACGCTTTTCTATGAGAATTTCTGTCGCCTTCTCGCGCTGATTTTTCAATAAGGACCCATTTGTTAAAGATTAGGAATATTAAAGTTAAATAGTATCTAGTCCTTGAACATGCATACTGTATTTCAAGAAGATCCAGCCAGTGGTTCCAAAGTTATCGGAAGTTGGGGAAAGGACTCAAGGAGTGAATGATTTGACCATTTCCTAATTAAAAGAGATAAAAAAACGCTTTAAATAAAGTACGATATCTACGAATATCCGAATCCAATATTTCTGTGAATTATTGATCACTTTCGTTTTGTTTCGTGGCTGTTAGCCCCCTTATCTTGTAATTCCTTGAGATTTGCAGGAAGACATTTGTAGGATTTAGAATTTTCAATCGGCCTTTTTTCTTTAATTCATGAAACGAACGTCGTAAACCCTCAAGATCCACGTAAAAATCCTGGTTCATAAACTTAAAAAAAAAAAAAAATTTAGTTGACGTGCCAGTAAAAAAAATTAGATTCCAGTTGTTCAAGTGGTCATCGATATCTACACCAGTAAACTTTCAGCTTCCTCAGCTATGAAGATGTTGTTTAAACAACAGCGATTAATTATAGCCCTAATCTCTTCCCTTGAAGACGATTCTGGATACAGTAGACACTCGCTAATCCGGCACGTTCGGGACTTACCGAAATGCCGGATTACTGAGCGACGTCTAAAAATAGCCGTTATTGCGAGAATAGCTGAAATACCGCTAAAATAGAGAGTCAAAAGGGCTATTAATAGGTATCAGGCCATTTTTCCGTGTTTTATTGTGATTTCTCTGATTCGGTAGTGATGGAAAATGTTAAAAACAAAACAACAAAATATATTTTTATGTAATATTATATTTTAATACAGTACATACAGCCGATTGCCCGCGAACTCTGCCGAACGCGCCCGAATTCTGCCGAACGCGCCCGGAAGGCTTATTCAGTGTAAAAAAAACCCTTAGACCGATGCCGGATTATCGGATGCCGGATTAGCAGGGTTTTACTGTATTTGGATAAACCATTACCTAGTACTAATTTTCATCTGCGTAAAATATGAAAATGATATGTAAATGTGTCTTTCTTTACATTCAATTCAAAACACAAAGTTATTTATTAATTTTATTGAATTTATTAAAAATACATGTTTAGTTACGCACTATTGTCTGACTAGGAAAGGTAAATCGTTTCTATTAATTTGGCAGCGCTAAGTAAATGTAAAAGATATAATTCACTACGTTTGTAAATTCTGAAAGATGTTCAACTATTAAAATAGTTCTTTAAATAACTGTTTTATATAAATCAAGCGTAGTAGCACGAAAGCAATCCTGCTATCACTGGATATAACAGTTTTGTCCAGTGTTTATACATCAGATGGGATGCCCTCTTCTCCATTGCTTCGGAAAATGAAAGAAATCGAAAATTAAATGGACCTTTTTTTTTTTATTGGAAATCAAGTTTCCTTATCAGAGAAAGGATGCACCTTTTTTTATTTATTTACTATCAATCTGGGATCACGTGATCTTTGATTCTGAGATAATTTTCTCCCCATTCCTGACCGCGCGATTCGGAAACCTCATGTCTGATCATAAGTCACGTGATGACCCACGTAGACAAAACGGAAAATGTGAGCATCACCAATACTTTTAATAACATTTGCCATCTTATTTGTATTTCTTTAATGGTTTCGGAGGAGATAGGGCCAGAAAAAAAATAACGTTTCTTTTATCTATAGATTTATTTATTTTTGTTGTTGTTGTTGAACGGCTAGGACCATCATGGCCCCCCCCCCCCCACCCTGTTCAATAATAAGACACTCTTTTGTATCCCTTAATATGGGACAAAGAGTCGAAAAAGTTAAAATGATTTTGGAATGCATTTTTGTTGTTGTTGTTGTTTACTTCGAAATAATCCTCTTTCTCCATTCATCTTCATTCAAGATGATTCCCAAAGCTTTAATCCGTATTGGACCAATAAATGAAGAAATACGACCAAAAAAACATTGATTCAAATACAGTATAGTGATGGGGAAAAAAAAAAAAAAAACCCAACGTGAATTGCTTTTCTATTTTCCGTTGATGTTTGAAGTGTTTAGTTTTTCCTCCAAACGGCTTCTTCTTATTTCCTACTTTCTCTA
This sequence comes from Thereuonema tuberculata, assembly GCA_023159025.1. Lineage (NCBI taxonomy): Eukaryota > Metazoa > Arthropoda > Chilopoda > Scutigeromorpha > Scutigeridae > Thereuonema > Thereuonema tuberculata. The sequence goes on along the minus strand of JAFIDM010000005.1, from coordinate 16,916,958 downwards.
CTTCTGTTTCGTCTATGAATAACTGGGATATACAGGTAACCCCCGAAGAACACGATTAATTGGTTCTGTGTTCTTTCAAACCGTGTTGTTCGAGACTACAAAAAACGGGAATCTGTTTCAAGTGTGAAAATAAAAAAAAAAACGTTACGTTTTAAATTTTTTTTTTTTGTTAAATATAAAACTAAAAAATTTTATTTTTAAAAAATTTAAAATACTTACTGTTAAAGAAAAAATTATTTATAAAATAATTATGAATAACATTTATAATGTCAATAGGAAAAAAATAATCAAAATAATGAAAAAAAATAAGTCGATACAATTGGTTAAAAATCTTTCAAATCAATATATTGAAGAATAATTTTGGTTTAAGATTGGAAAACTATATAAAATATAAATTATTCAGTCAAATTAATTAGGAAAAATATAATTCTAAAACACTAAAAGTATTAAAAAGGTTAAAACTTCATTAATCGCTGACGTAATTGATGAGAATGTTACTCTAAATTTTTAACTACTGTAATTTTATATCAAATAATATATGTATTTTATTCTTTTTCAAAAGAATTACTCGAAAATCATGTAGTTTGAAACCGTGTAATTCGGGGGAAGGTATCCGTGTTCTTCGAAACTCGTGTTCTTCAAGTACCGTGTTGTACTTATCAATATACATTTGCGATCAGATAGGCGGATATTCAGAACTTGAATATCTACATCTTTTTCTATTATCAGGGTGGGTTTGCGGCAAAGCTTTGATAGAGAATGACAGATTTACAGACAGAAGACGGAAGTTATAGGAAGACTTAAGATTTATTGTTGTGAAAAGAGTGGATGCCAGGAAAAAAAAAAGGAAAAAAAAAAAAAAAAAACACGAAAATAATAAGAAGAAAGGCAAATGAAGAATAAGGTAATGCGGGTTTTCATTATGAATTGATCACGAAGATGCGGGTATTGGGAAAAAGGAAAAAAAAAAGTAATATTAACTAGAAGTAATTGAGTAGGTTGATCCAAACTGACAAATTGAGAACGATTTTAGTTGGCTGTGATCGAAAGGAATAAAGCGAAAAGAAGAAAGATGATAATAAAATTCATTTCCCTGTTGTTCAACTCCGTCGATTAAATTACCGTTGACTTTGTGATTGTGGGTGTTAGTTGATACCTCATTGCCAATGTGCATTTAATTTCCTGGACGATTACAAAAAAGATTCTGTATTTGATGTGTTTTTTTTTTTTAATCTTCCGGAAGCAGTAAAAACCGGAAAGCGGAAGCAGTAAAAATCGGAAGCTACTTGGAAATCCGCGGAAGCTACTGTTAATAATAATAAAAAAAAAATAGTTGGAATATTTTCGTTGAGAGCTAAGATCGGAAAATTACTTTTTATAACAATTCTTAAACAAAAAAAGTAAAGAGAAACGGTGTTCTTGATTTACCATCTCCTCTTTTACACCCCCCGCCCCTTCACTGTCTTCTAAATATTGTTTGTTCGTAAGATCGAGGGGGCCAGGGATCGGCAGTCTTGTTCTTAAAAAAAGCTTCTTTTTTTTTTTTTTAATTTCAACAAAAAATAAAACATGAATTACGGCGGGGGAGCGTCTGACTGGTCCTCAGTTAACTCCATCCTATTAGCTAGTGATCGTAGGAACTTTACTTGATGTACTAGCTGTCCTATAGCACATGTCATAGTCTCCCATCCGACAAACAAAAAAAGTGTATCATTCCTCAGAGAGGCACGGGTTCCCTACACCGTTTTAAATTATCAAATACATTTACGTTCTTTCTATTGACACTGAATTCATTGCAACGAAAGCAACAGCCATGAACTTCTAAGCATATGAAAATGGTTAACGTTACGCAAGCTGTCTACAAATTCTATTTATAATTAAAAAAAAAATATGAAAAATATCAGTATTAAAAAATATCAATGTGAAATTTTTGATATAATGAAGAATTTAATAAAACATAATATAATAACATAACAAAAATATAAAGAATATAATAAATATAGGTTTGCCGTTCCGGCATGGCCGAGCGGTCTAGACGGCGGTCTGCCGTGTGGCCCCTGTGTCGGAACCTTGGTTCGAATCCCGGTGTTGGCATGGCTGTTTCTTTCTTTCTTCTGTGTTTCGTCCGTTTCTCCCTGGGACTTACTATCTCAGGATTATCCTGGACGGGATGTGAATCTCGTCCCCCCCCCCTTTTAGAATTTCACTAGCTTCGCCCTGACGTTGTCAGGTTGAGCTAGTTCCGTGGTCCTTAGTTGGCCAAATTCGATAAAGGAAGGAAACATAGGTTTTTTTTTTTATTCCTGATTTAAATCACTTCTATATGCGTAGCATTCATTATATGTAGCACATCAAGATTGTAGACGATTTCTTGCCATATTCGTGGCACTGGCGACATTGATCCTTGTTTCAGATCGTTAAATGTCCCCCAACTTAATTCGATATAGGATATCTTTAACACAGCCCCATAGAGAAAAATATTTGGGAGTGATATTTGGCGAATGGGGTGGCCAGGGAATGGCCACCAAATTGTTTACCAAGTGACATCCTGGAACAGTTGTTTCTCACTCTTTGGCGATCATCAGCCAGGAACAGTCACCAGTAAACAACGAGATCTCAGTACTGAAGCTAATAGGATTTGCTTTTGAGGCACCACTGCGATCCCGGCGATTAAACCTGCATAAATGTTAGAGCTCGGTCCGGTGTTTGAGACTTTATATATCAAACCTTACAGAGTATAAAGAGATAGCGTCTGATGTTGATAGAAAAAAATGACTTTTTTTTTTTTTTTTTTTTTTTTAATTCAGGTCGAAACTTCATGATTTTTTTTAAGGACAAATTGGACCTCCAGATAGGGCCTACGGATGATAATAATGTCAAAGAAAAGCTATGAAATCATGGTAACTCGTAGAAATTTGCTTTTAATGGTATATATGAATTTTATCGAAGGCATCTCCCCATTCATTTTGGTGAAAGTTTCTACACAGTGATCCTTATTTCAGGACTGACAATTAATCAACCCAGTTAAAAATATATTAATACTAAAAATGTAATACTTATATTTATTTATAAGACGTTTAAATTATAAAGAAACATTAATTAAATAAAAAGGAAAAAAAATACACACACATACAATTAAAAGATAAATTCATGCCTTTTTTTTATCCTTAATTTTCGATTTGATGGACTTAAAAATAAAATTGTTTGTTTAAAATTGAGTTTGCATTATTACTGTAGAAATACGGTAAGATATTTTTAGAATAAATTCTTATTATTATGTTTGAGGTCAGAGAAAATAACTTTGAAAAAAAAAAAAATACATTAATACATTTTAAAGACCGCAGATGGATTTAAAACGGCGGACTTAAAATTCGACACACAGTTGAAAACTTCGGTTCGAATTACACTGCAGTGTTTTTGGCGCGTTTTGATGCTGTACCAGCGCAGGCTTCCGTGTTACGAAAAGTTCCAGGCCCGGAATAATTAGTAGACTTAATGAAAGATCGGGGCGTCACGTGATACGATGCGAATGACGTCAGTGACAGGTGAAAGGAAGAGTAACCTATAATTACTGTCAGAAATCTCACGAATAAAAAGGGTTGTGTTTTCGAGGGGAGGGTACGGCTTGCAGGAACCATGGATGGGCTCACTCATCTGCAT
>JAFIDM010000005.1:16874789-16892261 GCA_023159025.1 Thereuonema tuberculata | reverse complement strand
ATTGATGAGAATATTACTCTAAATTTTTAACTACTGTAATTTTATATCAAATAATATGTATTTTATTCTTTTTCAAAAGAATTACTCGAAAATCGTGTAGTTTGAAACCGTGTAATTCGTGGGAAGGTATCCATGTTCTTCGAAACTCGTGTTCTTCAAGTACCGGTACCGTGTTCTTCGGGGGTTAGGTGTACTCATGTTGCCTGGCAATGCGGATGCGAACTTCAACTGTAGCGGATGTAAAACACACCCACGCTTTTTTTTTTTTAAATATAGGTTTTAATTATTCATATTTTTTACTGTTATCTCTCTCACGCTTGCGTCAAATTCGAGTTGGCAGGATTGGGAATTCACGGATTTCAGTATTTGTAAGTGTTAAGTCTACCATTTTATAAACCTCTGTAAATGGAAAATACAATATATCTATCTGCCAACCTCTAGCAGTGCCCAGAATATTTGAAATGAAAGCTACGTAAGAGGAAAAAAAAAAAGAATCAAATGAGAAAAATAAATTAAACTCTTTCATCAAGCAATCTAATTTAATAATAAGTGAATTAACATTCAGAATTGACAGAACTTTTTTCTTTCTTTGATAATTCGATTGAAAAACAACGTTCTTGCGCTCTTTCTCGACATTACTTTCGGAGTTTAGAAAAGGATTTTTACAGCGCTCGCGACGAAAGGATTTCTTTGGGCGATTTTCAAACAAAATTTAATTATGAAGTAAAATAAAATATAAAGAGTTTTTTTTTTTTTTTTTTTTAAAGCTACGGTGACAAATTACTAGTAAATTCACATTGACAGAATAAAAGAATAAAAATATCTCAGAGTTCTAACGGAAGAAAAACAAGACATAAAACATTCCGCAAATCTGTTGTGAAACGTCAAAACGATAAAAAACTAAAAACCTAAATTATTTTTAAAACTCCAGCTAAATACAAACAGAAGAAATTTTCCAATTTTTTGAAAATCTTTATATATATATATAAGTCAAAGTTTGTTTGTATGCTCTATGTACAATTTTATACCGTTTGACTGATCGGAATCAAATTTTGCATAGATACTTTCTACTACCCTGCGGAAAATGTAGGCTACCTTGGAACCAGGTTAACTATTCCCAAGGTGGTGAAAACGTATGAAATCTGAAATAGTGCCACATTTGGACCTGGTGGCGACAATGGGAACTACACAAAACACAATTGTTTTGGAACAATTGGGGGAGGGTTTGATGTGATAGAATTTCTGGAGAAGGGGAAAACCGTAACGCCCCACCCTATTCCCGGGCAACGCCGGAAAGCTAGTAAGTAAATAAATAAATCCGCATTTACATAAGTTGTTGAAATTAACTTTAATCTTATTAAACCGTGAGCTAATTAATAGATTAGCTAAATGTGCAGTAACGTCGTGACTCAAGCAACTGCAGGCGAATGCAAACTTTTGTTTCTTTTATATATTTCTTTTACCAATGCACCTAAAATTCTGAAAAGTTAAAAATAAACTTGGGAAGCATCTGGGATTTTTATTTCCTTATTTTTAATTTTCAAAATATTCTACAATTAATTAAATTAAAAAAAATAAAACTCAAACAACAACAGTCAAGTTCGGAGGTGTTTACAAGATATTACTCGGTATTTTCAACTTAAAAAAACTTGACGAAAACCTGAAATGATAAAAAATTGGTAAAATAATGATTTGTAATTAAAATATTTATTATTAGTGCAACAGTTAATTAAAAAAATAAAAATTGTGTGTGTGTTTTTTTTTTTTTTTTTAATTGTGTGAGATTAACTTATTTTTTAAAAAGTTAATTGTTGCACTAATAATAAATATTGTAAATACAAAACATTATTTTACAAATTATTTTTATCATTTCAGGTTTTCGTCAAATATTTTTGAGTTGAAAATATCGAGTAATACCTCGTAAACACTTAAAAACATTGACTGTTTTTGAGTTTTAATTTAATTAATTCCAGAATATTTTGCAAATAGAAATTCCAGATGCTTCATAAGTTCATATTTAAATTTTCAGAATTTTAGATGCATTGGAAAAAGAAATAAAAGGTTTGCAGTCGCCTGCAGTTGCTTGAGTTAGGAACTTAAGATTGTTTGTTTATAATGAAGTTTAAAAAGAAATAGAACAGAAATCCATTGCTTAGATTTTAATACTTTTCAAAGGGAATTATAGCATTATACCATGGAAAGAACTAGCACAAAAAAGATAGAAAATTATAATACTCAAGCCAAGCTCTGGGATTCGAACGCAACAGCTCCAACCATTTCCTTTTACCATTCGGCTACGCCTGAACGGTACCTAACAACATTCGCAAAATACTGACTTACAGGTTTTAAAGTTCAATGAGGAAAAGTAAATGGTCTTTTTAACTAACAAGCGTAGGTTTCGTAATAGATATTGACTTTTCTTTTTGTTAAATAAATATTCTCCGCCCTTGAGTTTACTTAACGACGTTAAATATCCTTCCGCGCCTCCTAATTGAACTGTTCGAATGTTTCCTGTGATTCCTCGGAAGCGTTTTCTTTCCAAAGTCTAAGAAACAATCTTTGCCTCTTGTTAAAAGAACAGAAAGATTTTCCGAACAGACCATGTATTAGGAAAGAAAATTCTAGAAAACTTGTTTTACAACATGTATTCTATTACTTGTGAATTTTTCATTTCTGCAGTAAATTTTATAAGAATTACGAAATTGAATGGCGATCGTACATTGTTCTCTTGCTAATAGTATTACAAATTAGCTATAATGCTTTACCTATAGTGTTTGTAAAATCTGGATATATAAATTTACCTTTAAAAAATTATTTATTAATTTATTTTTTTATTTGAAAGTTATCGCCTTAATATTAATAAATGTGTGTTTATTTGACATCTTGAGACAGCTGTTTCGTTCCTATTGCCACTCATCAGCCTGGATCAATCCCTTCTGAATAAACAAGTGTAACATTATGAGAGAAGAGATTTCAATCGTGTACCAAAAAATTAATGGACAAGCAGACTTAGATGTTCAGAGTTGACTTGGCTGATGAGCAACAATAAGCGCAAAACATTAGTCTTGGGAAATTACTTGTGAACCTAGGATCTCTAATTATTAATATTATCGATAACTTTTTTTTTATATTTTGTGTTTAAATCATCCGGGTCCATTTTATATTCATTTGTGGCCAGCGTGAATGTTGACATGACTTCTTTCTCCTCCGCAGTTCTTTACGTAAGTGAATGCAATAAATATAACTTGATATATTACATTTTACATTACGTTTTACTCCTTCTTGGAGTATAATCAAAAACGTCTACGGATAGAATATAACATTACGTAACAATAATGGAAAATTCTGCAGCATACAGTTTTTTTGTAATAGTAGTATTTGTATTATTTGTATTTTTGTGTTCGGCAGAATTTTTCCTTATTATTACATAATGTTATATCCGTAGACATCGTTGATGATGCTCCAAGAAAGAGTAAACCTTGTAAAAATGTAATATGTAAAGTTATATTAACTGAATTCCCATGAAATGATCTAACAAAAGTAACTAACAAAAGCACCCGTGCTTCCCTCGGGTGACAGAAGAGGGTTGTTGTGATGTCGATGACGAAGAAATTGTAATTGTATTATCACTTTTCCAGTAGATAAAGAACTCAGGTGGTAGTTACAAATTAATGCTATGTTTCTATTTTGTAACTCGATCAGCCCTAGATATGAAATTAATATCGAGATCGGAGGATATAAGACTCCCACCGGTTTCATTCACGCCCCTATCACTCCAATCCTTCCGCAGTTGGTGCAAAATCTCGTGATTATTACGAAGTAATGTTATATTCTTGTTTTGTAACTCAAAAACCTCGCAAAGTATCCTTCAACAAAGTTTGCCCCTCCCCCCTTTCCCTACCCTCGCCATTTATAGCCTTTATAATGCTAATATCCCCAATAAATTCGTTGAATACGTATCTTTTCTATCTCGACAAAGAACACTCATTTGAAATTTCGTGTTTCCAACTCAAGCGGTTTCGGAGACATTCCTATTTCCCCCTCCCCTCGTTTACACCCTTTAGGACCGAGAGCGGTCAAAGGATCTAGGTGTGTATGAGAGTGCGAACAAACAAACCTCCTCTGTTACTTATATATATATATATATATATATATATATATATATATATATATATATATTAGAGATAATATTAGAGTTTCTTTTCTAACTTTTATATTTGAAATTTTTCTCTTGTGGGTCCTTGTAGAGAAATAAGCGCGTGAAGATGTCCGTAATTTCTGATTAAAAACATTACGGCGTAAACTTTGGAGGTTTTTTTTTTTTTTTTTTTTTTTTACACGATTTAAAAAAAAAAAAAAAGCAGCAAGATTTCAGGAAAGTAGGCTGCAAGTTATTTGTAGATTATTTATTTATTTATTTATTTATTTATTTATTTATTTATTTATTTTTTAAAATTCGTTTGTCTTTTTCTACGATATCCTCTTAATGTCTGTAAATCAAAATATTTATTTTCATATTTTTCTCAGTCGATGGAAATCCGGAGTTTCTAGAAAAGGAAAAGCGTCTAAAAAAAGAAAAGGCTGTTTGATAAAAGGAATCTATAAATAGTAATCTCTGAATGACTGTGTAATCATCATACAACTACTAAAATATACATTAAATTCCCGAAGAAAAACAGCATAAACTATGCCTTCGAACAAAATACTTGAGGCTATATTCCACTTAAACTCATGAATATATGACCTAACCATTATTTTTATTGTATTCTGAGTTGCTCTTGGAATTCTTTTTGAAAAACTGTTATTTTTATTTGCTTTTTTTTTTTTTTTTTTATATCTTCCTTTGAAAGTTTGCACGTCAACTACACATATTTTTATTTCTTACATTGCTTAGTAGTATTATTGAAGCCGAGTTTCGTTGACGTGATATTACAGTATACTTCAATTAAATATTTCGGTTTAACTGAAATGATTTTTTTTTTATTAAAAGTATTTTTTTAAACATTATTTAATATTTTTTAATAGCATCTTATTAGAAACATCAAAATACCCCCTTTTTTTTTATTTTGTTGTATGTACTGTTCGTTTTTGTTTACGAGAACCTTCAGCGCTTATGCGCATGCGTCAGGTCTCCTTCGATTTCAACAAAATAGGGATGAGGAGACATAAAGAGGTGATGTTTACTTTTTATCAGTGTTAGTTTACTAGTAGGTGCGTTCTATTTGCGCTTTATGAAATTATGGAAAATTATTGTTTTTTGTGGGGGCGGGGGAGGGTGCTGAAAGTTCTAGATCCAGTCAGCAGGTCTTAGGAAAGTGCCCATCTCAGCGTATCATCCCTCTGCGGAGTAGAATCGTCCGCGAGTGGCGGATCTGGCTTTCGAAAACGAAAAGTGATTTGTAGCAACTAATAATTTTCATATACAATATATTCAGTAATGACTATTTACAAAATAACAATGTGAATAATCATAAGACAAGATAGGACAATTTAACGTGTATAATGTAACATGATAAGAGGGAATTGAAAGAGGTTTTCTTTCATCGAGGGTATATCTTGCTGATGAATCCTAATAAGGACGAAACAGCCGTTCCATATCTCCATCAGTGATAGCGCAAGGCGTTAAAGCAAACTCAATGTGTTCATTCTTTCAATTCCCTCTTTTCACATAAGACAAGATAGTCAAGATATTCTTAGAAAATATGTCTCTGTAGACCAGTGATATTCAAACTGTGGTACGAGACGACATCCAAGCGAGTGCGTGAAAAGTAAAATCTGCCACTGCAGTGTTGTACGGCTTTCTTATTTTTCATTACTTAAGTCAATTATTTTCAGTATCGGATTTTTTTTTTTGAAAAAAACAATTGAGGCAAGATAAAATTTATTATTTTATTTTCTCACCTTATTTCTCTTTATTTTATAAATATTAGATATATTAATTTTTGATTTGTGCAAAACAGTTTAACGTTTCCGGGCGCTATGTTTTAGGCGTACTTTTATTCCTGTAATAATTGTTATACACTAGAAACAAGTAACATGTATTTATAAACATATTTTGATTAACGTGTGCTGTGTGAATTATTATAACACAAACCTTGCACACTTATTACGAACTAAAATAATGTAAAAGATAAAAGTCTTACGGATGTTTCGGTTTGATGCACTTTTATCAATAGCAAAATTTATTAATTTTATCTCTTAATGTTATTTTAGTCGGAGACTACATTTGTTGTAATATGTATTTGTAAAATTAAAAATTATTTTATAAAAATATTATTAGAAAAACATTAAACTTTAATAAATTATATTGGACGTAAATTATGTCATTTATTTTAGATGCTTGCCCTAGAATGTTATTTATAATTCTAATAAATTAAAAAATTTATTTTATACTTTTTAATTTGATATAAATTAAAGTAAGAAGTATAAATTAATTTACTTTTTTTTAATCCAAGATGTTATGAATTATGCACCAATAACTTTGGGAACATAATTAAAGATAAATTATATCTGAGAATATTCGAGTTAAAAACCCTTGGTTTATATCATTATTAGTTAACTGACAATGACATTCACGCATACTTTTTTTCTGTTAGGAGATGATAATTAAAATTCATTAGTATGGCGATATAACAGTGACCTACAGATATTTAAAACGATCTGTTAATAAATGTTATTCTTATAAAAACTGTAAAAATTATTAGATATCTGATGGCATTTGATTGATTTATCCAAATAAATACCTTTCATATAAATATATAATATATAAATTTAGAATATAAAATGGAAAATTATTTTATATTCTCTATTTTTTTAAGTAGGAAAAAATCATACATAGTAAAAAATCTTAAAACCAAAAACAAATTATATTATAAATTTTAACAGTATACCAAGTTATTGCAAAACGAAATTTAATGTATTTTTCTTTTTAAGATTATGTTTCTAAATTACATGTTTTTAATTATATGTTCTTTGATTTTCTAAGTAAGAAATTGTATTTATGTCAAGAATCAAAATTTTTATTTATTTAAATTTAAATATTTTTTAAATCGATTTAATTCTTATTTTTTTTAATATAAAGTGTTATTATTATTATTTTTTTTTTTTAATTACGATTCTATTTTATTTTTTAGGTGATTTTTTGAGGAAATGTAATTTGAAGACCCTAACTATCCGAATTGCAGTGAAAACCAAGCCGTCAACAGTAAGTTTCACTGTAAGAAAATATTAGTAACAAATTCTTGTGTAAATGGATCTTGCTTTTTCAGAGAATGCGTCAACGACCTTTTTTTTTCTCTCTCTCGCACGGACACAAATGCATTTGGGCACCGCACTAGTGTATTTTTCTTTTCATTGCCGCTAACAACTCCGCTTCGGGTCACTTTGCTCCCTGACCTGTTACAATTGAAACTTCCTCCTCCTTTAGATTGGCGATGATAATTCGCCTCATGACGTCATCGACACTTTTATCCTCACATCGGAGATGAACACGATTAAACCTATAGCTATAAGGTTGCATTTTTCGGGGAATTAAGCATAATCTCGTTTTGGTTTCTATTTTAATTCTTTTTTTGTTTTTACCGAAATTGAATTAATGTTTGGCAACAAATTTAAGCTGATATTACTTTTAAGAAGAACTTTATTCTTATGGTTGAAATATTTAAAATATTAAATACAGTTAAGTAAATAAATAAATAAATAAATAAATACAAGTTTAAATATTATTAAGGAGTTTTTACTCAATTCATAAGTTTAAATAAAATTAATAAATAAAAATTTAAATAATAAATACAAAGTTAAATAAATAAATAAATACAAATTTAAATAAATGAATAAAAAATACAAATTTAAATAAATAAATAAGCACAAATTTAAATAAATGAATGAATAAAAAAATAAATAATTTAAATAATACATACGAAGTTAAATAAATAAATAAATACAAATTTAAATAAATAAGAAGGAGAACTATATCAAGTGCACCACTCAGGAGAGTATAACTTTATTTACATTAAAATTATTAATTAACATATTATCATACTTTAATTATTAAATGCATTACTATAATTTATTGTATTCAAATTACTCTGGTTTATTGTAAATCTGCAACAATAGAATGATAATCAACGTAAGTCAATTATCTGGTTTGTACATTAATTTGATTCTTAATTTCTGCTTCTTGTACAGAATTTACATAATCCAAAAAATAATTACAATTAATAAGTAAATAAATAAATTTAATTTTTTTGGCAAGAAACTTTACAAACAAAAAAAAAGAAATTCGTTTACGTAGATGAAATAAACTGTCATGACAATTGCTAAAAAAAAAAAATTGATTTTTTTTTTTTTCATAATCCTTACCGGAATTTTAAATAAAAGTTGCGATTAAAATTCGTCATTGTTTGAATTATACGTCCGTTGTTATTGTTATATTTCTAAAACTTTAGTTTTCATTTCGAATTGCTAGTTACCAATCATAAATTGATGTGTTTGACTCGATTTGAGATATAGTGTTTTCGTTTTTTATTTTTTAAATGTTATTGTTATTATTATTATTATTATTATTATTATTATTATTATTATTATTATTATCAAATCCAAATATTTGGTTGTGGAATGTAATATCTTCATTTCATTGTCAATTTTTAATTTTTGATCATATGTTTTACATTCTTAATGTTTACATTTTTAATATCTTTATTAAAAAATAGGGTTAATAAAAATACTTAATTATACATACAAGATGTTTTGCAGTAACAAACTGCATTTTCAAGTTAGGCCTACTTTTTATAAAGTTCAGTGTCTGACATTAATGGGTTTCTTTGCAATAGTACGTTTAATATCGTTGTCTATTCATGATTTTCTCACTCGGTGCTTTTGAAAAGAACAAATGTTTTACAGATTTTAAATATTCAAACCTTTAAGTTAAATTATCATAAAAAAGATTGTGTTGTTTTTCGTTATTGTACTGTATTTCCCAAATCAACATTTCCATGTCATTATCGCACCATTATTGATAGAAAACTGATTAAAACCGTATTTGCTTATTTTTTTCAATTTCGTTATATAGTTTTGTTTAAAACATTACTTTATATAAACTGCAGAACAATATATTTTGGTAAATTGTTGCAAGGACCTGCACCAGATTATATTTTCGCCCTAGGCAAAGCCAGCTACTTTTTCTCCCCCAAAAGAAAAAAAATGCCAACTTCGATTTTGAAGAACAGATGAACAATAATGAACTTTCTGTTTTTTCACAATGCAAGCATTGACGAACTGACAGCAACAATTAAAAAGTTCTTGTATGAGTGTTTTTATCAACTAGGCTCTGTGTTTACTGGTTGTATTATTTTCTTGTTTTACTAAAACGTGTGAAAATGACTCATTCAGTTAATTTATTTCCACATGTTGAAAATTTGAACTTAAGTCTTGCGTAACTTTGTACTGAAAATCGGCATTAATTCTTCGAATACCGACGACTTCTTCACATTCGGATCCAGCGGTAAATTCATCTTGTTTCTGATCAATTGAACTTATAACGGAAAAATGTTTTGCTACAATAGGCGTGTGATAAGAAATAAAAAAAAATAAAAAATAGTTCGAAGAATGAGTAATTCGGAAGAAAATCAGAAGGACGTGGCTTGCTGAAGTGATGTCATTTTGGGAATTAGGATGTTGGGTGGGGGTTGAGGGAATCGAAGCGAATCGACACTCCTCCCTCCTACGTAACTGGACACCACAAAGCGATGAGGGTAAGAATCGAACGCGGCAAGGCGAGACAACTCTGCCCCTTCGGTTTAAAAAAAAAAAAAGAGAAATAATGGGAAAAAAAGGAAGTCTTCCTTCCAATTTCTCTTCGAAATTAGAAAAGAATTGCCGTAGAAAAAATATTAGAAATGAAGGAGTTTTGTTTTGGATGTTATTTACTTGAGTTTTTGGTAAAAAGCCATTTCGATTTTTTCAGCTGATGTTCATTTGTTGATTTTAGAATGGAATGCTGTACATCTGTGCTTCAAAAATTAAGTGTTCTGAGATTAATTCTTAATTGTTGCATAATAATTTGTTGAATTGTTGAATTTAGGGTCTTCAAATATTTGAATATAAAGGTAATCTCGTAAACAAAGTTTAACGAAATGTTCAAACTTTTGAATTTTTCATCTCGTTTTAATCTCGTTCCGTTAACAACGCTTCGTGTTTTTTGTGTTTCTGAAGTTTGTACTTGCATCATTCGCTAACCTTCAGCACGAGTTTTCGAATAGCTACTAGTTAGTTAGTTCTAACCGTAAGTTTTATACCAATTATTGAGTCTTCTTGTTTCCGTTGTTTCTTGAATACTCTTTTCGATTTGTAAGTCTTGTTACTGAAATTTATGTTACAATAACATCCTCTGTAAATAACGAAATATGTCGTCACCTGAAGAATATTATGAAGATCGAACTTCAGTCAAACTCTGTTTGTATTTAAAGTAAAATGATTGTAAACAAGGAAAAAAAATAATAATCTGCACGTTCGTGTTTGTCAGTCTTTCCTTGATGGCTGTTTGCTGGTTTTTTTCCTTATAAGATTGGGACAGATATTTTCCTAAATGCAGTACGAGGATATTAAGCTATATTTGATGTGTGTCCCACTTTCAATTATCAAACTGAAAATAGTCACTTGAATCTAAAGCTACATATATAAATAAATGTGATTAAAAATAATTATAAAATAAAAATAATAATAATAATATATGTATAAAGCCGGACAGTTATATGGAATTTGAAAAAAAAAAAAAAATATGTGAAGGGTCGGCCAATTTATCCTCACGTCATCAGCGGCGTAAGTGGAAATTAAAATATAATAACTAAAATTTAGAAACAATTTACAAAAATTTAGAAAACAAAAGCGCAATATTCTAAGATTTTGCTCATTTTTATTCAGTTATATTAATAATAGTATTGTTAGTTTTTAGTTTTTAAGTATTTAAATATTGAAATTTATTTACGAATAATCTTATATTATAAAAGCGTTATTCTGTCTATCATAAGACTTTACGTTTTTCCAATTTTGTGACCAAACTATAAGAGATAGATTGGTCATGTAAATGGATAAAATGTAGATCTTTTTAAGACAAACAAAATGCTACAAAACTCTTTCGAAAAAAGTTTTTGGTTTCCAAGATGGCGCCCTTTAAAGGGTCAAATTTTGACTTTTTCTCAATTTAAACGAACAGTATAAAAGATGGAAGAGAGCATTATATTGAGAAAATGTTGGTATTTAAAAGTTCTATCGAAGGATGTATCACTTATTCACAAACGATTCAGCGTTTGCATGATACATGCAAAAATGTGAATTTTCGGTGTGTGACGCCGACCCGCAATACATCCGAGTTATTCGGAGAAGCCACAACGGGCTGGGAAGTTATATATTCTCCGATGATCGCAACATTAATTTGCTAAATAAATAAAGTTTTTTTTTAATGCTATATATGCAAGGGATCCGGAACGAAGCGACGTTACCCGGCTATTATTATTATATATTATAAAAACGCATATTATAAATACGTTATTCTGTCTGTCATTCTGTAAGCAAAATGTTAAATTACAAATTACTAAAAGTTACTAAAAATAGAGAATCTATTCATAAAAAATGAAAATATATTAAACAACTGTCCAACTATACTGATTGGCGATGTAAATATAGATATTTTCAAAATGAATAAAAACAATGCAGTACAGAAATACATAAAACTTATGTGCAATAATGGTTTCAAAAATCGTCTTTACAGAACAACAAGAAACAACTGTATAATTCATGGAATATGAAAACAAATATTGATCATATTTTCATAAATTAACATGATATCAAAACACCAGGAATAAAATGTAAAGAACGAATCGGATAAGAGTTGAAAATGAGAAAATAACAGATCCAAATATAATCTATAAAGAACTAATCAATGATGTTAACAAAACAAAATTCATGAAAATCTACCTATATAAAAAGAAAAGTCCTGACTCACTCATTGACTACCTCATCAACGCCCACCCAAACCCTTGGACCTAAAAAGCTGAAATTTTGCACAGAGATTTCCTTTATGATGTAGACAAGGATTAAGGCCGGATTTTTCGAAATTCTTGCGGGATAGGGAATAATCTGGGAAACTGACGATGAAGTGTATGGCGTCAACCCCAGGTGTGTTGCGCCAACCCGCAATACACTTGAGTTAAGTGGAGAAGGCCACAACGGGCTGGGAAGTCGTATATTCTCCGATCTCAATATTAATTTGCTAAATAAATAATTTTTTTTTTGTTTTGTTTTTTCGAGTTGTTGTGACCTAAAAATCTGTGTGTAAATGTAGACCTATATGTAGGCCCTTTTGACTTAATAAAAAAAAAGGACAGTCTCACATCCTCCAACCCAAAAAAAAAAATAGACGTTAATGCTTTTGAGAAATAGTGCTGGAAACGGATTTCCCTACTACCCTAAACGGAAGACATCGCTAAATTATATTTTAGGCCACTTAGCTCCCTTATTTGTCTGAAACAAGCTCGAAAACTCAAAATCAAAACGTGTTTAATTTTTAATCACTATCACTTGAAAATTAACCTTTTTTATATACATTCACTCAGAAATGGAAATAAAAATCACGAAAACAATATGGTTTACAATGAAAATACCTAATAACAATATCAAGTACGTAGCCTACTAAAGGAGAAAAATGAACCTTCATTGTTTTGATGCTTCGTAACATGTTTCGTGCTGAGGTTTGCCTCAGGTACAGACATTTACGAATTAGCGTCAATAAAGAAAGAGACTTTGTAATCGTACGTACCATCAAAATACTCTTGTTGTACGCTTATTAGCGGTTATTTGCGATGATATAAAACACAGACTTTCGATAAGAAGTCACCAACACAAAACCAGAGAAGTTTCGTATCGGTTTTTAATTTCTTAAAAGTCTTCAGCCAATTTCGCTAGACTGAGCAAAACTTGGTTAAACAGCTCAAGGTAAAAAGAAAAATGCGCTTTGCACGTGCTTGAAAGAATATAATTAACCGTTTCCACTTAAAAGGAATCTAGTGAGCTTCAATGTTGGTAGTAATTCGTTGCCATTCACTCTTAATGCACTCATTCATCGACCAAATTGAATTAGATTGAATTTTATGGCGAGAGCTATTGATCCGGAGCCTCAAGACCTTTCCCCGTTGTCACCTACAAGACTCCTTACCCCCTTGTCGGAATGCTCCCTTCAGCTGATGCTGAAGACGTTCGGCAAAAGAAAAAAAAAAAAATGTTGTTGGAGGTGCTTCGGTTATTCGAGAAAAGTCGTGTTTCTCATGCCTCGAAATTCGGTAGCACGTCTGAAAAATCAAAATGCCGTAATTTCCTATGTTCGTCCGTCCGGTCACATCCATCGTGGTTTAACTGCTGAGTGGTTTAAAGTCGTCAATTTATCTTTGCTTATATACATTTGCAGAAATAGAATCCTGGATTTTGATTCGAAATTAACAAAAATTCATGTTTCTATCCAGCATTATATTTAGACATTATTATGTTTTTAGCTACCCATTTGGGAGCTATTGTGATAGCGACCAAAATCTGTAGCTATTGTGTTTCTCCTGTCCGTCCGTCCGTATCTGTCCTCCCCTAACAACTCCTGAACGGAAGGTCGGATGAGTAAACGGATTTCACCTTCGTGTTTAGAGGCCCAAACACCGTAGGAATGGGGTATTTTGGTGTTGGTTTTCCTTACAAAGTGGTTCGGAGATTTATTTTATATTAAAAAACAACTGTGACTTACACATAAATCAATTCATTTGAAAAAGGGATTTAAAAATGAAACATGCTAAAAAATACAATACATTAAAAAGGTCCTAGGATGTTTTATTTTTAAATCCTTTTTTCAAATGAATTGATTTACGTGTAAGTCATAGTTGTTTTTTAATATAAAGCATATAAAACACACGTTAAAATCTTTATAATTATATTTATTTTATAAAATCTATATTTTCTTAAGATAGGAAAAAGCATGGAACCTCCAAAATCTAAACTAAACAATAAGAAATACACAATAAAAATAAAATAGCGAAATTTATGTGCCAATCTCTACTAGCCTCAATGAATTTTCTATGCGCATCATAATTTGTACATTTTTTTTGTTTACTAAAAAGAAGGAAAAAAAGGCGTCAGTTAAAAGAAATTTAACGGTACTCGACCACAAATTAACTTAATAGCTCTCTATTAAGATACGTACTTCGCCGTCACTGCTTCAAATACATACAGTATGTATATTTATACGGTATATTTCAAGCAGGCCTATACATTTATGTGGTCTACGTACATACTACTACAATATCTACTTATGTACACCTACAGTCATTATATAGCAGTACAGTGTACTAAGCTTAACAGCACAGTATCTGATGGCATTAACTTTCTCACACACAAATAGTAATTAGGTATTTACAGATTATTATTTTAGAATGATTAACTGATCATATATTCTAAATTTAACGCAATATTCTCCATTATTACGTCAACATAATGAGTGTGTTCCTAAATCAGTTTCGATTCATGGCATTTCTTCCAGAAGTGAACACAGCTATCAGAAAAATGAAGCTAGTACTGTTCGGTTTTGTTTACGAGAGCCTTCAACGCTTTTGCGCATGCGTCAGGTCTCCTTCGAGTTCATCAAAATAGGTGTGAGGAGAAATAAAGAGGGGATGTTTATAGTGTTAGTTTACTAGTAGCTGCGTTCTATTTGCGCTCTTCGGGAAAGAATTATGGCAAGAATAAATACTATTGCAAAAATAACAGATACTAAAAGAAAAACAAGTCTTAGGAAAGTGCCCATCTCAGCGTATCACCCCTTTGCGGAGTAGAATCGTCCGCGAGTGGTCGTTCTCGCTTTCGAAAACGAATAATACAACGAAAACAGTATTTATTTATTTATTTATTTATTTATTTATTTATTTATTTATTTATTTATTTATTTATTTTATTTATCATAGAATTTTGATAGGCTTGAATTAGGCTTATTTTGATCAATAACAGTTTTTTTTTCTTTATTCCATAAGTCATTGATTTTCTATTTTTCTTGTTCTATTTTTTAAAAAGGGAGTTTTGATATCGAAGAAATGCCTTTATGCCGATCCACCTTTTAGTGAAGTCCTTCAAGAGGGACCCCCGGCGTCGGTTATCAGACTAGGACAACTGTTGTTAAAGTAAAAAAGCTTTTCGGCCAGACTTTGTCTCCCGTTTTGAAACCCTTAACTAGAAACATATCACGTTTTTGCCCGGGCATAGACGGGTTGGGAAAAGTGGCCGGGTTTTACAAAAGTCAGGGCTTGGTGGTTCTTGGGTTGGGACTGCGTGATTTGGTTCCTAAAGCCCCAGGCCATAAAGAAAAAGGGCTCTCCCAATAACAAGAGAATGCGAGTCTTTCATCTCCTTTTTTTTCTCTCCGTTTGACCCTTATCCTTTTTAAAATTCAGATTGAAAATCATCGACATGTTACAGCTACGGGAAATAAAAAAGAAATTCGAGTTGTAACCGATCTGCAAATCGAACAACTTACCAATATTCGCCTTTGACATTAAAATGCTCGATCCGTCGCCATGAATTTTAATTAATCTCGAGGAAATACTGGGTTTCATTTTGACAGAGATATACTTTTAAAAGTTCAAAGGTCAATCTAGTAAACATTTAGGTAATTTTCCTTATTTATTTATTCTTGCGTTCGTTTTTTGTTTTTATGAAATACTAAATAATTACGTGTTTAGTAAGATATTTTCTAAATATTTTTCGAGTTTCACGGAATGCCAAAAACAACAAATTTAATCAATACTGATTGCAGTCAACTGTGAAGAGCATATGTTATAAAAAGGTTACCTTAAAAAATAGGAGATAACTTTCGAT
Organism: Thereuonema tuberculata; assembly: GCA_023159025.1. Taxonomy (NCBI): domain Eukaryota; kingdom Metazoa; phylum Arthropoda; class Chilopoda; order Scutigeromorpha; family Scutigeridae; genus Thereuonema; species Thereuonema tuberculata. The sequence goes on along the minus strand of JAFIDM010000005.1, from coordinate 16,876,361 downwards.
TTATATAATAATCTAGTTATGGGAAAATAATCAAATTTTGAATTGTTACTCTGCGAAGAATCCATTCACACAAAATAAACTATTATTATTATTATTATTAATATTATTATTATTATTATGTAAAAGTTTCAAACTATGGGTTTCCCCAGCTAACACAATATGGCGGACCAAAGCACATACTGCCAAGTGTAAAGACGTGTGCAATAATGATTAGGGATGTGTGGTTGTTTCCAAAAATTTCCTAACTGTGAGGGTTGTACAGTAAAACCCCGCTAATCCGGCATCCGATAATCCCGCACATTCAATAATCCGGCATCGGTCTAAGGGTTTTTTTTTTACACTGAATAAGCCTTCCGGGCGCGTTCGGCAGAGTTCGCGGGCAATCGGCTGAGGTCGGGCGTACTCGGCAGTGATGACAAATCTTCGTCCGCCATTTTGTGTCGTCTAGTGCTCACTTGTCAGTGCTACGGTACAGTGTCGCTTTGCCGTGAACGTTCTGTGTTGTGAGTTTGAGTTGAGTTTCTCTGCAATGTCTCTGTGCAATGAAATTACAATAGAGCACGGAAAAATGGCCTGATACCTGTTAATAGCCCTTTTGACTCCGCTATCCTCGCAATAATGGCTATTTTTAGACGGCGCTCAGTAATCCGGCATTTTCGGTAATCCGGCACTGGCAAAGTCCCGAACGTGCCGGATTAGCGAGTGTCTACTGTATTGAGTACCACAGTCTTCTGGAGTTGTGCAAAAGTGTCTTTGTGAAGTCCTAGTGTGCTGAGACTGTGAGCAATGTGGGAGTTATCAGACCAGTGGCGGACAAGACGATGAGTACAACACGTACTCGGTCCTGCCTCCACTGCTTTTGGAGCTCGTGTGCTGGATCGGTGTATTTACTAATATTATTATTATTATTATTATTATATTTCTTTGAGTTAAAGGACATAAGCACACACACAAAGCACGGTAGATATTACAATGTTCATTATAGATTGATTTGATTTACTCGGAATGTGCATCTAAAAAACGTTAGAAAACATATTAGAATGTAATTTTACATCGAATTGTGTATGATAGTCCTTCCACCATTCTATTTTGATCGACTCAAAAACTACATATCCTATGAAGTTTAAATTTCAGATGCAGGTTTTAAATGAAAAGGAAGACCCTATTGGTTTTTAAATGTATCTGACCATTGGATGCGGAACTAGAGATCTTAAAACCAAAACCATTCGAAAACTGGCATGCCAACTGTATTTTATTTTTATTTTGTTTGTTTGTTTGTTTGTTTTATTAGGCATTTTGAGGTGACTGGCTTTTAGAGGATCAGTTATATATCTAGAAAGATCCGACAACAACTCTTTGTGGAGAGTCAATCATCTCCACAATGAATTTCCATGTTTGTAGCCTTCGCTTGACGTAGTCCCGTCAAATGTCTACGAGTGGCGCCTAATTTACACCAAAAGCTGAGGAATGCGGTAACGTTAACGAAAATTCTGCACGCATAGTTTTTCTGCAACAGTTCGGAATAGGATATTTTCTGTTGCAATGCAAGGTTTTAGTCGTTCATAGATTCGA
>JAFIDM010000005.1:16854157-16874389 GCA_023159025.1 Thereuonema tuberculata | reverse complement strand
TGCGGGTTCCACTTTTGTTCAGACGTTTTATCGTATAGCCCCGTGTATCGAGACTTGATTGTGTACTGATGACTGCCCCTGGCTGATGATCGCCGTATTAGCTGTACCAGGATGTCATTTTGTATACAACTTGGTCTCGCCCATTGGTAAGAATAAAATTAGGTTGGTATAATGTAATTATAATGTTAAGCCCAAGATCGAACTGCGAAGATCTACCATTTTGTTTGGTTAGATGGTGATTTGTAGTGATATATATTTTTTTTTTTTTTTTTTACTGAAGTTCGAATTTCTCAAATTTTTAAATCACAGAAAGCCAGTCCCTAATAATAATAATAATAATAATAACAATAATAAACTCAACCACATATCCTTAACCCTCCTTGCACAGATCTTAACACTTGGCAATATGTGCTTTGGTCCTTGACCCGCCATATTGTTTTTGCTGGGGAAACCCAAGGTTTGAAACATAGAAACATAATAATAATTTTTTTCATACACAAATTGCATCTTATTTAACGAGTTTAGCCATTTTGTATAGTTACATTTCAGCCTACATTTCCAGTTTGTTTGTTTTTTTTTATTCCTAATAAAGCAGCCAAGTTTTTGTTTTTCCTAAAACAAAATAAAAGCGATTGTTTAAAAGCATTAATGTTATACGAAGATTTTTTTTTTCTTTTAATGGTGAAATTTTGACCAAAATGTAAAGATTTTAAACATTTTTTTTTTTTAATTATTTGAATTTCCCTTTTTATAAAGAAAAAGTAGAAAAGTTTCAAGATATCTGTCAGAATTCTGATTTTATAAAACTGGTCTGCTGTTCGTCACCTAAACACCATTGTTTTCGACATCTCGTACAAGAGTAAAATTAATTTATATGGAACAAAATTTGGTTAACTAATACTTTTGATATCAATTTTCAATATAGATTTACAAAAACTATAAACTTTGCCATTTAAAATAAACTGTTTATATCAAAATAAATTCCCTACAAAAAAAAAAACACCGATTTGTAAAGCTTATATAAACACACTGCTTTTTTTTATTCCAATTCCATTCATTTTTATTAATGAATTATTGCTTAGAGAAATCTCTGACGCTGCTAATTAGGAAGTATCAAACAATTTGCTTATCTTTACCGAAATAACGATGACAGAATTATTAAGATCAGTTATTATGTAATTAAGGGAATCTTTTCGAGTCAAAAGGACATCGTTACAAGAGTCATTTATCTCTAATATTTCTTTTAAATTTGTCTGTGGAACATTTAGAAGCAATTTTGCAATGTCTCCAATTCATTCTCATGAGATTTATCGCCGCAATTTCGCTAAGTGCTCATTAATTTTCATCCCATTATTTTTTTGGAGTAAAAAATTTTTTTTTAGATACAGTTTACGTAACATAAATCGCAGTTTTCATTCATAATTTCGCAGAGAGTTTGCAGTGAGAAGTTTCTTTTTTAATTAATTTCCAGATTTCCAGAAATTTTTCTCCATTCTTTTATTCTTTTCGTATGGGAGTATATCGAGTTCGTTATCCTTGTGTTACATTCGCTCTTTTGAACGCTCTATCACGCCATACAGCAACCAAACAAAGGGACAATCGCTATGGCAACAACCAAACCAGTAATTGTTTGGCATGCAACCAACAATTATTATTGAAGGCCTTTCGCTTCAAAAGAAATGACGGTATTTCAAACAGATATGAATACTTCTAAAAAAAAAAATAATAAATAAAATAAAATAAATATTCTGAACAAATGCTGTCGAGTTTTTTTAAGACTTTCTCGGAAATTAGGCTACGAATTGAAAAACATCAAAAGTATACAACAATTGAGTTTTAAGTCATAAAATAATTGTACTTACTTCAGTAATTGCTATTGCTAGTTTGTTATATTTTTAAAATAATTGGATGAAAGTAGCTTTATTTGATATTCTTACCTAGTTGAGGGTGTTATTGTAGTTATTATTATCATTATTTTGAGTATCTATGTTTATGTTTTTGAATTATGCGGTGATTGTTGTCTTTTATTGATTCAATACAAAAAAAGAAAACGATTAAAAATTTGAATTAATTTTTGTTATTTGAACTGTACGATTCCAACAGAATTTTAATGAAAAATTATTTCAGCATAGTTTTTACGCTACAACTAATGGAAATTGTTTTTAAAATAAAAAAAAAAAGCGGGAAATGAAGGATGATGTAACCTAATTTTTTTTCTTGCTGTAACTTTTTGAAGAAAAATGCTTCAGATTAAATTTTAAACAGATGTCAAACTTTTAATTCCTTTTTAGATTCTTTTATAAATTAAAAAAAAAAAAAAAAAAATGTAAATCGGGGAATTTTGAAATTATTTACTCGGGAGAAGCCGTTCAGCGCTTGACCAGTCCGAAATTTTGTTTTCTTTTTTCGGATATAAAGGAAGATATCCTTTCGATCGTCAGTACTCACAGTAAAGTTTGAAGGGTTCAGACGTTTTTAGGGCAACATCCACATAACTTTGTAAGTGTTTCCTTCCTTCGGAAATTATGCGTAAAAATAAATTTGACGAAGTTGTGAAGTGTACTTTCCACACACAAAAAAAATCCAAATACTGTATATCGAATAGAATGTTTGAAAGGTAAAATTATTCAAAATCCACGATCGGTCTTTCAAATTATATCATACTAGCCGGGTACCGTCGCTTCACTCTGGAACCCTTGCATACACAGCATAAAAAAACAAAAAACAACTGCATTTATTTAGCAAATTAATATAGGAAAATATTCGAGTTGTGGCCTTCTCCGGATAACTCAGATGTATTGCGGGTTGGCGCCACACACTTATAAGGCAACTTTAAAGCGAAAATGTAAATCCTCTTTATTCCCTATTCCCGTGGGAATTTCGAAAAATCCGGCCTTATTCCTTGTCTACATCATACAGGGAACCTCTGTGCAACATTTCAGCTTTCTAGGGCCAAGGGTTTTGGGCTGGGCGTTGATGAGTCAGTCAGTCAGTCAGTGAGTCAGGACTTTTCTTTTTACATATGTTGATTATTATACTTTACTTTTATTGACATTTTTTTTTTTTTTTTTTTTTTTCAAGATTAAAAATATGTTTTCACTGAAAATGGAACAGCTCGTTTATAAATTTAACAGCGGTTTTTTAGATAAGACTTCACTAATTTCCTGTGAATTTCGTATTATAAATAATGAAGAAATGGGTCCTTCAGGACTTTCTCACTCTAATAAATATTTAAATTAGATTTGCCGGCGCAATTAATGTAAGTCGGCAATTGCCAACTAAAATGTGACAAACTTAATTACTTTCAAATTTAATTAGAATTAACGACAGCGAACCTCACACATTTTTTTATTTTTATTTTTTCAGAAGCCCGGCGCCATTTTGTTTTTCTTTTGACTATCTCAGCTGAATTAAAAGGTTGGGATAAATAACACGGTTAGCTACCAAACATCGTTTGTTCAATGGCCTTAGGTCGTTTATTGTTTTTTTTTTTTTTCTTTTTACCTTGTTCCAGATATGAAATAGATGGGAGGGATAATAATTATTTCTGAAGGCCATTCCTCTTATCTGCTTACAATGAAAAAGTCCCTGTACTTTCATTAACCTTAGCCCAATGTATTTCCTTTATTACGACTTCTATTTTTCCCTTTTTAATTAAATTAAATATCATAATCGTATCACAATTCTCATAATTTTTCTCATCATATATAGAAAAGAGACTCAATAAATCTTACTACTCCTTTACTCAACATTCTATATTTCGTCCTTATGATAGGACTTCTTCATAATCGTATTGAAAAATTCTCAATCGAATGACGATCGTTGGGCGACAATTTTTATTACCTATTATTTTTGCTATAATGCCATTACTGCTATTTTTGGCCTAGTTTCCCAGGGTAGTGAGAGTTATCTGTTCACGCAGTCTAATTATGTGTAGCCCATGTCTCTGTCTGTAGACTATCTCCCTATCCTTTAATAACTTTTGAACAGTTGGATGGACCTTCTTGACTTGACTTATGTTTAAGGACTTAAAATGATCTAAATACACTTGAGAGCAAAAAAATCACACAGTTGCATTTTTTACTTTTTGTTTTATTTTCCTCGCGCTTCGCAATTTTTTTTAATCAAAATAATGTCAATTTAAAGATCGTTTCATCGCCTATCCAATGATACCACTTAAGTGTGTATTGCGTGTGAGCAGAGTGTTTTTTGGAGGAATCTCGTACCCTACCAGAAAACCTCGTTTTCGTACAGCCTGGGAAATGGTGATTAAAACAAAATTCAATGCAAACATTTATAAAACAATCTTTATTAATAACGGGTATTCCCTCCTCTAGCTTTAGTTATGGCCTCATTCGATTTTTCATCAATTTTATCAATTTTGGGTGTTGTTGTATTGTTGTTATTGTCTTGGTTTTGAAGGGACAATACACACTTAAGTGGTATCATTGGATAGGTGATGAAACGATCTTTAAATTGACATTATTTTGATTAAAAAAAAAATTGCAAATCGCGAGGGAAAAAAAAAATTAAAAAAAAAATGCAGCTGTGCGATTTTTCTACTCTCAAGTGTATTATATTTGAAATTTGTTCCAAATGGGTCATTGTCGAGTAATTACGCGGGAAGGCTCTAAAAAATCAGCATTCGAAACACAGTGGCATCTAAACAAATGGATTTTTATCCTAATTCTATTAATACTTCATTGTTTTAAGCAGTGAATTTTAATCATGTTTCAGATAAACCATTAATGAGAGCGCGGTTTTATTAAACTTAACCCTATTTCGACAATTTCAGTAAGTAATAAAGATTTAATTAACTATTTTTTTTTTCCAGAAAAATGATAAATTTGTACTCTTTGCTTCAGCATATATTTCAGTACAAAACTACAGATTAACTGAAAGTAGGTATTAAGTTCTTCGAAATTCATGTTCACTTTATTTTATTATTTGAAGTCCATTCTCTATTCAGTACGGAACCATTAATCCACGCCATTAATCTTTACGAAGATAACTCATTGGAAATCATCAGATACAACTTATCTTTGACCAGAACCTACTTGTGTGCAAGCACAGGAGCCATGATGCTCAGCAAAGGATATTAAAAGTACACATATTGCACGTTTCTTCTATACCTAGCGATCTTCTCGAGTTTTCTTGCAAACACTTAAATTCCTCCCTTACCAGGCCGAAATACAGTCTGGAAGTTAACGTTGAATGGATCACAGTGAATTTTGTAATTTAGATTCTGTTCAGAAGATGCCACTCGCTTTATTGTTTATATATTTGGTTTTGTTTGCAGATGTCAGGTTAAGCCATATATTGCAATGCGTAAGTATGCATCAAATTTGAAATGAAATTGAGGTAGACGAACCTAAGTTTTAATTTGTGTTTTGCGTTTAGAAGACATATTTTTAGTAACATTTAATTTTATTCTAATTATTGTTTACGTTTCATGGGTTAAATAATGGTAGAGTTTAGATTTAAGAGAGTATTGTGTGAATTGTCTCTGTGTATTATTTGCTTGGTTGCAAAGCCGTAAGCTGGAGGCTTCGGTTTTTGTTTTTTCTTTAAATTGATGACCATAGAACAAGTTTAATTCGTAAATAGCTGTAAAATGATAACCTTAATTAAATATTCGACTGAAATGTGGAATATGGAAAGTCACAAAGGAGTTCAGGTGGAATGTGTAGTTTTAGAGCTGTTCCAAACTTTGAAAATTAATTATAAATATCGGGAAATTGTAATAGAATCATTTATTATTGATAAGTGTATATGTAAATTAAATTAATTAATTTTTAACTTGGTTTCTTATGTTAAAAGACATCTGTAATCATATCTCGAAATATCTGTATTTTTTTATATTTTTTTACCGTCAATTTGTAAATAAAATCCTACTCTTTATTTTTATAAAATAAAGATATTCAGTTTTAGAAAAAGTAACGTACAATTTCAAGTAATTTTAGATTCGCCAGGAATTATGGAGAGATTGGGAGAGATATCGCCTATCAAGTCTTCGTCTACATGAAATCAGTTGTCAGTCATTCTTTGTTTGTTTTTAAAGTTCAAACACTGATGCATCAAATCTGTCCCTTCAAAAAAACAATTTTTTATTCGTAATAAAATTGTGGCTTATTGATCTTTCTAATTCATCGAATTCGAATATATCAAAATCTGAAATCACTGGTTTTAATAACATTAGCAATTGTAAATTCTTATTTATCTTTCTTGCAAAAATTGTGAAATTAAGATGTTGTTAACAAGAATTTCTGTAACAAGATTCTTACAGAAATGGAAGCAATTGGGTTTAATTTAAGCATTTATCTTATTAACATCTGTCATAGTATTTATTTGTTATTTTTTCTATGGTTAACGTGAAAGCTCAGTCAATTTTTTCTTCCAAATATCGAAAGACACTAACTTTAGTCCAGAGTCAGTCTGTTAATTAATATATTTCTCAATGCGCATGCCTGGAGTGGATCACAAGATTTCACCTTCCAAGAACCAATTAAGGCGTCAGGAAAAATCTTCGCTATGCAATTGGATTCTCGCAAGAAATTCTCGAGGAAAAAAAAGTGTACGAGATTCCCGCGAGATCTCATACAGGACGATGTTTCCAACCGAGCTGATTAGAATTTTTCTTTGTTTCAAGCAGTTTTTTAATCTTGTTGAGTAAATAAAAGACTTGACATTTCTTACAGCACAGAAATATTTTGAAATCTTCAGAATAAATATCATTGTACACGAGATCTCGCGAGAATTTCTTTGTTTTGGCTATTGATAAACAGGCATTACAAAAATAAGAATTAGACAAGAAAAATTAAAATATAGTTAACTCTCGATATCTCGAACTTCGATATCTCAAAAACATTGATATGTCGAAAAATTATTTTTCCCCTTGATATTACATATTCATCTAATAAATATTATTAAACACCATCCACCAGAAATAAATGTCACAAAAACTACATTTATTATCAGAAAAAAAAAAAACCGAATTATCTCCTTGAAAATTCGTTTGTTTTTCTGATAATATATTCTGATATTTATTTCTGGTGGATGATGTTTAATAATATTTATTACAAAAGAGAGATTTAAGGAAAAAGTAAGGTTTGTTTGTATATTCATCTACTGTTAATTTTAATTCTTATGTCGAAGAGTTTTCACTCAAAACCTTTTTAGGTCGAATATTTTTCGAAGTAAAAAATGAATTTTTCCGGAAAAATCGCCGTTCAGTTGTGTCGAAGCAAATAGAGGTATTTTTCCAAGAATCTATCCCTTTTTTAAGAAATTCTAGCAAAATAACTTCATTGTATTTTACTAATTCTTTTCAATTTAATGTAATTATTTTCGACTACTTTTTAAAAATTAAAATTATCATTGCTGTATTTAGACTTATTGGCAACTATCATTACATATTTCCACTTATTCTCATCTATCAAGACTAATTGTTAAAATATTATTCCGTATCTTGTGTTTTTACGTGAATTTTTATGTTTTAATTACGACCTTGTTATCTCGAATTTTTTTTAGCGTCCCTTCGACTTCGAGATATCGAGAATATACTGTAAAACATACATAAATTGCTGTAAATTAAAGTTATTTTAAGGGAAATTACTGAAGAACTTTTTTTTTTTTTTTTTAGATTTAGCTAAAATAAAGGGCAGAAATATATATAAAAAAAAAATGCATAATTCATAAGAAGAAGAATATTTTGTTAAGACATAGGTAGCTATTTAAAACTGGCCCTAAGCACAAAAATGGAAAATTTTGTGCCAATGAATCCACAAGATTAGATCGCATTTGAAGGCGTGTTTGTGGGAAGAGTGTCAACGTTGACATTATAGTCGTTCAGATGAAGTATGTTCAGTAAAACTAAAAAAAGTTACACAATCCAATTGAAGGATGAAAGGAAGATGTAGCAGATGTAATATTACGGTGGCTGTGCGATAATTCTAGAAGATCGTCTTGTGATTTTAGCTACTTACAGGTATCTCTCGTTAAGTTTGATAAAAAAAAAAAAATTAAGAAAAAAGTAGGTACAATCGGCTACCGGTATGAATGAAAATTACCGGTGCTAGCTTTAGTAAGTAACGCAGAGAGCGACACACCTGGCATCGTTTTCTTCACTAGAAGCGTCTGAGATAAAGACATAATCCAGATTCACTGTTACGAGCAGTGTTGCAACTCTAGAAGGCGCCGAGATCAGAGTTCTTGGAAATCAGCTCCCGGGACCACAGCCATTGTTTTCTGAGTAGACGGAATAGGTCATGATTTGCTGCTATCCAAGATACTCAACATCGTATTGACGACGATACTTTAAAACTCGCACGCAATGAATGAATTACAACGATATCAGAAATACTAAACAAAACATTTATCTGCATTTCATTTTTCGTATTTTCTTTATGTTTATGTTGTTTTCATCATCACTTACTTACTGTCCGTTTTGCGAGAATCTTCAGCGCTTTTGCGCATGCGTTAGGTCTCCTTCGATTTCATCACAATAGGGGTGAGGAGAAATAAAGAGAGGATATTTACTTTTTATCAGTGTTAGTTTACTAGTAGTTGCGTTCTATTTGCGCTTTTCGGGAAAGAATTATGGAAAGAATAAATACTATTGCAAAAATGCTCCTCCGTTATTTTTTTCTTAAAAGCGAAAATGTCTAAAAGAATTTCTTAGGAAAGTGCCCATCTCAGCGTATCACCCCTCTGCGGAGTAGAATCGTCCGCCAGTGATAGTTCTGGCTTTCGAAAACGAACAGTGATTTTATTGGAATATAACAATCGTACCTTTCGTCTTGTATTTATTTACTAGCCGGGTACCGGAACCCTTGCATATATAGGAGCTAAACGTTGTATATATATAAAACAAAAACTTTATTTAGCAAATTAATATCGAGATCGGAGAATATACGACTTCCCAGCCCGTTGTAGCTTCTCCGCTTAACTCAGGTTTATTGCGGGTTGGCGCCAAACACCTGGGGTTGTCAAAAAAAGCATGTTTTTACTTGTCACAGGTGTGACATCTTTATATTATAGATACATAAAAACACGCGCGTATTCGAATGCAACGGTGTGTCAAAATTTCAAAGCAATCGGTGAAGAACTTTCGGAGATTTAAAATTTTGAACAAACGAACATTTACCTTTTTATTTGTATAGATTTATTTACGAAAAGTTTTCCATTTCCAACGAATGAAAAATACACACTGAAATCCTCACATCGAAAGGATTCCATGTTTGAATTTCGCGCCAAGATCCTAGATAATTAATAAGTATTGAGGAGTACTATTTCTTTTTAAGGGGGAGACAGGAGCTAAACGTTGATTTGCCTTTTAAGGACATGACCTAACCGACATTTACCCTGGAGTGCACGTCACATGATTGAACATTTAAATTATTGATAGTTGTTTTCGATCGTCGAGGATCATAATTTATTTATTTTTATTTTTTTTATCTGCATTGCAGAACATGAGGCTGAGAATTTGTGAAATTAAAATACATTCAGTAATCCAATAATAAAACATTTACGCCGGTCTGCAGTAGATGGCGCTTAGAAGACTGAATGAAAAATCGAATACTCAATTCAGTTCCTTGATATTTTTTGGCGCCAATAATAATAATAATAATACACTTGTTGATAAGGTCAACAAACAGACCTATCTAATTGATATTGCAGTGCCTATCAGCAAGAACATGCAGAAAACTCTCGCAGACAAGATCAGTAAATACACTGATCTAGCACACGAGCTCCAGAAGCAGTGGAGGCAGGATCGAGTACGTGTTGTACCCATCGTTCTGTCTGCCACTGGTCTGGTGCCTCACACATTGCACCACAGTCTCAGCACACTAGGACTTCACAAAAACACTTATGCACAACTGCAGAAGGCTGTGGTACTCAACACTACACGCATAGTTAGGAAATTTATGGACACAAGCACACATCCCTAATCATTCTTGCACACATCTTTACACTTGGCAGTATGTGCTTTGGTCCTTGACCCGCCATATTGTTTTTGCTGGGGAAACCCAAGATTTGAAACATACAAACATAACAATAATAATAGTAAATGAATTAGAATAGATCGAAATCAGATTATCAGTAATTACCAAGTTATTTTATATGATTATATTAAATAGGACACTATTTATTATTCTGTCCTATTTAATATTAATCTTACAAAAGAATTTGGTAATTACTGATAATCTATTTCGATCTTTTCTCATTTATTTACTTTTTCAGTCTTTATTAAAAATTGTAGGATTTAAAAGAATCATTTCCACTTGTTTATGTGTTGTTTCTTATCAGCTTCCGTAGATTCTTCTATGTAAAGAATTTCCAAACAAAATCTTGGTAAACTCGTGATTAAAAAAGCATTTTTTTTTTTTTATTTGAAGCTTTACTTTTAAACCTAGACACAAGAAATAACAGAGGCGTTAGATATACTGATCTCCATGAATGAGTTCATGACCTTACCCGTCGTCACCGTGTTGTTGATCTCTTCCCTGGCTTGACCTTCGTTCGAAACAACCGTCGTTCATGAGTCATTTTCCGTTCAAAACGGCCAAAAAAAAAATAAGAGAAGCCACGAAAGAAAACCCTCAGTATCCTTGAAAAAATAAATTAACCTTGAATTCGTCTTCTCTTTCAGGGAAAAAAAAAAGAAAGAAAAGAAAAAAAAGCAAAAAAAAAAGCAACAAACCGAACACTCATCTTTCTGGTGGCGTCTTCTTTGAAGCTTGTGGCTTTAGCCAAAATTTTGGTGAAATTTTTATGTTTTTTTTTTTGTTCGTGTGTGTGAGTTTGGTCCGAAATCCTTCAAAGATTTATCTTTGAAGTTTGACTCGGGTTCAATGCAGCTGTCGGAAGCCATCGTTGTTTGAATTTGTGACATAAGAAGCAAATTCATCACAAGTGCGATAAAACGAAGACGCTAACTGGACAGCGATTGAGATAGCGGCTGTCACTTGCGCGTCGATATCTTCTTCTCCCGCCGCTGTTAATGTGATTCGGAGCCGTGCTATTAAAGAATCTAACGCGGTCCAGTCAAAAAGTTAGAATAACCATATCTCTTTGAGTTATTCAATCGTTACAACAATGAAACAAAGCACTTTAACAATGAAAGAATACACTACGTTTAAACATTCTTTCTCACGATCTTTATTTTAGGAAATACAAGAGTATTTATTTGATACTGAAGTAATTTATTTATGACCATCTGCAGATCATTGACGTATGTTTTGTCTCGTAATAGTCACGCAAAAATTAACGGTATTAATTAAAAATTCATTGTTTATCTAACAAAAAGAAAGTTTACAACATTGTTATTGTTACCCTGTAATCACAGCCCACAGAAATCTCGAACTACATATCCGTGAAAACCTGCATTTTCGAAATACCAATAAAATATTCTCAAAGACATGGACACCATTGTGTGTGTAAGGATTACGGATATTGTTAAAGATATCCTGCGATATCTTAAGTAGGCCTAGTTGTACGTAAATACTTTCTTCATGTGAACGAGATTTTTACCATTTCTGGTTTAGATGAAAATAAGATGATGGATAAATAAAAGAATAAATAAAAAAATGTCGGAATGCGCTGTCGTATTGTAAGAAAAATTTTTTCACGGAAACTTCCGGAACATATGAATGATGTTGATCTACAAATCTATCAGATTGATCTGTAATTTGACATGGAAAAATCAAACATTCGAAATCGGGAAAACTATGTAATCATACTGTATGTAAAAATCATGTATATTTGTTGTATTTGACAACATACAAGGTTTTGAAGAGGATTCAAAAAAAATAGGCCTAATCGCCAACAATCCAATAAAGCAGATGTATGTCTGTAATTCTTTATAATTTATAAGCGATAAATAAATAAATCTGAATTAGTTAAAAAAATAAATAAATAAATTACTGTGTTGTAGCGCATGACAACAAAATTATGTAATATCAAAAAACGAATACATAATTTATTATTATAATTTTTCTTAATGCTCATACAAGCGTCATTTGTGGCCGATTATATAGCTGAGATTTGAATTATATGTTGCTGTTTTGTTTGTATTTTTTTTTCCTTTTTGTTTATTTCATGAATACTTCATATATTTTTATCCACGAATAAATCCGTAAAATTTACAGTAAATAGTAGAAAAGATAATCAAAAATATAATATCCAAGCTCAATGTAATGTCACTTGTGAATAATTTAGTTTCATCCGTTGTTGTTTTTTAACATTTCAAATCCGCAGTTTGAAGTCTTATGCTTTAAAAAATTTCATTGAAGCCGCTCTCGCTGGCACATGAATTTTCTCACTGGTTTTTACATTGGTGAGTTTTTCATTGGTTTTTTTTTTTTTTTTTTTTTTTTTTGAGGCACTCCACTTCGCCTCAATGTAATATTAACGTAAAAAAGAAAAGCGTAAATAGAAAAATTAAAAAAATAATGGATTTATCTATTTTTTTTTTATAACCATTTTCCAACAAAATGTAAGAAATTCGCAACAGAAATTCGGCCGAATATTTGTACTGAGTAACATTTATGTACAAATAATCATTGTATATAATGATTATTGTGTATCGTAAGAAATTAAAGAAATAGCTCTTAATTTTAAGTGTGATGAAAATATAAAGCTAAATATATCATAATACTAAAATTGAAAATATAATATATATGTAATAATTATGCTATCGTAATTTATAGGGACTTTTAATGTTTCTCTTTTGCCTGCGATAAAAAAAGAAAAATCTCAAATATGGTTTGTCAAACAGTAGAATAGCAGTGATGTTGAAATTTCATTTGTTGTCTTTTTGTCTATTATACTTTTTTTTTTTTAATTTGCTTCTCAGAATCGTCCGTAATTGCAGGTATGGTTACTGTAAGGTCGTGACGTCACAACAGCTAATTTTAGGGTTCAATCCTGCAGTTGGCGTCAGGAGTTCTCTGAACCAAGATGTGACGATGTCATGTCACGACGTTAGTTCCTTTGCCGTTGGTAGAGGGCGCTGATGCATTGAAACAAAATGGCGCCTGCAAAACGAAGCTTTTTTTTTTGCTTCTTTTTTTCTCTTTCTCGTATTCTTTTTTTGTATTGGACTTCTTTATTTTCGTATTCCGGAGACATTATAGTGCCTTTATCTACAGCGGAAAAATAAAAAAAAAGAAACTTTTAAACGACTCAACAGAAGCAAAATCTTTGAAAACATTTCTTTTTTTTTTTTTTCGTGTAAATAAAACTTCTTTCCAGTTTGCCATCCGGAAAATGACTCATTTAAGAGAATATTATTTTTCGAAATATACCAAGACGTTTTTAGAACTTTCCTAAGTGAAAATGAAAATAAAATAGACAAAGAAATAAGTTATTTTCTTCAGTAAAGACTGGATGGTTGTTTATATTTTTTACCAAAAGATTGCCATTTTAAAAAATGGTTTTAAAATTACTAGTAAAAAATAAATAAAAAATAAGTACAATCCCATGATAAAAAAAAAGAATAGTAACCTGATTGATTGTTTTTTTGTTTTTTTTTTATTAACAAATGTGTGTCGCTTGTCATCCATTTGATCTCGCTCGACTACTAGAGGCAGAAGCCTCTATCTTCCATACTGCGAAGATTTGATAGGTAGAAAAAAATTCCGAAATTTGTATTAATCTCGTTTTGGATCGTATATAAGATTTAAACTACGACTTTTTCGAAAGGACTTTTTGTTTACTGTTACTCCACTGGTTTCTTCATTTCCGGTCAATGAAATAATAAAAATGTGAGAACCACGACAAAATATTAAAAAATAATGATTTTTGTAATACAAGTAGTATTCCTTGAAGATACAAAGACTTTCGGTGTAAACTAAGGATTAATTATTTTTTTTCCCATCTATTTCATATTGTGATGTGAGATATATGGCCCAAATAATACCTTCTTCAGTAAATTAACTGAAATATTTCGTTACTAGAATGCGAAAAATGAAATAATTATTTCTCCTATGTCCTATGTTGGTTTCTTTTTGTTTACTGCCGTGTTTGTTTATGAATCTTTCCCTTATCTCTGTTCACTCTGCTGTGCGTGTAATTACGGACGAAAACCCACCATTTTTTTCAGCTTTTCAACCCACGAGCTTTCTTTTGTCATGAAGTTTTGCACGTTTTAATAAAGCTATTCTTCTGTCTTTGTACATTAACAAAAAGAAAATAATAATTTAGCTTGGGGTGGGGATTAAATGATTGTTTAAATATTCACGGAATAACGAAAAACATAATAATAATAACTAGGCCATCTACCGTGTACAGATTGTTCGTTATAGATATTTGAAGAAGAGATTTCTTTAGATGGACGTTGGTTGATATAGATGTTAAATGAAGATCATAGCTTATATACGATACTCCTGGCGACGAATTGATTGTGACTATTCTTTCGAGTGAAGATAACCAAATTCTGATGACTTGTGAATCTACACAAATTTTCCTCTTTGGCGGAGACTTCAGACAAATTTTACCTGTAGTCAAGAATGGCCGAGATTACGACATTATTAACAGTTCTTTGAAAAGATCTCATCCTTTCTCTCGTTGTCCATTTCGATACTAATTGATTGTCGATGATAAAACGATGGTTTATATGAGATAATCCAAGAATAATCGATTCCAATGAAAGGGGTTAAAGCAACATTTTGAAGTTTTGAAGACTCTTTTCAAGCCATCTCTTTTTCAAGCATAATAAAATTGGATTAAATACAACAAAACAAAATAGTTGGAAGCTTAAACAAATTTCAAAAACACGTGAATCAATAAGTTTAGTTGTTTTTACAAAAATATATTAATAAGGTACAATTCAATTATTAAAAGTAATAATAATAAGAAAATAAAATTTAAGATAATTTAACAAAACTCGATTCCAAAGAAAGCAGTTAACGCATTATTTTGAAGTTCAATAATGCTCATTTTGAATTTGTCGACTTCCTCCTGACAATAAAAAATGAAAAACCGTTTTCCATTGTTGCACTAACATTGGGGCACAACAATAACACAACAATTGTCAAAAGAGTTGTGATATAAGTCAAAAAAACAATATGAAAAGAGTTGTAGTCCCTATGGCCTAATGGATAACACATCCGACTTCGGATCAGAAGGTTGCAGGTTCAATTCCCGTCGCGGAAATTTCATTGTAAAAATTATTTCTATTTTCCATTCGCACAGAAAATTGCGCTGGACAGACAGACAGAGAAATAAAAGATTTTAGTAATATAGATTGATTATTGCAACGTATCTTTTAAATAAAACTTTCTCAAATCAGAGATCAAGTGTTTCTTAGGGACATCCCAGAACAGCTGTTTCACGCTTTTTGGCGATCGTCAGTCAATGTAAACGGTGAGGTCTCACAACGCAGACAGAAGAATCGTCGTAAGCCTAAATTTGATACCTTCTTAATCTAAATCCACAGTAGCAGTGAAAAAAATAAAGGCACTTTTGATAATGAACAATCATTGGACAAATACATTCTAACTTTTGTAATATATCAACTGCCTCTAAATTTTAACGAAATTTCAGTTGTGTTCAAATTATTAAAAGACGCTACAAAAAAAAAAAGGGTGCAATCTAATAATTTCCTTTTAAAAATAATAAAAAAAAATATTTATTTATAACTAAATAACTAAATATCAAAAGATTATTATCAGAGAAATTATTGGAGACATTTGCACATTAAATATGAATGAAGTTTACTTACACATATACAAAATAAAAAAGAAAAAGAAAAAAACAACAAAACAGAGTAAAGCGGAGTTATCTCCATTGAATAGTGCGTTATTGATGCAATGTCAACAGTCTCCGCCTCTAAAATCTGCTCTAGTCCTTTCTCCCTTCAAAAAGAAAAAAAAAAAGGATGTAATAAAAAGTGGTATAAAACTTATTTAGTATCACAAGTTCATCTATTGTGCGTGCCATTGTTCGTTTGCAGCCGAATGACTTAAATTATTTGGTGTATCCTTCCGCTTTTAACTGTTCTGAATTTCCTATCCGTTGTTGGGTGGGGGAGAAAGATCGAATTAAACAATTAAAAATAAGCCAGCATTTATTAATGGAGGGGAGCTGTTAAGTATATCGATTTAACTGCTGTATTTAAGTTTTCAATGGGAACTAGTTTGTTTGCGGCGTTGAACAGAATAAACATATCCCGTAAGCTCTTGTGAAATGAAGCTTAACAGTGAAGTCTTCTGAATAAGTTTACTAGTTGGAAGTTCAAACGTAAGATACACTTTTACAAACGTCTGCCACCTCATACTCACTGTAATAAAGAACATTGTAGTGGTATCTATGAAATAGGGACCTAGATTTGAAAAGAAAAAAAAATCAAATTCTGGGTCTCCTATTTCAATTTTTTTAAATACAAATTCATTTAAATTATTATTATTATTATTTGTAACAGGTTATAAGAGAAATCCAATAAAATCTTATCGAATTTTATTTAATTTTTTTACTAATTAACTTATGAAACGAGACTTACAATTTTGGCGGTAAAAACAAAACATCCCGTTTAATCCTAGTTTTCAATAATAAATCCTTAATCTATCATCAGAATAAAAATACATTTAAAAAAGTCATTAATACAGGATTTTTTAAATAGTAATCTTCAGAATAGTCTGAACAAAGCGTTTTTTTCAGTATTTGCTTTTTCTTTTGAATTGCCCTGTAACGTTTATTGTAATGGGATCGTACAATAAATTTCCAACGAAATAACAATGAACGGATCTGCATCATGCGATAGAGATATTCGAAACAAGAATCCTTCCAAAAGCCAATTCCAGAGTACGATGTTGAAGAGCTGTTCAATCAATTTCAAAAGCAACTGCATATTTTTCTTCCATCTGATGGTTTCCATTTCGTCCGCTAGAGTGAAAGGAAGAAGAAGAAGAAAAAAAAAAAGGCAATCGTTGTTTTTTTTTAGCAACTAAAAAGTTCTTACGTAAGATAATTTTGGCCTTTTAACAAAAGAAAAAGCGTACAATTTGAACAGAAACCGAAAGAAATTAATCAATCGTGATTTTATATCTTGTCTTTCATTGCTACTTTTTGTTGAAACAAAAATTCGAAACTAAAAACATTTTTTTTTTTTTTTTTTTTTATGAAATCGAAAATACGAAAATAAATAAATAAAGAAAATGAATAAATATATAAATATTCTTAATATTGAAAAAAAACCTGAAAAAAATAATAAAAATTAAGCATTGTAGCGCGATGATGAATTTGATGTAAACACCGGAAGTAACTTACAACGTTGGACATTCCAGACGCGACCAAGCAATAACTCTAGTGAAGAAACGAAATGCTAATGATTGGTTAACTGAGATCACGTGTCTTCAGATTTACAGTAAATGCACTATAGTCATCTAACAAGTGCTTGACGTATTGTTAACAAATCCGATATTTGACTTACTGTCTAATGCCTGTTGAAGGTTTGACGCAATGCGAACAGTTCAGAGTTCGACGGATTCCTGCTTCTTTATATAAGTGTTTGACACCTGCGTTTTTTATATTACTTACGCATTCGTTAAGCGTTGACACTATGCCAGCAATCCGGTTTATGATATGCAGGGTTTGACATTGTGCTAACAACGTTAAGTGCTTGTGTCAGCATTTTTTTTTCGTACAACAATTCATCGTTTGACAATGTTATCAAATATTTCTTTTAGTAAGTGACAATTACCCAACATTTGACATAGCAAATACGTGTGTCAGTTTTTGGCACTGTGCCAATAATCAACTGTTTGACACGTCATTCAATCACGAGCTCTCTCACTATCCCTGTAAGACGCAAGAAAAGCGTCACGTCACCAAAAAATTACAGTTTCGAATATAGATAAAAGCTCAGACCTCTACAATAATTAATGTCATAATATTTATTTATTTGAATTTATTCAATAAAAAAAACCTCTCTAATTTTTGTATTTTATATTTTAAAAAAAGTACAAAATACAAAAATAAGTACTGTAATTTTCTATCTTTTTTTTTAATGTCTTAATTAATTCTTTCTTTTAGAAACGAAATGAAGCAGATGAAGTAATTATAATGGAGTTTTATATACTATGATATATTTGAGTAAGAATTTCAACCTAACTTAGAATTTGATATATTGTATAAACATACAAGGTGATTCAAATGAAAGTATATCTGCAGAGCACTTTGGACACAGTGGGCGAAATAACGTCAGACTTGGATTGTATAAATTACAGATCATGGGGAAAAAATCTGTGCAATTAAAAAAAAAATCACAGTGGTTAAATATCTGGTGAACGTGTTCATCTTGTTGGGAACGTGCCACTGATGATTATATCCTCTGTGAAATATTGCCGCAGCAACTGTTGAATATGAAGTCCTATGTGGGGAGGTACGCCATCTTGCATAAATGTTGTCATATTAAGGCATACTCGTTGCTGGAAGTGCTGGATGACGAAACTGTGCAATATGTCCCGATAATAAGTTGCGGTTACAGTACAGTTCACAGGTCCGGTTGGGTGCATTCCTGGTTGGACGAATATCTCCGACCAGCCTCATACTTCATTTTATACCTGATTCGATGCATTTACGCTCGCAGCGCCATATTTCCCCTGTCGGTTTTTTAACTAAGTTTTTTTTTGTATTTCTTTTAAATTGCAGAAGTCTTTTCCAAATTATCTGGAATGTATACAGTTCAAGTCTGACATTGTCCTAGTCAACAAAATAAACTTTAATTAAAATATATTACATTTTAAAATAAATAACCGTGTAAAGTTACTGAATTACTTTATTTGTTATTTCTAAAACACGTCTATTGTAAATAATTGTAATAAGATTGCAGTAATAATTAACAATATTAACTTATAGATTCATACTGGAACTTGAGACGTTCTTAAAGCGCTTCGCTTCAATGCCTTTCAGTTATATGCCGGACAAATAGAGGGAATTTTGATACAGTGAAACTTGGATAATTCGAAGCTGAAGGGACCACTACAAAACTTCGAATTATCCAAGACTTCGAATTAAACAAGTTACATCTTTTAACTTTCATTTCAGGTCCACTGAATGCTTGAAAAGATTATTCTGTCAATAAGTAAATATTTATTCAGAAAGATCATGGTATGAAATACTTAAACACTATATGTATATAAACAAAATAAGATTTATATTATATAAGCTACAGTACATATTATATTCAATACAGAAAATTATAGTTTTTCAAAAAATTGTGCATTGTCTGATTGTTTTATAGAATTAAGTCGCTTAAGGTTAGCAAAATCATCAAGCATGTTTAGTGAACGGAAAACAGCTTCACTTACGTTGGTTTGTCCTTCAATGTACCGACGAAATTCGCCCAAATGAAAAAGCGCCTCGATGATGAAGGGATTGGCATTTCTTCTTCACACCCTTTTCCACCTCGCGAATGACGGCGACCTTTTCAGCGAACGTTAAATTCTTGTACATGCGTGGTTTACTGAAAGACATGGTGACACTGACAGCAGGAAGCTCGAATGGCGTCTGAAGCGTCACGTGTCGAACGGTCGCGGGAAGGGGATTTCAGTTGTCACGTGTCGAATTTCTTAACGATGAAACGCCGAAAAGTCATTGTGGTTCAAAATTTTTTATAAAAAACTTCGAATTAAGGAAGTTGAACTTCGAATTACCCACGATTTTTTAACAAGATTAAATAAGAAGTTCAAGGGACTAAGAGAAATCTTCGAATTAACCACGATTTCGAATTAAAGACGTTCGAATTATCCAAGTTGCACTGTATTTAGATAAAATTAATGAAAAGAAAAACAACTTTCGTAAGGTCCTTCGCCCCCGCTAATATTTACAAAATCAAAATATGAACTTTCTTTAAAAAATAAATAAATAAGATCTTGATGTAATAATTCCGAATGTCGAGAATGACATATTTATTGTTGTTAAACGCTTTCAATTGCTTTTAAGTGTTTCACCCCAAGCATCTATAAAAGCAATAAATAATGTTTTGCCGCGTCAGGAGTTATGACTGAGGCACGCTTCGTCAATGGATCGTAAATGTATCGTTTACTATTGTGCAATTATGTTCCTTTTTTTTTTTTTTATGGTCCCTGTGTGTGTGTGTGTGTGGTTTTTTTTTCTCATTCTTTTTAATAGATATAGACAGGAACACACGTTGTAATGACGTGTCACGACCTTCCGTACACAAGCTGTGATGACTTTATGAGCCAATAAAGATGGCTGCTCTCTTGCAGC
>JAFIDM010000005.1:16842710-16853757 GCA_023159025.1 Thereuonema tuberculata | reverse complement strand
CCAAATATTTATTAAATAATAATATTTAGTACTTTATAACGAAAAGTCTTAAATTTAATTAAAAATTTTGCCTATAAAACTCAGTACGAAAAATATATATATATTTTTTTGATGTCCAACCCGGAACCTGTAGCTTCAGCCGTGCGCCGTCCCCGCTGAGCTGCACCTCTGATACTCCTAACATATGATTACAGTGAAAACTTGGGACACGATTTGTCTGATACCAGTTGAATGCGTTGGAAGATATAATAGCAATATTAGAGTTGGTTTTTTTTTTT
The DNA here is from genome assembly GCA_023159025.1 of Thereuonema tuberculata. NCBI lineage: Eukaryota > Metazoa > Arthropoda > Chilopoda > Scutigeromorpha > Scutigeridae > Thereuonema > Thereuonema tuberculata. The sequence goes on along the minus strand of JAFIDM010000005.1, from coordinate 16,853,479 downwards.
CTCAGTCCCAGTTAGTAAGAAAAGTGTACAGGGAAACGATTCACATAACAACAATAACAGCCCGGTCCTTAATGTCCTTTCAGTAGCCTTCCAAGTCTTTTCTTTTTCTTCCCTATGCACTGTAATGGTTCCAATCAGTGTTGAGCAAAATTTGGGCCACAAGTGGCATCGACATTGTAAATTTAAAATTAAAAAAAAAATTAATAAAAATTATATTTAAGATTTCCGAATAAATAAATAAAAAATAACAGTACATATCTTTATTAAAAACGTCTCCTTAACATTTTTTTAAGTTTTTGAAACCTACTATTTCATTTTTTTGTTTTCTTATCTTTTTTCTTTCTTAATTATGTTGGTAAACGAGAAGAGCATGCACTGTAAACCGTAGCATTTATTAAGTACGTTCGCTTTTCGTCGTGGTTGCACATTTTTTAGTTAACGGAGGCTTGTACGCTGTCGGCGCATCCAAGAGCCCTTTGAAGGAAGTAGAAATGTCAGAAGGCAGTCACTAGATGGATATTACGCCTACGTGGCTGTCGCAGTATCTGTCGAAGATTTAAGGGAAAAAAAATAAACTTTACATTTCTTTATTTATTAGGCTGTATTTTTCTTCCAATCTCAATGAAATCGTTACATTTTATTGATCTTGTGTAGTACCAAGTTTCATGAATATCATTGTTTTTTTTTCCTTAATGCGGAAATGATTATTCTGCGATAAATATTCTAAGAAATTTAAAGTCATGTAGTTACGTAGCTTATTTAGTTCCGTCCTTACTTTTTTGTGAGGGCGGGGTGGAGGGGGCTCATAGAAATCTCGCTTGCCTAAACTTAAAAAGTACGAATTAGTTCTGTCTTGTCCGTCCGCCTGTTTTTCAGGACGAAACAACTCGACTATTTCTTCTTCGTTTCATTTTGATGCAATGTTACAATTACAAAAAAAGTTAAATTAAAAGTTTCCGACTACAGGTCTATTTAGGCCCTTTGGGAAGTAAGCCTCCCGGCGTTTCGTGACCAAGGGGCCAAGTTGAGGTCGGGTGGTCAACCCGATGCCCGCCCGCCTTTAACCCCCGGGAAAGAAAGAACCCGGTACCCATTTAACAGAGGGCTGGGTTGACCCTAGACTCGTGTGGAGCGTGGAAACAAAAATGACCAGCTCTCCACCGAAGCCCGGGATCGAACCCACAACCTCCAACCCGCAGCCAAGCGGATCGCAAAAAAGTTACCAGCAAAAATTAAATTGGTCTTAAATGTTTCCCCAACAAATTTTAAGTACACGGTATTATAGTAACAAGACGACGACGTCAAGAACAATATGGAATCAATCGTGATTAAGCCACGAAAAACTTAAAATCCTAATCTAATCTAAAGTAAATTCCTAAAAAAATCTATTAACGTAATTAGATTCACCGATGGCCAATTTAAATAAAAGATGAGAAGATCTTATCAATTTTAAAAATCCTCTATCTTGAATAGCGCATTATATATCTTTTATGTAATATTTGATCACAGTTGCATAGTAGTATGAAATTGATACAAAAGTATAAGTCGTAGTCTACGCTTTTTCAGATATCTATGACCTTTCCATGCTTAACGTTATCACAATTTTGGAAATTAATTAACATAATTATTATTATGTGGGACCAGTAGCCGAGTAGTAAGGTGTTTGACTGCGGGTTAGAGGTGACGGGTGCCGATCACCTGCCTCGGCGGAGAGTGGGGATTTTTTTTCACGCTCCTTTCTCTTCCAAAACGGGCCCTAGGTCTACCCAGCGCTCTGTTGAATATACATCAGGCTTGTTTCCCTGGAGTTAAAGGCGGGATGGCGTCGAGATGACCACCCGACCTCAACGTAGTCCCGTTGGTCCTGAAGCGCCGGGATCCTTACCTCCCGCGATCCAAGGGCCTGCATAGGCTTACAGCGGAAAATTTTAACTGTAATTGATATTATTATAAAGAAAGCTTGTACATTGCTAGCTGATGATAATGATTTCTAAAGAAATATGAAGCAGGCTGTTAAAAAAAAATTGTTTTAATTTAACATTGAATTTTTCCTTTATTCGAGTTGTTCGTTTGAAATTCATCGGAGCCTTAACTAATAATACGAACATTTGAATAAAATAATAATAAAAAATTACTTTGTATAATCTGTTTCTACATAAAAAAAAGGAGTTACTACACTAATATATATAGGAAAGTAACAATTTGTATAACTTTTATAAAAAAAAAAAAATTTTTTTTTAGGAAATTTCTAATTGTAAGAAATTAAAGCAGCGTTGATGATATTATACGTTTGTGTGTGTGTATATGTGTAATGTTACTATGCTGTATTTAAAGATAGGCTCTAAATTTACTTGTCTCCAGCTTCTGTTTTGCACATGAATGTTCTAGATGCTTTTTGAGAGCTGCATCCAGAAATGCATTGATATTTGCTCTTTTAAAATCATAATTTATTTATTTTTGCACTTGGGTAAGCAGATGCCAAACGAATTAGGTAGTGATGATTTTTTTTTCTTTTTTTATTTAGGAGTTTTTTTCTGGAAAACCTTGGCAGAGTCAGTGACGAGCACGAAGAACGCTTCCAATAAGATATCTCTACAAAGAAATTCATTATCAAGGCTAGTGAACATATTTAATTGGTAGAATATTGAAGATGGGATGTTCCAAGACGAAATATAATAGAATTATATTATATTCAAGGCAGTAAGACAGTTATACTTAAGGTAATAAACACGTAATACTTTTTTTTAATAAAAACTGTGTTTCACCTAAAAGCACAAAATGAAAGCGAAATAAAAATCTGCATAAAAATTTGAATCCAATATAAAAATAAATAAATATTAATAAATGCTATAAAAGACATCCAAATTAAAAGTATATCACTGAGAAACGTATTTATTTCCTCACTAATCTAGCCATCACTTTGGCGCCTGAAAATCATCGAATCTTTAATAGGACTATTAACTTTTTTGTTTTTCATAGCAAATAAAGTCTTAGTAACTCCCTATAAACGCAAAACATTGCATTGAATTGTATTTTTTAACGTCAGTTCCCAAAAATCGAATTGTAGGTTTAACCAAGTGAGTTACGCCAATCTATACGTGACTCATTCGGTTATCCTCTGTTCTCCCATTCCTTTAATCTATTTTTTTTTTCCTGTTATTTTCGTGATGTTTTACGAAACCGCTTCTGTTTCTTGGAACTCAGCACATTGACTATTGAAGATAGCGAAGGAAAAAAAAAGATTATCGTGTTTTTTTTTTTATTCCCGACCGTTTTTCTTTATTTAATTACCTCCACCTTGTTCTCTGGATGCTTTCCATTATCGGGGTGTCGATCTCTCATCACACGCGAATCCAGTTTTCCAAATTTGCAGCTCTATTTCTTTTGCTAATTAAACCTGCCCAAAAAAGCATTTAAGATTCGCGGCAACAAAATGGAAATGAGACACGCCATTTTTTTTTTCTTCCCCCAAATCAAATAAAAACAACGATCACGTGACTTGCTTGTGAATCGATTACCTACACAGAAAATTACTCGTTTCGATACAGTAGTCCGTACATTACAATCTTACGAATATTTTACAATTTAAAAATTACCATTCCTCTTCCTTCCATCAAACTCGCTTTTATGACCAAGCGTAGCGTGAGGAATGCGCCTCAGATGACCCAACGCCTACCCCATCTTTCTTTCTTCATTTCCTTTGCCTCATTACCTATAGAAAACGGGACTCCTGAAATCAGTGTGTCTGTGCGCGTCTCATCTGCTTTCAAATTACATTTTAACCATTGAAGGATTCCTCGAAGCTTTCCCTTACAGGCATGAATTATTTTAAAAATTTTTCATGTGGTTCCCTGTCGTCATGACAAAACTGCCATAGATAAGAATGTTAGAATTTGATTGCTGTCTAACAGTGCTTCGCAATCCACCATAATTTGCGCATGTTTTTAAGTGATAAAGTTTAATTGGATTTATGTAATTACTACTTGTGGCTTTTATTAATTTCTAAAAAAAATTTGCAAACAAATAAATAAAAAGAAAATCCATTTTGAATCAACTAATTCAAGCGATAGTATTTATTTCAGCTGTAAACGACTTTCAGCAAAAATGTAAACTAGCACTAATATTAATAAATGAAGACCATAAGTTCACAGGTGATATCAGGAAGCTGTTTCGCGCTTTTAGTGCTCATCGACTAAGTCACCTCTTGCTGTTGACTTGACAATTACTAAACTATGAAGACCCGTGAAATATTCACGGAAGTAAAACAAATTCCGCATTTTTGAAATACCGTGAAATTTTTGAAAAAAAAATAAAATTGATTTACCTGTTTCAACAATAACAATAACGAATGTCCAACAGCCAATACCAATAATCCTCCCTGGGCAACAATGACAGCACGTGTTCCCCTACTGTTGAGTAGTGAGCAAGCGGCTATCTCAGAGTTCAATGGGATAGAGTTCAATGTATTTCAGCCGAAATTATGTAAAAACCGAGGTTTTACAAACTCTGTAATAAATTTTGACGCATGAACTTCATGCATTTGAGTGTAAACTTCATTTATGTGTAGAAGAAAATCTCAATATACTGATAATGATTGTGTAATCGCGCTTCGTCGGGCTGAAATGGGGAAAAATAGTAGAGCGCCATGTTTACAAATGGGCGTGACGTCACGACTGACGTGCTCCAACGCTGCACTGTGATTGGTTATTTCTCCGACTCTGCTTAGAAATTTACAAAGATCCGTACAATTTTTGCCTATTAATAGTATGATTTAATCGGGTTTCAAAAGATACAAGATCGAGGCTTATTTTTCGTGCTTAGAAATAAGTACTGTTTGTTGACTTAACGGTATGCTGAACTGGCTTCAAGAAATTCATTGATTTTAATCTTTTCCTGTTTATGTTTAGTTTACTGTATTTTAAGAATCACCGCAGTTAAAACCCAATCACGAACTCTTGTTGGTTTTTGTTTTGTTTTGTTTGTTTGGTTTTTTTTTTGCCCCAACGCGTTTGATTTGCATTAAGCCATGTGTTGTTGTTCTTAGCTAATTTGTTGTTCGTTCTGTAGTCATGGTAACGACGGGTGTACAAGAAAATTCTAAACCTCGGTGAGAAATAATGACTTGCTTATATATTCAGTAGCACTTTAGAAAATAAAAAAAAATAAAAAAATACTTTAATAAAGTGTGTAAGAATCGGAGTGGATCAATTAGTCGGCAGATATCGCCGATACATCGATCCGCAGAATGAATGGTTTGTAAGGTTATTGACGTGACAATAATACATTACTCCTTCAAGATCATTGAGTTATTAAAGTAATTTACTCTTTTTATTGATTTTCTGTTTCGAAGTAAGCTAGTTAGTGGATGCATCGATATAATTGGAATTCTATTTTTGCAAATCTTTGTCATTGTCCCATTGCTTTATTAACTATCAGATACGTGTAAGAGATGATTTGGAGTGTGTTTATCATAATTAATTCCTTGGATATCCTTGAAGTTTTGATAGACATTTGAAAGTTTAATTTAAAGCACATTTTATATTTATTTACTTATTTATTTATTTATTTATTTATTTACTTATTTATTTTATTTATTTATTTACTTATTTATATTTAACTGTTATCAGAATTAAATCATCCAAACAAAATAAAATATTTCTTACGTTGAAATGAAGCTTTGGTGGGTGTAAAGTAGCTCCCTATTTTAAATTGCTAATAACTTTCATATTAACGTAAGCAAAGATAAGAAATAAAACAAAAGAACAGCACCTGAATCAAAATCAAATTGCCTTTCCGATTTAATTATTAGGAGAGGAGTAGGGTACGGCCGTTTCGTCCTTCAATGGACTCTTCAGCCCAACCCTGCCTCTCCCGATAAAAAGACTCGGAAAGGCAAGATCCTATTGATGTGAGTCAATATCTTTGCTTTTGTTAACGAATTTCGCAGCGCGTTAAACTTGTGTTATAACTTTCCTATTTATTGTTCAATTCTATCGAGCTAAGTTCGTATTGAAAGCTGAAAATGTGAGAAATCGTCTGCTAATATTAAAATTCAACGTAGGCGTTTTCTACCAGTTTCTGTAAACGTCTGGAAATTTCTGCAACTGACTTCTGCATAAACTGTGGTGTTATTTTTGTTTAGCACCTGTTTAATTCTGTCCTCCAGTTCATCAAGAGTTCGAGGTTTGGTGCGATAAGCCTCCTCCTACGCCCACCCCCATAAGAAGAAGTCGCAGGGGGTGAGGTCAGGGCTCCGACCACGACGATCCAACCAACGTCCTGCAATTTGGTTGTCAGCCATTCACGGACAGCGAGCGCAGAATTTGGTGGGGCTCCATCTGGTGTAAAAATCAAATTGTTGAGGTTGTCTCAAGTTGCACAACAGGCCAAACGAACAAAACAAAAGTTACTTCAAAATAATTGATCAATAAACAGAAAAGTTACAGTCAAATAACAATAAGGAGTTCTTTACATCCATCCTATAGGTTCTACGCGGGGAAGTTCGCGACAGGCTATACAGTAAAAATGTAATTATAAATGATTAACATAAAAAAGAAAATAAATTTTCCTTTTCTTCAGCTACAATCGAGTTTTGGTTGTGTCACAGATGTAGCTGACTACTCTAAATATTGACTTACAGTTTTATTATTGCATCTTAAAGTACTCATCTGACAGATAAGCTTTCTCAAATATATAAATTGAATTTATTTCCCTATCATTCTCCTTTATTGGTCAATTAAATTTCAAAATTTTTTATTTCATTCAAACTTTGTAATTTCAGTAGGTTATTTATTCAAAATTTGCTAAAACTTTCCTTACAATTCTTAAGAAAACGTAGTCTACCAAATTTAAAGTTATAGTAGAAAATATTTCTCTATTTTATTTTTCCTGAATTTTTATTTTCTTCAGTTTACTGGATGATGAAACCATCTTCAAATGAAGTTGGTTGAACGAAAAATTAGTTAGCGCCTGCTGTTTCATTATTTATTTATTTATTTATTTATTTATTTATTTATTTTATTTTATTTTATTTTTTTTTATTTTTTTTCACATAAATGTTGTTACTTTGGTATATTTTTGTTCCAACTTCGTAATGTTATTTTGTCATTGCAGTTTACCTGTACCTCTTTTCCGGGTAGTATTTCGCGGAAATCTCGTTTAAATAATCGAAAACTTACATTCTGCAGTGAAAGCTTCTTAGCGATCATAATGACACGTAGAACGAAACTATAATTTTTTGATAGACACTTCTGCTATCAAATTTCGTCAACATCTGTCCAAATTTTTCTGAATTTCTAATACCCTATACAACAAAACGTGCTTCGTGAAAGCTAACGCATCTCACCTTAAATGCAGGCCATTTATTTTGTTAATTTAAAAAAAGCACAATTTCGTAAGTTCGTCCACCTCAATAAATTCAATTCAGTAAGACTGTGCAGTTCACCTAATTAGGAGTCTATATTATTGAAAGCGAAGATGGAAAAAACATATTTTGATGTTGATTCTCAGAAAAGTTCGTGCCGTTTACGACATTTGTGTTCTGTTGGTGAATTGATTACATATAATAGTCTTTGTTTCCCTAATACAATCCGTGGCTATAGAATTCTTGACATTTTCTCTGTATTATTATCGAGAGATATATTCTAGTTCCTATATAAGCGTCAGACGAGAAGACAGCTGCCGCAGTGTGAATAGGACTATTTATGTTTAAATTAATTACATTAATTAGCTTTTGGAGTCGCAGAAGTACCTTTTTGGTACTCTCTGTACACCTCCCTTGTAAAGGCCCTTGATTTAAGCCGATATCCCACCAAAGACGTTTCGGGAAATTGCTGAGCCTCGCTTTCATCCTCGGTGTTATCGAGGCTTTGCCGCCTGATGCCAATCATCTCCACCAAAGTCCCATTTCTCACCTTAGCGAAGCTGATCTGTATCTCGCGCGCGCGAGGGAGAGAGAAAAAAAAAAAAAAAGAAACTAGAGAAGAGGCAGCAGGCGAGAACTCCGTGACTAGAGCGTCATACATCATTTGTTTAAATGGCGGAACGGAAGATGTGCTAAACCCTTTCAAGACAACCTAAATTGCAAAGAAATATTCACGCGCCTTTCCCCCAATGCTCCAGGGTTCTTTTAGAAGGCGATAGGACTTAAAATCAATTAACGTAACGATAGTCGAGTTATTTTCGCCGTCATCTTTAATTAGCGCCGCGACCAAACAGTTTGAGATCACGTGATTTATTACCGACTCGTGCACCTACAACAGTCCCTTTTATTAAAAGTAATAAAGTCTGCAATTGTGTCGTCAGAATTAAATCATTTTTACCATGAAATTATTATTGTTGAAGAAGATGAGAAATTAGAAGAACACAATTTAAAAATTCTCTCCTTCAAATGGCCCGGAAATTTAAGGACATATCCAGTTTTTTGTTTTTGTTTTTTTTTTTTTGTTTACTTAATTTTACAAAAAAATAAAAATTATTATTTATTAATAGATTCCAAATTTATACTCATTTAAGTATAATATTGTTACCGTTCATTTTCTTTTTTTTTTTTTTTAATATTAAAAATTGCTTTAGCGAACTTAATTTGAAACGAAATTATTAATGACTTTTGCCGTAAAGCATTTTTCCACGATTTGACGAAATGGAATGACGTAACAATATCGCGGATCTCCTTTGAAAAACCACACTCTTTATACATTAGCTGGATGGATTCAGAATTGTTACACGTGTCCTCCAAATGAAAGTTGGCCGGCGGAAGTTTGAACTGCGCAGCCCTTCCGGTAGCTGATCAATTATGTTTTCCTGTCACAATGGACGATGGCGTCTGTGTTCACTGAAAAGACACGTTGATAACGCCAAATTAAAACTTCTCTCGACTATTTAGCGTTATTTCAATACCAGTTGCTAACAATAAGTATTTATATAAATAAATAAATATATATTATTTATAAATACAATGCTCTTTTGCAAAGTAACAAGCGATTACCGTAATGGCGGCGTCCTGTGATAAACTCATACGGAAGTGCCTGACCAGACTAATCGATGATACATGCGCAGATCTCACAAAAACAGGGCGGCCATCTCTCATTTGGAGGACAATAGACATGTAAATATGTAATTTGCATTTTTATAAAATAGAAATTAACAGTGGCATCTCTTATAAACAACGTAATGATATTCAAAAAGGCGTAATGATGTTCGAAAAATGCATAACATTCTGAAGCGTTAGCTCACGATCTTGGCACAACGTCTGTTCGCAAACAGAATCATGAACACTTGAACTTTGAATATATATTCCTGTTTTTAAGATACTGTTTGCTTTTATTCTGTTTATGATTTTAGATGTTATTTAGAATTATTCGTTATTTCAATCTGTTTTTGCTGTGAAATTGCACACGGCCATGAATTGCTTGTTAATGACGTATTCATGTTTTAATGACGCGCAATTGCAGAGGACATTCATCTGTAGGCGGAGCAGTTTTATTATACTGAGAGGATCCGTCAAAGCACTGATCAGTCCGTGTTTACAGTTTAGTTCGGGGGAGGGTGGGGGGGCTTTGCCGTATTTCACTCATCTAACAGTCTCTATTTTATTTTAAAAAATCTCCACAAGATGCCTGAAATCCAATACGCCTTTGAAACTTATATAATATATATATCTTATCTTATATCTTAAATATATATATATATCTTAGATATTGAAGCTTTGCAGAAATACAAAAATCCTGATGCCTAAAATGAAATATACTTAGATTAAATGAAAATCACCAAGATCCAAAATTTCGTTTACATACAAAAGCTTTCGGAGACCTTGTGCGGCTCCCTTGTCAATTGTAATAAAAACGGGTTACAATGATGTGAATGAGAAAGAAATTGAAATTGTAAGATTACTTCGAAATGGGAGAGGAAAGCACTGCAGACAGCTTAATTGTTGTGATAAAAAAATCAGAATTTTTTAAAATAGAAGTTAAATTCTTGTAGTTTTAAATTTTAAAATGTATTTTGATTTATAATTGGTAGTTTTAATAATAATAATTTTCAAAATTAGACAAAATATTTGTTATTATTGTTTTAATAATATGTTTTACACAAACTACCCAAAAGTTTTACAATTGAAAATTGAGCCGATTCAGAAAGATCATTTACTCTGTTTTATTCCGTTTAATATCTAATAAGTATTTACTTTAATTTTTAATATTTGATAAATTTAATTATTTATTTATTTATTTTATTTTTGTAACTTATAAGAGAATCAACAAACATTTCTCAAAGACCATAATTTTACATCAATTTTACTATTTTTTTTTAAACTGTTGAGAAAATAAATAAAATTTATTATATAGACAAGTTTTAATTAGTTTCTTTTCTTTTTATATATATATATTGTGACTATGATTATAAAAAGTTGTCGGAAGATTATTCTATAAAATTTCATAAAAATTTTGTCTTCCTACAAATTTGGAATTATTTTTATTAAAACTATAATATTATAAATGCAATAATTTTCACAGCAATAATATTCACGCTGTAATAAGTTGTAGATGATTCAGATATTATAAGAAAAAACACGATGGGTGTAGGGGTGATATACTCTTATCTTAGTATAAAAAACAATATAGATCGAAAACTAATCTGTAAAAATAGAATAGTAATTCAACAATGTTCCTAAACCGAACAAGCGCCGTATATCACAGCGCCCGCGTATTTATTCGAGTAATTAGCCCGTAATATTTTTCATGTTTTAGTTAGAGCTTTTTTTTTTTTAATAT
>JAFIDM010000005.1:16818896-16842700 GCA_023159025.1 Thereuonema tuberculata | reverse complement strand
AAAAAAAAACAACCCAACCTCCCTGTTGCTGACGTTAGTTGGTGTTGTTCATTCTTTTCAATAGTGCATGTGATTGACATCTCTCTGTGATGAGTCCCACCCTTTTTATCCTCGCCTGCAATTAAATGCACACAGAAAATTCTCGGAAATTCGTACCACATACTTTCGATTTTGAGACCGTTGGTGCAATGCTGCAGCGCCAGGAAAAAAACCGATTTCTTTTTGTTTTGTTTGAATCTATAAGAACGCAAAAAGAAAATAAAAGATATTAAAAACATCTTTCTACTGAGGACTTCTTTAATTTATTCTACGTTATTTATTATTGCTTTTTTTTGTCTGTCGATCAGAAACTAATTTACTAATACAATTGTTCATGCTTTTTAGCTTGATTTCGTAGGATTTTCGGTCTGTGTGTGTGTATGCTTGTCCATTTGTCCTTCTCCCCTAATAACTTTCGAACCGCTGGGTAAATCTTCTTGTAATTTAGCATGCCTATTTAAGGACCACATACGATCTGTCGTTTTGTATCTGACATGTTTTTTGCAGTTGAGTTTTTATCGAGGAATTGGCGCGAAAGACTGTTCTTGGCTTTCGTTGTTAATATTTAATGCAGTTCACGGGAAGTAATGTGGCCCCTGTCAGAATGAAATAACAAAAAACAAATTCACTGTGACATCAGTACAAATAATTCGTATGTCATTTTAACTCTCAACCATTTATGAATTAATTAGGTGCATTAAAAAGGAAAAATAAATACACAATTATTAAACGATATAAATTTTATCATACTTTTCGTTTATTGAAATGTTCTGTTAATTTGAATTTTTCCCATACGGTTGGGTGTCTTGTTACCTTACAAACGAAGATAAATTTTTAATAAGTTACAAACGTTTTTGAATATGTAAGCATCACTAGATAGAATTATCTACATCTCAAATAATTGTAGGACTGCTTCATCTGGCCGCCCTGTTGAATAATCTATATTACTATTTTACGGTGCTCACGCCGAAAGTTGAAACTCCCAGAATGCAAAACAGATTTCCTTTCCTGGCCGTTCGCTAACATTCAAATAGAAGAGAAGCGACCTCTTCTATTTGAATGTTAGCGAACGGCCAGGAAAGGAAAAATCTATAATCTGCGTTGCATTCTGGGAGTTTCAACTCTCGGCGTGAGCACCGTAAAATCTTTTTTTTCTCTGTCTGTCTATCCGGGGCAATTGTTAATTATTAGTTTCCCTTGCTGAGAAATTAAGATTATAAAATTTTGTTTTTTTTCGCCTTGCATGGAATTCGAACCGAGGACCTTCGTCCTCGCCGTCAGGAACGCTAACCATTGGACCACTGCTGGTCCCCAATATCCAATCCTACTTTTATTCAATTTGTTCGCGCGCTATCAAATAATGAGTTCATTCGAAAAGGAATAAAATATCACTTTTTGCCATAACCGCTTGGAATCGATTCTTCTTGGATTATCTCATTCTTCCAGGAGGAGACAGGGGGATGGCCTACTTCGAAAAAAAAACAAAAAGCAATCTAACTCCAATTAAAAAATAGAGATAATTACCCAATAGGCATGTCGCTTTTCAAGAGGACACTGGTTCAAAACTTATTGCAAACTAAATATTATATAGACAAAATAAAGTTGTATTTATTGAACAAAAAATAAGAAAAAAAGTTGTCAATACCGTAGGACAAAAATACGAGAATAGACCTAAAAAGTGAATGATTACATGTTTTGTTTATAAAATCCTTTATATAAACTCCTCCTTTATATAAACCATGAAATAAATATGAGAAGAATGGGAATTACGATTCCGTGCTTGACAGACGTTCAATTTTGATTCGCAGATGACACCATGAACGTGATTTTTACGATCCATAAACTTATTGTTTTGGAGACAATTGTTTCTGACAAGAAGCAACACGCGAAACTTGATAACAATCTAAAGCCTAAGGAAGCCTCCAAGCTTCTGCCGTAATGTCTTGTTTTGTAAATGAATAATGTTCTCACTGTTCAAAGCGACCACAAATGAATATTGATATGCTTAAGCGTTCAACAATGAACCAGTCACGTGAGCACGAAGCGCGCCAATAAAAAGAAGTGACACCAAATGTGAAATTCTACGAAAACGGCGAATCGAATTTTGTGCTCCTGCGAAAATGACGCGTTGAGGTTTTTGCGAAAGGTCCGTATTTATTGGTTATCTGCAATCACGTGACCGTAATAACAGGATTGGTTGTAATAGTTGATGCTCGTTTAACAATTGAAAAATCATTGCCTTGCATCGTTAATTTTACCATCTGAATTTTTAATAAAAGAAATTAAGAAGTACTGTATTTTATTAGAAAGATATTTAACTAACTAACTAACTAACTAACTAAATAAATAAATAAATAAATAAATAAATAAATAAATAAATAAATAAATAAATATTTCGTTTTTGGAAGCAAGGTTCTTCAGTTTTTCAATTCAGTATTCATATAAATTTTATTTAGCGTTATTGCTATATTTCATTATTTAATAATCTTTACTATAATTCATAATTTCTTGTCGTCAATTTATAAGTAATAAAAATTTCCAATTCTTTTTCATACTCATTAAAGTTCGGTCTCTAACTCCAATATATTGTAGTTTGTTGTTACATAAAGTTACTATTAAAGTTATATAAAGTTTATGGTTACCTGTTATCATCTTGAAATTATCTTTGTATTCTTTTAATTTAAATTTTATTGTAAAATTAATGATAAGATCCTGACAGAAGCATAGATTATATCACGCTGAAACGTTGTAATATTAGCTGTTTTAAGTTATTTTAGATTATAACTATAAGTTAATAGATTTCAGAAAAGCTTACATTTCGATTAAGTCCTAAAGATAGTTAGCAGAGTAGTGGTTAAAAGAAAATTGTGAATATTTTTTTTTTTCCATGAGACAATATTTGAAATTAAAAATGGCTTCTAAATGCCCTTCCTGTGTAAGCAAACACATTGAATCCAGAAAACCAATGTTTGATAAATTACCGCTGATTTAAGATGAAATATGCTATACTTCTGTAAATATAGTAAGTCTTTTGTTTATTTAATGAAATTCACAAATACAGCGGTAAACTCACAGTAAGAACTTGTTACTTCCGGAGTCGGAATCGGCGATTGAAATTTCGACAAAGAAACTTTGGCTTCACCTTTGCAATATACAGATCACCGGAAAATAAATAAATAAATAAATAAATAAAAAGGAAGAAATGTGTCTATTAACTGTATATTATATCTCCTCGAACTTATTTTAGAACATACTGTTACTTGTCAATTCTCGTGTTTCCCGCTCGAAGCAAAGTGAGTTCAGTGTCAGTGTAGTCGAGAAAAGCCCTTAAAGTGATTTCCACAGGATTATTAAACCCTGCATCATAAGAAGCCTTAGAGTTTTAGCCAACTGGAAGAAATTAAGCCTTCCTGTTCAATTCATGTCGTTCTGTTTACATATTTACGAAGATCTAAACGTAACTACAAGATCTAAGCCTAACTGAGAATACCTTGATGAGTTTTAAGTTGGTTTTTTTTTTTTTTTTTTTTCGTATATTTATTTTCTTTTATTTATTTTTTTTTCCCTCCTTTACAAAAGAACGTAAATCCTGTTAGTAAATGGAGCGTGCGAAACCTTGCATCTGCCAGCATTAAAAGTCCACGTAAGGTCTCACCCAAGTCAGCAAAAATAATACTTTGAAAAAAAAATATCCCGACGTCGACTATTTTTTTTTTTTCTCTCTCTTTTTAATAATTAAGGGAAGCTTTAAAGAGTTATGTAGAGTTCTTAAAAATCGATGCGCTATCTAATAAAAAAGCATATTTTTTTTTTTTTTTAATTAGAAATTTAAAACTCGAAAAAATTTAGATTTTTAAAATATTATTTTTCAGAGTGCGTTTGGTCTTGCTTTTTCATTATTACAGTGCAACTTGGATAATTCGTAGCTGAAGGGATCACTCCAAAACTTCGAATTATCCAAGACTTCGAATTAAACAAGTTACATCTTTTAACTTTAATTTCAGGTCCACTGAATGCTTGAAGAGATTATTCTGTCATTAAGTTAATATTTATTCAGAAAGATCATGGTATGAAAGGCTTAAACATTATATGCAGTCGGACCTCTATTTAACGAAGTCGCTAAATCCCGAAAAAAAGTTCGTTATATGGAAAATTCGCTAAATAGAGATTCACCTTTTAAAATTACTTTAAACTCCATAAAACAGATTTAAAATATATAA
Organism: Thereuonema tuberculata; assembly: GCA_023159025.1. Lineage (NCBI taxonomy): Eukaryota > Metazoa > Arthropoda > Chilopoda > Scutigeromorpha > Scutigeridae > Thereuonema > Thereuonema tuberculata. The sequence goes on along the minus strand of JAFIDM010000005.1, from coordinate 16,838,441 downwards.
ACAATAAATATTATTAAAAAAAGTAATAATTTTAATGACATGAAGCATACATTATCATATGCATACTTAAAATTTACTAATAACGTCTGTTAATTTTGTCTGAGTTTTTTTTTTTTTTTTTGAAAAAGTGTTTCGGTCATATTATGTCTCGCATCTTTGCAATGCACTAAAAACCCCTTCAGTATTTTCTTCAAATTGTAATCCGCGTCGGATTGTTTCAAATAATTTTAGCATTTCATCATACGACGGTTTTTTTTTTTTGTTTTTTTTTTTTTTTTAAATTTCTGCATCATGATCATTTTCATTTTGATCATCTTCATCTTCATCGCAGTTCACAGCTGTATTGTTTTTATTTTTCTCACTGTCCAAAATATCCGATCCAGTTAGTGTTCGCGAGGTCTCAAGTTCAAATCAAGTGAAAGATTATCATCAATCAGCACATCGTCGTTAATTTCTTCTTTTTCCCTCAGCTGTATCCACATTTCTTTCATTTCCTCTAAGGGAATATTAATAATAAAAACATTTCAAGGAGAAAAAAAAAATTATATACCACGAAAGAGTTCGTTAAATAGAAAATGCACTTCGCTATTTGGAGGTTATTTTACGAAGAAATTAGCAAAATGTTCTTGGTTCCAAAGAAAAGTTCGCAAAATAGAGAAATTCGCAAAATAGAGTTTCGTTAAATAGAGGTCCGACTGTATATGTAAACAAAATAAGATTTATATGTAAGCTACAGTACATATTACATTCAATACAGAAAATTATAGTTTTTCAAAAAATTGTGCAATGTCTGATTGTTTTGTAGAATTCAGTCGCTTAAGGTTAGCAAAATTATCAAGCATGTTTAGTGAACGGAAAACAGCTTCACTTACGTTGGTTTGTCTTTCAATGTAACGACGAAATTCGGCGCTATCCCGTACTCGTTGGCGATTTGGCATTTCTTCTTCACACCTTTTCCACCTCGCGAATGACGGCGACCTTTTCAGCGAACTTTAAATTCTTGTACATGCGTGGTTTACTGAAAGACATGGTGACACCGACAGCAGGAAGCTCGAATGGCGTCTGAAGCGTCACTTGTCGAACGGTGGCGGGAAGGGGATTTCAGTTGTCACGAGTCGAATTTTTTAACGATGAAACGCCGAAAAGTCGTTATGGTTTGAAATTTTTTATAAAAAAACTTCGAATTAAAGAAGTTGAACTTCGAATTATCCACGATTTTTGTAACCTTGATTTAATAAGAAATTCAAGGGACTAAGAGAAATCTTCGAATTAACCACGATTTCGAATTATCCAAGTTGCACTGTATTATGTTTCCTGAATGCTAAATTATTTTTTAAATTTCAAATCTTTTTTTTATTTTTTGGCATTTTCGATGTTAATTCCTTTTCGAACCTGGAAAGTTGACAGGTCAAGGAAATTTAAAAATGTTTGAATATTATATTTATTATTGTTGTTTGCTTTGTGCGTTCCCACTTTCGGGAGCGGAAAAGGGATTCATAACCTTCCGCATCTTTCTGAGTCTATTGTCGTTGGGTGAATCTGGCTGATGAGTCCCAATAAGGACGAAATGGCCGTCCCATATTTCCCTCGATGATAGGCTTATAATTAATTTTATAGTTTTATAGTTTTAATCTAATACTGTAAGTGTTTTCTTTAAATAGTATTTTTCAAGAAAAAAAACAAGACTGCACTGAAGGTTTGTGTGCGAAAACAGTCTTTTTTTTTTCTTTAAAAATATTATTAAAAAAAAAACACTTACAGTATTAGAAAACTATAAAATTAATTCAGAATTAATAAAAAAAAAGATTATTCCAGACATTTCGGAGTTATGCCTGCTAATCGTCTTCAGCATTTTTCTTTTTTTCTTATTGATATAATAAGCTGAATATTATGTTAGATGGATGGATGAATGTGGTTTAGATGGTATTTCACAAATAAATTAAAAATATACTAAATTAACCAACATTTTTTAAGTCGAATGCTCTCTAATGTTGTAAGAGAGGCATAAAATAAATAAAAATGAAAAATATCTTCAGTTAAAAGTGAGATTTTACAATCTACAATGTATAATGAAATCAGTTGACAATGCTAACATCGAAGTACACAGTCCTACGCAAATCAATATTAACTTTCTAAGTCAAAGATATATTGTAATGTTTCATACGAGTCTTACAGTGCTCGTGCTTAAAGTTGAAACTCCCAGAATGCAAATCAGATTATAGATTGTCCTTTCCTGGTGTTCGCTAATATTGAAATAGAAGAGAAGCGACCTCTTCTATTTCAATGTCAGCGAACGGCCAGGAAAGGACAATCTATAATCTGCTTTGCATGGGAGTTTCAACTTTAAGCGCAAGAACTGTAACGTGTTTTGTTTATTAGAATAATATAATTTTTAAGACTCTTTAGCTGCTTGCTTTGAAACAGCATCGTAATAAATTCACTAATAAACACATTGAAGGTTGAGACCAAGTGTTTATTAGTGACATCCCAGAACGACTGTTTCTCGCTTAATAGGCGATCATCAGCTGGGTGTAGTCACCAGTAAACAGCAAGGTCTCAGTTCACATGTGAATGGAAACTCACTAATAGTTTAACACAATCTTTTTATTTTAGCCTGCTTTCTTATAGGAAATAACGCTTATCAAATCATTTAGTCTGTGTGTGTGTGTCCGTAGTAAGTTTTGAAACGATGGATGGATCTTCTTGAAACATGGTATGCTTATTCGAAGACTCGGGACCATCTAATTTACATTTGAAATCTTTTTCAAATCCTTGTCCTAAGATCAGCGCGAGAAAGCGATAAAACTTCCCATAGAAAATCAATGGAATGTAAACAATGGAATTTCTATCTTATTTCTGTTATTGTCCTAAACAATCAATATTTAATGTTAGCTAATCCATTGTACGTGGGGTTTAATCCTATTACAATTAATCGAATTTATAAAATTCAAGTAAATAAAGCGGGCTTTTTTTTTTTCTTAAAATGGAAAAATTGTTCTGTTTTTATTTAGTAGATATTGTTAATTATATAATTGGAGTAGAAATATATTTTTTTTTTCTTTTTTGTCATTTTCATGATTATTATTTATTTTTTCCCTGAAGAAATTTTAAGAATCACGATTTTAGCAAAGTAGTTTTTAAGTTCGTTCAAACTTGTTTTGTTTTTGTTTTTAAGTTTCGTATGACGGCGAAATAGAATCTTTATAACTTACAGTAGAACGAGGTATTCGTCAAGTATTGATTTTCCAGACAGTAGAAGCTAAAATATACTTGCATTTTAGCCATCTACGATGTATTTCAGCATTTTCATTAGAATGCTTTGAGCACTACAGACACATGAATTGACTGAGGTTGAATTACCTGGCCTCTACGAACTCCTGACCTCACGCCGTTTTTTTTTGCTGCTTTTTCTAGGAGAAAAAAAAAACTAAGAAAGCTCAGAGAAAGTAATGATTTTTAGGCTTTACTATCACGAACTGCAAACTTTTTACAGAATATACGTGCATTTGTAAAAATATATAGTCTATAGTTTTTAATCTATTCGCAAAAGTTCCAGCTTATTGGCCTGTTATTAGTTTGTAAGGTAAATTGAACAAGAACGGATAGGATTATTTCAACCGAAAATTGCAATTTTAAAATTAATTTCAATTTACAGTCCTATTGAAATCAAAATCTATTGAATTGATAGAAGTAAAAATTGGAAAAAAAAAAAAAAGAAAACAGTAATTACTATATTTACTATTTCATGAATTTTTCAGTTTATTACAAAAATATTGCATATTAGTTGTTGTTTTTTTTTTGTTTTTGTTTTTTTATAAATTGATTGCAATTTACCTAAGTCATAAAACTTAATGAAAGTAAAGTTAAGATCTATCATAATTTCTAATCAAATATAATATTAGTAGAAGCAAACGCTTATAAATTTTCAGTACAATTAAAAATTGAAAATGTGTTTGTTTCAAAATGCGTCAGGAATTTCTCAACTAGAATTACAAAATCTTTATTCCATATTTTTTCTTCTTTATATACGGTATTTATGAAGGAATGTTACAAATAAATAAGCCAGACCTGTAAAGCATTTAGAAACTGTGTGAATAAAAATGTGTTACGCTTCGAAAGATAAAAACAATGATCACTTTTTTTCTAAGTGATCATTTTTTTAAATTTACACTAAAAAGCGATATACAGTAGAAACTCATTATAACGGACTAATAGGGGCTGAAGGTTGTCCATTTTAATGAAAGTCCGGTTTATAACAAATAATTCTTATAGGGATGTAATGCAGCAGGGTGTACATCAATGAAAGTACAATAGTTAGCTATAAAAAGTGTTTATTATATATCAAATAAAAAACAGCCTTCAACATAGAAGGTTGAATTGAAAAAGATGTGTACGTATACACTGCATTAATCTTTAGAACAAGAAGGTCCTGGTTCATGTTGATTCTTACATTCATTGGTTTGATAATTTATTTTCTGCTGGGTTTGTTTGCTGCTTATTTCTTCAGTTAATAACTGACGGAGGTGCCGTAAGTGTTCGTAATATGCAAACATATTTTCAAACACATATGGTTGGAAATGTAAAACTCGTCAGATAAAAATAAGCATCCTTTATTATTATTACATTTTTTTTTAAAACTGTCCGTTATAAGCGACGTCCGTTATAATATGTTCTACTGTATTTACAAAAATTATCTTTCAAGTTAAGGCTATTGTTTTGTTTTATCATCCTACTTTCTGAATAAAGTAGTGTGAATTGAGAGTGGTTATTTATTTATTTATTTATTTATTTATTTATTTATTTATTTATTTATTTATTTATTTCTTCTAAATTTTTCGCAATCTGTCAAAAGTTATTCTTCAATCAAATTGCGCCCTCTGTCGGCCTCTTACAGAACTAGAGTTACTGCTGTAATAAACAGGAAGAGGGCGCAGGCATCGGGATGACAGGAAATGATGTCACAATGAACAATATACTGCTTTTTTTACTGCCCAGCATCGGAAGCGAAGATGATGGGAAGAAGATATATACGTTCCAGAAATCGTCCATTTTGTTTCGACTTTTGGACGAAAGAATATGAAAACGTTGGTTTTTTTTACCAGCATCTTATTTTTTTTTATAACAGACCGACTCCAGACGAAAATGAAGAAGGAAACAAATGGCTTTGGGTTAATTGTTACATTAATTTATCTAATCAAACTTACGATTCGAAATAGTGTAATTCCTAGGTTTGTCCGTCCATCACAGTAACGTCTGCTCTCCAGTAGGTAACAGCCAATCAGATTAAGAGCTGTGATTCTTGAACTAACAGCTTGCCGACGCTCGTCTTAATTCACAGAACTCAGGTGTATCTTAGGCTTTGGTCTCCCGCGTTTGCAAAATTATACATACGGGGCCTCATAGCGTTAGAAACTTGTGTAAAAAGGGCCCTCGAACAATGTGGTAACCGCCTTTGATAGACCTATTACGTAATTAAGAATTTACAGTGTTAAAGAAGGGGTAAATAATTTATTCCAATTACTGCGCCCATATATTTTTCATCGAATTGATATTCTACTAGAGAGAAATTGATTCCTGTCTGCATTCCTTCAAAACAATATCAATTTGCAACGACAAATTCTTACAACTACATTTTTAGTTTTTGACTCTCATATAAGCTAGTACTAGAACTAAAAAAATTGTTCATCTTAAAAATTGTTTAATTATTGTGTGGTAACTTAACTTAATAAGTAATAAAAATCAAAGAAAGAAAAAATAGAACCCAGTATTTGAAACTTGCAGCAATGGACCACTTGAGGATAGGCGGGGCTTCGTAGTTACAAAATATCCCACCAGGCAACTGCTTGGCTTGTGGGATAAACAAAGCCATGTGCTTTGTTTTAACCCGTGTAGATATAGAGAAGGCTATATATTATAGCCATATATAATAATGCTATATATTACATTAAAGAAGGCTATTCCAAGCGTTTTACAGAATTATTACAATAAGGAACTGCACAGTACTGAACCATTCTGTCTTGAAATATCAAAAATCGACGATGTTTTGAGTACTTACTCGCCCTATGGGCTTTCTGTTTGTTTATCCCACAAGATCTCTCAGCATGTGCTTACACGTCTAATTAAGTAATGTTGTTTTGTTTTTTTTTTCTGGTTAACTGGTATGTATTTGTTCAGTCGTTTGGATGGCCCCTAAACCCAGTCTTACACCTAAATAATGTTTTTTTTTAGCCTAATTTTCTATAGTCAGTCACTGTATGTATGTGTTTGCCTCCCACCCCTTCTGATGGATCTTTTAGAAACTTGGCTTTGCTTTTTTAGAGACAAGAGACGATATATGAAAATTTCCCTTGTTTAAAAAATAGACAAAACGTTCGAACTGAAGTCGGATTTATCTCAATAACTTAAGCAATTCATATTAATCTGTCTATTAATTCTCGTAATATCTGCGCGAGTTTTAATAAATATAAAATAGTTGAATTTAAGCAATTTTAGTAAAAGATACAGTTTTAATTATTTGTTTCTAGAAAATATATTTTTTTATTGTTTGTATTCAGCACATATAATTTAAAAATAAATGAATATATTTATTTGAATTAGAATCTTAAGACACACAAATTAAAACTTTGAAATTAACACAAACTAGTTTCTGATTGTCCCTAATGCAACCTTTTTCATTGTGGGGAGTCACACAATAAGCAACCCCAGATAACCAATAATCGATCTTTACACAGTCCGTGTAAAGATGACTCGATTATTATAAAGACATTGGTGTTATAAAGACACTGGTGTTATAAAGACACTCGTTTGTTGATTGAATCCTCACATTGAAAAAGGCTTGTATTAGGAGCTGTTCGAAACTAGCCTGTGTTAATTTTAAAGTTTTAATTTGAGTGTTAGTCCTGTGTGTTTTAAGACTCTAATTCAAATAGATTCATTTACACACGTTAAATGCAGTTTGTTTTAAATGAAGACATTTATTTGCGTTATTTGCATTATTTACAAAAAAAAAAAAAAACATGTTTTAAGAAAATAGACTTCAAGTTTTTTCAAGAACTTTTTGTTGGAGTATCTTTTAAATAAATGAAAACAGTGAGTTAGATTTACATTCCAAATTCGAAATGCACAAGTGTTGAACAATTCAAAGAAAGAATAAACAATGAAAATAGAGACAAATGGACCAGACTCGACATCAGTAACATTAAAATCGTAAAGGAATTTTAAAATCAACGTTGACGTAAGAGACGTAAAACTGCTGATACTATCCATCCAATCAGTGACTAAAGAACGTAACGTTCCATAGGCACATCGGAATTCACGTTGACGCACTAATCAAGAAATGGCGAACCTAAAAGGGCCAAGATAAGAATGGAGCTGGCAATCGCACCCTAGAGGGACACGGAACGTTCTTCTTGACTGTTTCGTGGTCAGTGACGATGTCTCATTTGGCGGCAAAACACGGCTTCAATCGAAAAATGCGAACGTTCTACTGCTTTGCAGGCTGTGCTGTTTGCAACCCTTCTGCCAACTTGGCCTTTAGGTGCAGGAGAGATCTCAACTACCGTTAGGCCTAAAAGCGTTGGCTTTCTGTTGTCTCAACTCAATTTCCTCGTCACTGCTACACTTAGTTGATCTCTTTTCGGCCGACTTTGTCGTCAAGGCAAAATGGTGAACGAAGAGGTCACCTTGATCGGCAGATAAATGGAGTCTTTCGTTCGTCTCAGTCCTCTTTCCGAGTTCCGCTTCATGGCTTTCAATGAAAAAGCAATGAGTGTGTAACAATCTTGTGTTGTCTTCCATTTTAATAGTACAGTAACATCTCATTCTGTAGATGCAGAATTGAAAACAATAAATATTCCATTCAGTCACTGCCATGACAAATAAATAAAAATCATTAAAATTTAGAAACCAATTCCAAATTTTAAGGACCATTTTTGTCTTTTTAAAATAGCTCTTTTTGCAGCCTCATATCGCAGGGTCTAGCGTTTGAGACAAAAACCCATAACATTCAATTTTAACTCTGAATATGAATGTGCGTCCGTCTGTCTGTCATCATGATAACTGAAACTATATATCCCAGAAAGCTGAAATTTAAATGAAAATGAAATGTAGCCGTAGGTTGTTATACGGAAGAACCTATTAATTTTGGTACTGGAGGACCAATGTAATAACGAGCTATAGGCTAGAAATCGCCAACGTACGTGAATAAGCTGTTCTTTTGTCAGTGAGCATTTTTTTTTTCCTTTTTATTTACAGTAAAACCTCGTTAAGTCGTCATCCGTTCAAGTCGTCATTTTCCTTTGGTCCCGACAAGGTCTCATACACAATAATGTAAAATAACCCTCGTTTACCCGTCACTAAATTTAATTCTACTCGTCACGGATAACTCGTCACCCTCAAAAATGGCTAAAAGCATCTTTCTTCTCCATTTTGCATGCCATCGTGTTGTCTTTTCAACCCCGCCCATTCACTTTAAGAAAGCCAAGCCATTACGGGGAATTTTCGACCACGCCTGTCACTTCATTACTTTCCTACCCCTTCGGGGTTCTTGGAATCTCGCTGCTAATCATTCAAAGCACACTTCTCGATGCGACTCTGTCGAGTGTAGACGTTTTTCTTGACCGCTCCTGAGTGTGACTTCATTTCATAGCGAGTAAGCCCCGCTCTAAGGGCTATTTTTTTCTTTTGCAATTTCGTAGTTCGATTACGTTTTTAACATGCAAGGGAAACGAAACTTAACTCGTTATGTTTTAAAGAAAAAAAAGACTTAATTGCACTTTTTGAAAAATCAAATGTTTCGAAAACAGCTTTTGCCAAAGAACACTATATTCCCAGGACTACATTAAACGATATTCTTTCATCGAAACAAGTAATTGAAGAAGATAGTCGACTGCAAAGACAAAAGAAAGAGAATGAGGAAATCGAAGTTTGACGAGATCGAGGAGGTTTTAGTTCGATGGTTAAAACATGCCAGATCGCAAAATGTGCCGATTTCTGCCGTGATTCTCAAAGATAAAGGCACAGAAATTGCTGAGGAGTTGAACATTGAAGATTTCGGCGGCAGCAATGGTTAGCTGGAATGTTTCAAAGATAGACATTGCCTTTCTTTTAAAACGATTAAAATGTAGTAACTATAAAAAGTGTTTTTTTTGTTTTTTTTTTCCACTCATTTATTTGCATGTATTGATTTCAGAAAATCTTGTTTTTCTCACCAAATCTTAACAGCAATTCATGAAAATACTGTATTTCAGTATATTTTTTTTTTTTTCAAAAATGCCCACTCCGCCTAAGTCGTCACTCCACTTAAGTCGTCAAAAATGTTTGGTCTCTTGAGTGACGACTTAGGTTTTACTGTATAATATTTTATGCGCTCTTAACACGAGGATATTCGAAGATTGGCAAACCAACTGTATCTTATTTTAATGCAATAGTTTTAATGAATAAGTTTTAACGAATATTAAAATTAAAGAATGAGAAGCCACCAACCCATAATGGGATAAATAATATAATAAATCTTTAATTTTCTTAAGAATTTACCTACGTTAGCGTAATTCATTTTTACAATTTACAGTTGCTATGCTTTTCAAGGGACTTTTCACGAAGGTTTAAGACTTTGCCTGTTACGAGACAACATAGTTAGTTGTACGATTGCTTCCACTGCTAATTCCTCAATTTGACAACCGATTGTGTAGTCTTTTGTTTTCGTTCGAATTACTTCGTTGACGTGACGTATCCTTCCGCTTCCGACTTTGTAACTGTACTTTTAACATTTTCTGGCCTGTGATTGGTGAAAAACAAATTCAAATTGTCCGTAAGTACTGTACAGCCAAACTTGGATAATTCGAACTTGTTTAATTCGAAATTCCGGATAATTCGAATTTTTTGCTCGGTCCCTAGAATTCTATATTAAAATAATGTTAAAAAATCGAGGATAATTCGAATTTTATTTTGGATAATTCGAATTTTTCGAACGATTGTCCTTAAAATATTACGGTAAAAATTGTTCCTGCGACTTTTCTCAGCTAAGGTGCATTATTTTATTTTAACGGATTTTCTAAGGAAAACAAAAGCGAGGGTTGGAATGTATTTTTGTATCAATTGATAGGTTGGAATCATATGCTATGACTCAAAGATTGCATTCAATGAAGCAATTAAAAATATCTGCCTTTTTTTTTTTTTTTAAAGTGATGAATAAAGCTAGTAAAAAATGTTTGATTTAATGAAAAAAAAAAGTAGCAGTATTCTTAGATAAAGTTTGTGTTAAAATCTTTGGTCGTGGAGTTAATCTTTTTTATTTATCTCTTCTGTTTGAGAGAATGTATGTAATTCGAATTTTTGGATATTTCGAACTTTTTCTCTGGTCCCTTCAATTTCGAATTATCCAAGTTTGACTGTAATTAAAAACACAGAAAACTAAGTTGATATTCACGTTCTACACAATAAATATTGACGCATCATTGTAAGTCCTAGGCTCCTTGTAAACTACAGTACTTTATTTGCGGCATCACAAGAATCCAACTTCGTCGCAAAATAAACCTTGATGCTTTCGTAGTAGATTGAGTAATAGACTAATCAACTTACATATTTTATTTTTATTTTTTACCAGCAATTCCTCTTTTTTACAAAGTAATCAAGCAGCATTCAAAATTAGAAATTTGCAATTTAAAATAATAAAAATTAGCTGAATTTAAATACACATTAAGTAAGTAATGTGAAAAATAGAGTAATCATGAAAATCAATATTAATAAAAGAATTGTTCTTCATATGTTATCAGTAAAGTAACGATATATTTATTTAGTAATCTTAAAAATCAACAAGTCTTTGAATTATATTTTTATGGTAAATTTTATTTCCTATGATTGTGAAATGATTTATGAAATTGATTAACATATTATTAATGTAGTTTGTTTTTCACTGATATTATTATTACTCATAGGTTAATAGACGCTAAGTGACGTTCTCCATTATTATTAACCTCGTGGAAACAGCTCTCAAAGGATGTAATGGATCTGGTGTCAACCAATTGTAATGCCTCTTCTTACGCTTCGTAGAGTCCAAAGGGTTAGAACCAATAGGCGTTGTGGGTTTTTGTCTGACTTGTCTACCGATTCAAAGAACTCGACTCCTATTGGTTGGACTTTTAGGAAATAACTTTTATAGAAATTCGTCATTAGAACTTAATTTTGTTCAAATCCATCCATTATTTCAATATTTTTAAAAATAATAATAATAATAAAAAAAAAACCCACTTTAGATTTTGTGCAACTTCTGTTTATCTTAACATCGCCAACTATTAAAAAAATAACTAACTAAATAAATAGATTGAAAATTTTTGTGGAAATTACAAATGTTTTAATGCGTTCTGTTTAGGGAATTTTTTAGTCTAAAACCTTTTTAGAAATGACAATTTTAAGGTTTGAACATTAAGAATTTGGAGCTAAAAATATTTGAAATAGCACATATATATAAAGCCGGACAGTGATGTGGCATTTGAAAAACGCCAATACAAAGACCATATCACTGTTTCTATGAAGATACGGCCAATTTATCCTCACGTCATCAGCGGCAAAATTTAAAACAATTTAAAAAAAGAAAACCGCAAAATTCCAAGACTTTGCTCTTTTTTATTCAAAAACTACAAAACCACGACCAAACTACCTAAATTCTAAACAACAAATTACTAACCTTTTGGAATTTTCAATTTCATATATTATTCGTGTAATTCCTTTTCCCAAGTGAGCTAACAGATTTTTTTTTTTTTTAAATACAAATTTTAAAGTTATTTTATTTTTATACAGCAAAAAATCAAGGCCCCACACAAATACTTTTATAACAAGTTTATATAGTAAAAAAATCACCGTATGAACTTGTTATAGATGTATTTGTGTGGTGGCCTTGATTTTTTGCAATGAACAATTTACGTAAATAAATAAATAAATAAATAAATAAATAAATAAATAAATAAATAAATAAATATATTTTAATTTTACTTAAATTATTTTATGTAATTTTGCAGTATAGTCTTATATTTGTTTTAAGTTAATTTGTATCTCTGTGCCCCCCCCCCCCCCCCAACAAAGAATTCCTGTGATTGCCCATGACTTCCGCTATTGTGATTTCGATACATTGCTAATTGATGAACGTTTCAGATTGTTTATTTATTTAATAATAAATCTAATTATATATTTCACATTTGTTTATTTACTTTTTCAAGAAATTAAATATTCCATTTTGTTAATACTCCAAGTATGTATTAATGAATTGTATCATTTTGATGAAATTTGGTTGATGAAACCGATGGAAATTCAGTGAATTTAATAGGGATTTTTTTTCTGTGTTTTTGTTCGGAATATCTCGATCCATCGTAAATGCTTCAAAAATGCCTTTCACGTCCTTGATACAACGGCGCAATAAAACAAACCTCATTTTATTACAATCTGCAAGCGTTTCAACCATACTTTTCATTTTATTTCTGCCTTATTTGAAAACCTCAACACATTTTCAATCTTAAAGTTTCTATAGCTTATTTCTTAACAATTTTTGGGCGTCCATTGTTGTAAGCAGGTTTCGGCGTAACTCAAAATGTGATTGTGTTGCATGGAACAATGCATGATTTAGAGATATAATTTCGAAAAACAGCTCATATTTGAAAACAAGAGACACTCAGAACTCCTGGAGAACCTCGAAATGAATACTACCCAACTGAACCCCGTAATCATATCCGAGAAAAACTCCCTCCTCCTAAGAATGCCAAGTCATTGACGAATCACTCTCCGCATTGCTGGCGGACCTTTTTTTTTTTTTTTCCTTTTCTATCTCGTGTCGCCTTTTCTTTTGCCCAAGAGGCATCTTCTTCTCGGAGCGCCAACTTCTCCAACTCTTTCCCTGCGTTCACAGACCCCCTCGAAATCCTTCCCCCGTCGCTGCCAAATACTTCAATCACTCCATTTTAATTATATTTCTCCGCGAGATATGAGAGTAGCCACTGAGAAGCTCCTTTCGTGAGTCCAGCTTTATTACTTGGGGGGGAAAAAATAAGAAGACACATCAGCAACAATTTTAAAATATTTGCCGTGAGCCATGTCAAATTACAGGTGTGATCACATTGCAGAAATTTGTGTAATTTTCCCTAAGGGATTTTTTTTTTCCTAAAGTTTAAACTTAATTTTATATAATTTTTTTCCTTTTTTTTTTTTTTTTTTTTTAAATCTTATTATCAAGTTTCAAAATTATTGCTGTCTACATGGTCTCAGATTATTCTACAACTGCACCCGTTTGCGAACGAACGAAAAGAAAAGAAAAAAAAAACAAACCAAACCAGATTTTTACTTGTTTTCAATCAAAAACGTCTTTATTTTCAATCCAAAACACTGAATGAAGTTCATTGCAAGAATTTTGGCTTGATCTTTAAGTAAAAATATATTCAAATTTAAGTAATATTTATTCGAATATTAAAAACATATACTGTTAATTACTCCTAAGGCTCTTTATTAAGCCAACAGAATGAAACTGTTTTGGGTTTTATTGAATTTTTTTACATTTTATTTTTAAATGTAAAACATAAATAAATAATAAAATTTACATTCAAATACAAACTGACAGTATAATTGAGGGTTTGGGAGAAAAGTAAGCTTAAACAATTGATTTAGTGAAGAACAATTGATTTAGTTATTTTACATTTAAAATGATAATATTACCATTTTCGTAACAATAAACAACATATATTTATTGGAAAAATTCAGTTGAAAAATAAATTGACTAAAACCTCATCCCATAGTTTATTCCAAAACGCTGATACCTCTTTTATTTATTTATTTATTTATTTATTTATTTATTTAAATACTTCGTTTTGCAAAGCAGTTGCAGGAATTTGTAATCTTGTATGCTGCACCCAACAAAATAGTCCCAGTTCAAAACGTATAACCGAGCTATTATTGATGGCGCTTGTGTCATTCTATATGATGTGTATTCTATATGATTTGTATGTATTTTTATCAGTCAACGGTTGATAATTTTAGTTTTCTTTGTTCTAATTACATTATGAAATCCTGAATTTTGTTTCCGCCAATCGTAGGACAGGAAATTTTAGTTGAAAAAGCGGAAGATTATGTGATGTCACTTGAATAATTCCTTGAAACAGTCAGTCATTTTTAATTGAATGAATCAGTAAACGATAAATACACGATATGAAAACTAATAATGCTGCTAGATCGAAACGCTCTTAAAAAAAGCTACTGAGTCAAGTTAACTAACGACAACTGTCTATATACTATCATATCTTATTACTTTCAAATCTGCGAAATTACATTGAAACTATACGTTTTTCTGATCTAACACGAGCTTTATTACCTTCTTCTTTATTTTGTTTGTTTTCTTATTTATTTATTTATTTATGAATTTCCTCAGTGGATTGATCAAATTGTAAATCTAGAAGTATTTGGAAAACATGCTAAAACTAATTTTAGCTACCCATTTGGGAGCTATTGTGATAACGACCAAAATCGGTAGCTATTGCTTTTGTCCTGTCCGTCCGTCCGTGTCTGTCCTCCCATAACAACTCCCGAACGGAAGGTCGGATCCACAAACGGATTTCACCATCTTCAGAGGCCCAAACACCGTAGGAATAGGGTATTATCAGCCCTCCACCCCTATGATCAAGATATTTGCAATTGTTTTCATTGGATTTCCGCTATTAGCTTAAATATTAGAAATGCAACCATCTCATTTCAGTTTTAAGCTATAGAATAGCTTGATTCTTAACGTCTCGGACTCATATACGGAAGGTTGTCGGTTCGAATCCGCATATCTATTTTTTTTTTCTCATTGTCTGCGTGGGTTTCTTTTTTTTTTTTTCTTCTTCTTATTATTTTCCTAACGTTTTCTTAATTAACTTTTTTTTTAATTTTTCCTTACGTTAATGTACTTCTTTTTTTATTATTATTTTTAGTCTTCTGATTAAGATCAGCAGACTAATATTCCCGTTTTGTCTGTCCGTCTGTGAACAAGTATCGTTAATTTATCATTAAAATCTCATTAAATTATCATTAAGCACAACAATCGCACCAATTGCGTCTTTTGCATTCGCAACAATCACATTTATAGTAATTGATGTGATTGTTGTAGAGCTGCATTATAAATGTGATTGTCAAAAGGCGCAATTGTTGTGTTTATTGGAAATAAACACAAGGAAATTAAAGCAATATCAATGATCAGAAGACGTTGCTAAGCATTGTGATTGGTTTACTAATCGCTTTCTCTACCTTGTTTAAATTTTATTATTTATTATGGGTCGCCCTTAATTTATGCTTTATCACAAAATTATATCCACTTGTTTATTTTATTCAAATAACTATTTGAAAATAAAATTTGTAAGTATGTATATTGCGTTGTCAGAGGTTGTGGTACTATGAGCAACTGATTGTAGTTAAATAGAAATAAGCAATTTATTGTCTTCATAAAGAAAGACTATAAAAGTTAGTAAAATAACATTCAGATATTTTAAACAATATATGGAAAATATAAAAATTAGATAGGGATAATAAAAGTAAGTTTCCATGATTATTATCTTTTATAATTGGCATTGTTTCATTATTTAAAACTTATTAATTAATGATTGGCATTGGTTTTTTTTTTTTTTTTAACAAATTAATGTTGTCTAATTAAAGTATCAGTATGTTTTATTATTGAAAACATTTATTGTTATTTTTTCAATGTTGTATTATTAACATTTGTGAGGAGGCAGACACGTCTTTTCCTAATGTGTAATTCCCGAAGAAGTTTTTTGCTCAAAAAGACGAAAAATTAAAGTTGATATAAGATGTTTTTTCCAGTAATAAAATCTTTTTTTTTTATTATTTAAGTAATTTATCTATTTATTTACTTTAAACTGATTTCCAAACATATTTAAAATGAAAACTATAAATAAATGAAAATTATTTTTATTGTATTTTTTTTTATTTTTGTATTGAATTGTTTTTAAACTCGTCTTTATTTATTTATTTAATTTTCAGATTATCTCCTGGAAAGAAGTTTTATATTATTTAGAAGAAGGAAATGTGGTAAATAATAATTTCATTATATTTATTTTTAATTATAATTATTACAAATATATATTTTTATACCATACAAAAAAATCTTTTTTCTTTTCATGTTTTTATGTTCCCAAACTTATTTATATTGTTCACACACACATTAAATCGTAAGACAGGAACTAAAAATTTACGTCAATTCATTAATTTGAAAATATTATTATTTATTGTAAGCTTAATAAAAAGATTGTCACTTTAAAACTTACGATGTTATGAAATTTAATGTTTGACAGCATGCTAAGTTTCTTTGTAATTTTTGTCCCATAATTCAAGCACAAAATTAAATGAAATATAGACGTTGATGTTATTATCTATCAAGAACCCAACATATCTTGTTCCGTAGTGAAAAAGCAGAAGTAATTTAATCAACCCGAAGCATCTTCGCATAATCAAGGGAACAATTCTTTATGAGAAACAATAACTTATAACCATTTTCCTCTGATTACTTCAGAAAACTCAAAGAAAAAGCATCAGTTTTAGCGTTTGCTCATTACAGTACACAAGATGATTGGCGACAACAGCGATTTGATTATTTATGAGTCCGTAGCTAGCGAACCTAGCGGCCACTTCGGTTACTACTGCTGTTTTCCATACTAAAGTTGATCGATTCACTTTTTGTTTCAAGCAAATCATGGAAAGCGAAGGCATTTCTTAAATTGCTACAATAAACTGAATTGACAGTAATTTCCACAACAATAACGCTATTAAATATAAAATTGCAATAAACATTCCATCAGTTTTCTCGCAATAATGGTTAGATATTAGATTTATTTAATGAAGAAATAATTTGTTAGAATAACAAACAAACAAATAATAATAATAATAATAAATAATATTGTTTATTATGAACTTTAATATATAAAGAATTTTTGTTATTCACTTTAAAAAAAAAACTATTTTATAATTTTTCTTACTATTGATTCAAGAAAAAAAAAATAGTGGATTTTAAATTAGTTAAATTGTATTTATTGGTCTTTGACCGTTTTGATGGAACTGATTAAAAATCAGTATTTATGACTTTAAAAATTTATCGATTGTTTATTGATTAAAAATAATTATTGATTATTTAAATTTCAATTAACAAAAGTTGTGCAATAGGCTTTAAAATGGATTCAAAGCCCTGTTAGATTTTAAAAATCTCTATCAACAGGATGCTTAGAAATTTCTTTCAGATTTATCTTTTTTATAAAATAATAATAATAATTTGCTATTTTCACAGGCAGTCACTAATTACCTACAACTTAACAACATTTTTGAAAAAGTTGAATAGGCATTACAGTTTCTGTGAATAAGACTCTGTAGTTAGGATTTTAACCCCACAGTTTTACAGTCGCTCAATTCAGAAACTTCTCCTCAATTAATCACAGTGTTAATTCCATTACACTGTTCTTCACCACTCTCAGTCTTATCACTTTACTATCCCTTTGATCTTTAGAGAAGGGGAAAAAAATAGCATCCGTCTAAAATTGCAAATAATAATTTATTGCATTAATTTTTTTTTTTTCTTATATATTTTTATCTTAAAAGTAAGTAAATTCTGCCGGATTGTATATTTAAAAGCGATATACGTGTTTAAAGAAGAAAATAATTACCAATTTTTCCTCTTTGTCACTGTGGGCGGAAAATGAATATATATTTTACAGAAATTTTATTAGGTTAGTCACCTTTGTATATTTTTATTTCTTTGTCCGTTAGTAGAAGAATCTTATGTATCTTTCTTTAGACCTACCGATATAACTGCTTCCATCTTCTCCCTTTATCATTTCCCTTTTAGCAAATAACTCGAAGACATCTGCCATGTGATTCGTTAACTCCTAGGGTTACTGGATTCTCTTGGTGTTTAGATGTGTCGATGTTCTAGCACCATTAGAATTCAGTTCATCCGGGGAAAGCAAAATCATCAGAGTTCAGAATCTCTTGGCTGTGAATCTCAATATTGCATTGCTTCTGTGAAAGTTGTCAACGATGATGATTTCACTTGAATATACTCTTCACAACAGAACAGTATATACTGACAAAAACAATTGGATCATCAGGAAACTGACTAAGCAACCTTTCTCTTGGCCAATATGCAAACGATAAAACATTTTGACATGAAATGATCCTAAAGTTACCACAAGAGAGCATCATGATTGCAACAACTTCTGCACTTCTTAAAAGCTGTCAGAGGCTTTATGCGAACATTGTGGCCAGTTTGACACTCATGAGGTCCGCAAAGCCTCGATATCAAGCTCCAATATCTTATCAGCAACTGAATGAATTTGAGAGGATTGCATTATTAGAATGCAAGAACTGGGCTGAGTATCTTAGCCATTCTGATGCAAAGCAGAACTGAAGCAATAGCTGTGTAAGGGTGCACCCAAGCATTGAGAAGAGACTGATCAGGCTACATAGATGCTTTTGCAATAGAGACGCTCAGGACATAAAATTATGTATCATCATCTAGGAATCATCCTGTATCAATTTGCATCATTGCTCAGTGATTTGTAGAAGCAGCACTTCATTCCAATCACCCATTCAAATGGCTTGGTTTTTTTTTATCCATCTGTTTCATCTGGATGTTAATTTGCACGAATATTATGGACTGCTTTTGAATGGCATTGTATCATGTTCAATGATGAGTCTTGCTTTCTGTTGTAGACAATTGCCTATATCCATGTGGAGGCACAGCTGGCAATAATACAATTTTTGCCTACTGTTGTCAAAAATTACTTTGTGTATATAATATTAGCTAATGACACACTGCCATAAAAAGTGCTATGATAATGTTTGCATCATCTTCTATGACAGTTGATCTCTGATGACCAAGGGACACTTCACTGATAAGTCAATGAAATACTAAAACCAATCTGATTTCCTAAGATGTCCTATGTTCTAAGGCTGTTTTTCAGTGGAAATGGTGCTTGCTCACATAGAGCTCACCTGGAATGCCTTCATAGCTTAGACATCTTTCATGGGACAATCAAATCACCTGATCTGTCCTAAATTAAGTGGGGCTCCCTTGGATGCCTTTTTGATTCCAGATCTTAGCCAGAACATTAAGAACAATGACTGGAAATTTCACCGCAGAAGAAAATAAGATGTCTGTACAAATCTATGCCTCAGTAGATACCTGATAGTATAGATTATATGGAAATTTATTTATTGCTAAAGTAGTGTAATTTAGTAACAAATGATAAAAATGTCTAGCTTACAGTCTAAGGTGTTTTTGGACTAAAATACTGTCAACGTCCTAAATTAGATCTACTCCAAGTTTATATATGTTGATTCAATTCTCCTGAGATCTCTGGGTTTAAATAAATTAACACCAAGGTTAAAAAAAAAAGGACACACTATGCATTTTGCCATTCATCTAACATTCATAGCATTTATCATTATTTTTTTTAAACAATTTAATTTTTTAATCAAAGTTAACCATTTCTGCACCATTTATTTACAGTTTAAAAAATTAAAAACATA
>JAFIDM010000005.1:16801512-16818886 GCA_023159025.1 Thereuonema tuberculata | reverse complement strand
AAGACTACCTGGGCACCTTTTTTATGCTATGATCACATTGGTAGTCTGATGAAGCCTACAGAATATTTTTTCTAAATGCACAACATCAAATGCATAGGATAAAGAATGGAAATGTCATAAAAGGCCAGCAGGGGTCCTTTTCCACTGAAAACCCTTCAGTTGCTTTTCCAGCCCTGAGTCATGAGGACCGCCTTAACAGGGACGTCCCTTACTTGAGCCACCCTTGGAAATTCGTCAAAATGCAGATGTAATTATTTTTCTCATCCAAGTTCATGGATTCCAGGTTAAGAAATCCTGTTTTATATTAACATTCTCATTTACTAAAAGTAATAGGTAACCATATGCAAAACAGCACATTGCATACATGTTGCAGAGCCATACGAGATTTATTGAAAAAATTAAAAATTAATCCTAATTTTCTCAATACTTTAAATAAATCATTATAAAATAACCATCTGCGAAATACAGAAGATTTATCTCATAATTCATCTTTTTTCTTTCTTTTTCAGGTACTTGTAGCTGAACTTTTCTTTACATGGCAAGAAGATTTCTGTCTGGATTAACTTTATGTGATTTCTTGTCTTCAAATATTTGTAATGTGCAAGTTTATTCACAAATTTTACTGTTGTAGAAATCAAACACTGATTGATTGATTTGAAAGGGCCATGGATACTAATCATGAGTATTGTGGCTTATGAAATACAAAACATATGTACTCGTACTTCTTATAATGAATCTAAACTATGTTAGTTAAAGTTTCTCCCTTCGATAGGCCATGGCTGGCCTGTGGGATCGCGGGAGGTCAGGCTCCCGCAGCTCGACCAACGGGACGAAGTTGGGGCCGGGGGATCAGCCCGACGCCCGCCCGCCTTTAACTCCCGGGAAAGAAACCCGGTACCCATTCTACAGAGGGCTGGGTAGACCCTAGGACCCGTTTGGAGGAGAATGGAGCGTGGAAAAATTCCCGCCTCCGCCGAGGCCGGGAATCGAACCCGCGACCTCCAACCCGCAGCCAAGCGCGCTGACCACTCGGCTACCGCGCCCTATCTAAACTATGATTATTACTTATTTAACTAATGAATATAAACTGATGAAACGTTTTTCATTTCTAATAAGTATCTTAAACTTTTGTAAAAGTAATAGCATCAAAATTTTACTAAAGCAGCTTTCTTTTTCATAAACAATTAGTACAAAAAATTGGAATTAGTAGCTTTAAATAGTTATAATATTGGCTGAAATGTGCAAATCTGGATCTTGTTACAATCCAGTAGTTTTATCAAAGCCCAACGAATCGATTGAAATGGAAATCTAAAGAATAATTGCTATTGAAAAGACAGGTGAACATAATTGAACTTTTGATTGAATTAAAGGTGAAGTTACAGGGGCTGTAAATAAAGTAGTGGCAACATTGATAGAATGCAATATTTAATGAACTAACACGTACAATTGCATTACATTCCTTCAATATAATCACCCGCAAAGTCTATTTCCTTTTGCCAAATGTCGGGAAGCCGTAGGGGACCGTTGGCAAGGAGTTGTCTGTTGATGACAGCGACGGAGTGCCCTATTGCGCGAGTTACAGATGCCACGTCGTAAGAATAACACCCTCGTAGTTGTATGCCACAATCAGCATAAGGTTCACCCGACTGGGTTCCTGTCGAAATTTCTGTGGACGCCAACCTGGGTGACGATTGACGCTTTAAGTCATGCTGATTGGGGCATACGACTACGAGGGTGTTATTCTTACTCACGCTGTGTCTGAGGGACAAACCGTCACCAGTGACTACTTTTGCCAATTTCTGGAGCAACATCTGCATCTGGATATGCGGTGCAAACGTCCACATTTATTGCAAGACGATTGCCCTATCGTGTTGCATGACAACACAGAATGCCAAGCTCTTATTGCAGCGGTGGCATTGGGTAGTCTTGGAACACCCTCCGTATTCACCAGACATGAGTCCTTGTGACTTCGACCTGTTTCCGAAGATGAAGGAACCCCTCTGAGGCTGCCGATTTCCTGACATGGCATCTGTACTCCGTGCAGTAGGGCGCTCCGTTGCCGTCATCGACAGAGAACGTCTTGCCAACGGTCCCCTACGGCTTACCGACATTTGGCAAAAGGTAATAGACTTTGCGGGTGATTATATTGAAGGAATGTAATGCAATTGTACGTGTTAGTTCATTAAATATTGCGTTCTATCAATGTAGCCACTACTTTATTTACAGCCCTCGTATAACCTTGTGCATCAGTGGCAATAGGACATGTATTAAAGCTTTCCCAAATAATCGTAAGCAACAATATTAAAGACAAGATTGCAATTTATATCTAACTTTATAGGAGTTAGAAAATGTGCTTTTATTGTGTTTAATGATTCTAAGTCATTAGCAAAAGAATGTATAAGCAATGAGGGGTTTTCTCCTTAATAGATAATGAAGAGAGATATATTTGGGAATAACTTCATATTAATGAGATTTTCCTATGACTAAGAAATTCACTAATTAATGTTGTCTAATGTATTGAAAAATTAGAAGGCACATCTTGAGATATCGCCAATTAATAGTAAATACAGGGTGGGTATAAAAGAATGGCAGGGTTTCAAAGACATGTATTTTCTGTATTGCTTTAACATATACAATCATGACATATCTCATTTGGAAGTGCAATTGTCCAAGTTTGATTTGCATCACTCAAAGTCCCTCAATGAGCACAACTTTTCTCAACCAGTGCACTTCCTTAATTAGAATGTCTAATTCTTGCCAGACTCGATGAAGCATTTTCAGTGTGATGGCCTCCAGTTCCTTCATATCACTGATGGATCTGGGCATTGGGGATATGTACACGTTGCCTTTCATGTACTCCCCATAGGATGAAGTTGCTTTGTGTTGGTGGTTGTCCGCATCTGTAGCATGTTCAGTCCAGCACTCTGGAAGAGCATGGCTGAAGAGATGTAGCACATCATGATGGAAATGGAATGGGAAGAGCACCATTCTTTTGGACAATGTAATCACTGTCCAAGATTGGAAACAACCGGTTTTCTAACGTGTCAATGGTAGGTGGAATTACTGATGATTTGGCAAAGAAAAAAAACCTCTTATACTTTCACATGCGATACAATACAAAACACATTAACCTTAATGCCTGACTCTGGCAGATGGTGACTCTGTCTCCCAGATATGGACGTTTGTCTGTTGACCATTCTGCTTCTGAGTCGCCATTTTGGGAGTCGACCAAGCAGGCATAAACAGAAACTTGACCACCTGCGTGTTGATGCTATGCATGCTTTATAATTTGTCACCTGACATGAACTCATGTTACACATCTTTGAAACCTCACCATTCTTTTATGTCCAAACTGTACTGTATATTGGGATATATATATAAAAAATGGTAATTTTTAATAAAAACTTATATTTATCTAGAGGAATGATTCAATAAGAAGAGGAGAAACTGAAATGTTTGTTTCAGATAAAACTGTGCAGACATGATCTTTTGACCTGTGCTTTGCATGAAGTAAGAATTCATATTGAAGTGCAAGCAATTAAGTATGGAATATTGGAAAAGAAATTTCTTTTGTATTTACTCTTTACAAGTACTTGTAAGCGAAGACAGATGAAGCAAAATATAGAAATTGTGAAGAGAAGTTTTGACGGTCAGCAGATGATCTACAGGAAGTAGATGCATTGACAGAAGGGATTATTAAGGAGATGGAGACAATGAAAGTAGTAGGGGATAATTGCAGACAGAGCAAAGCAGATTATTACATTAATCAATATTGAAGGTCATGAAAAGTTAATGCAGATGTAACAACAATTTGAAAGAGAAACATTAATAGACATTAATGGAATAGGGATTGTTAGCGTCTTTAAGAGTTAAGAATATTACATCAAGTTTACATTTCAGTCAAACTGGACAAGAAATGTTTTTAGGCTGCGAGGGCTCTGATTAAGTCACAAGTAATTGCAACTGGGATTCAAGTAGACGACAAGAGTATGGACACAGGAACAGAATCAGAAAAAACGACAAGAAATTATTGTCTTATGATCCACTGTGACTGTTTTGTCAAAGCCAATTGCAGTGCGGTTGTTTTTCTTATTTGTTGGAACTGTGCTGAACAAACAGTTTACATTAAGTTTTAGCACAATTCATTAGAATTGATTAGCTATTGTTGAATTGAGAAATCACTTCTTCTTGGATCCTAACACAGCAGCCATTTGACTTGTCTTTTCATATGCTAAGTTTCTAAGTAAATAGGCTGAGATTCCTATATTAAGGCTACGATTATTTCCATCATTTTTTTTTTTCCTGATAATTTATCATCTGCGGTTGACTTGCCTAATTACGTTAAATATTTACAAGCTAAAATATCACATTCAAAGATTATTTTATAATGAACATCTACGATTTTCTTGTAAAAAAAACCAATTATATGCGGGCATTTTCTTCATTGAATGTCCACTTAAAATATTCTGTATATGTTGCAATATATCTGATCTTCTATTTTGGTCTGTTTAGATATGCAGTGGCCTTAGTGATTCCATCTAATCTTTTCTTGTCAACAGTGTTAGCTACTCAACCACTCAGTGGCGTAGCTAATGGGGGAGCAAGGGGGCATATTTTTAAAAAGTGATGTCTTTTCTTTAATTTTTTTAACTCTTTAGTTCAATTGTGCAATAAAAGTTGAATCTCATTATTTTTTATTGTTATGACGTCAATGAACCATGACGTCATAACCTCCTCTCTGACACTGGACGAACCCCTGGAGTTTCATTTTTCTTACGTCACAACTCACAACTACACCAGTAATTGTAAGATTTATGCATAATGACACTATTACTGAAACGTGAAATTAATGAATGTAGAATATAATTACGTATATTATAGCTAATGAAATATTTTGCGTAAGGTAAGAGAAATGAACGTGAATTTACCCAACTCATTTGTTGATAACTGAAAGTCAAGGTTGAACCAAGGATCATATCCCCAAATCTAATATTATAATATATTCTTATCACACACTATTACTTAAGGCAAGTTTAAGTTGTTTAGGCTGTTACATCATGTCTATTGTTAAGATTGAAAATAAAAAATAATCATAGCTTTTATTTTGTTTCTGATAGGGAATGCAATGAAAAAAACACTAAGAACAAGAAACTATCTGGATGGGACAGAAAGAAGTTGCAAATCAAGAAAAAGAATTGCCAAAATGTCAGAGATTGGACGCCTACTTTTCATTTGGAAGCACACGACATCTGCTGCACCAGAGCTGGAACTCTGTGAAGATTTGCCACCTACCTTTAGTTCAGGAGATGGAGACGGTGTCCAGGCCTATGTGCAACCCTCTTAAGATTGACTAGCATCTACTTTCGGCTTGTGACAGCTGCTGCAGTTGCACAGGCGGTGGAAGAGGAACCTCTAGAAGACGTGAGCACTTCAATAGACCATTGTCCAGAGGACGAAGATGACGAAGTAAAACTATGTGCAATCATTGGAATATCCAACAGATCCACACCTTTATAAGACAAACCTGTAACACCGTATCTCGTATGAGCTCTTCTTGAGTTAAGCCCTTATCAGCAGGTCTTAAAAGATAATTTTGACAGTTTTCCAAAAGACGAAGCTGGACGTCATTTCAGTGCAAGAAACAAGTTAAAAGTGGTTGTAAAATGGATAGGAACTGGTTGGTTTACTCACCAAGGCAAACACTATGCTTTGTTTTGCTTTTTCATGTTCCTTGGATTGAAAGAACATTGGAGACATAGCCACAAGAGCAAGGGTTAATACAGATATTGGTGTTTCAATGTCTCTGATCTTTGACAGATCGTAACAGAGTTCGAATCTTAAAGTAGTAGTGGTGGACATGTGATGTTTTTCTTGCCAATTTAGTCAGCTTCAGCTGGATATAAAGTAAGAAGGCTTTTCCTGCCTTTAGGAGTTTATTCAAAGACAGTTTGTACGCCCCGACTTACATAGATATAGAGTTACATAAAAAGTCTGTAGAAAGTAAAAATAAAATTTAAGTTGCCAACTTTAGGTAAAGAGCTAAAGAAAACATTTGAAACTACATCCTGTGTGTGTGCTAGACACCAACTGACCAATTACCATGTGTAGCTTCTTGTGTAATTTCAATGCTCAGTGTTACAACTTTCGCTGCCAGTAGAGAAAGCTAAATAAATAACAAAAAATAAACACCATGGCCAGACAAGTGTCCAAATGGTAAAAAAAGTGTTTTTTACTAAAACAGCTTTTACCACAAATATATATATATATATATCGTTTGAATGGCTTCTATTCAAAGCTACGCCATGAGGGACTGCTCCAATTAATGTAATAGAATAGAGTTGGGTAGGGATCTGCAGAATAGAACCCTTAGGTAAGTCAGGAACTGTCTGTATAAGCTGTAGCGCCTACTAGGAATAAAAACCTCAATATTAACCATGAATCGTTTAGGCGTCTAGGGGAGAAATGAATAAACAGGGGGAATGGGGAGAATAAGTAACGCAGAGTAATTTGTTTATTCGCACAGTGGAAGAATTAAAATAAACCAACTCTTTTTAAATTAAAAAAAATACAATTTACTAAATTTAATGTTTAGTAACAAAACACAATCTTTAAACAAAAAAAGAATAAATCTAAAATTTCCTTATTAATTCCAAGATAATAAATTCTTAAATTTCACTGATCTTAACACATGAAGATAGATAATCCCAAAATAAACTTTTTAAAGCCCCTCCTATCGACGAGGAATATTTTCTTAAACTTGTACATAAATATGACAATTGAGAAAAAAAAAAATAAAAAGGTATCCTAGGACTCTAAAATTAAAAAAAATAAATCAATTTAACAAATCTTTAACTTCCCTGCAAGGAAAGAGTTTAAAATCACACTGTTTAGTTCCCTTTACAATTAAATTATAAAGTAAGGGAAATTATACATTAATACCAACTACACTTTAGTGAATTTAACTTAATCTTTAAAGCAAACACAAAGTTCCATTTCCTATAAATTATATCTGGTCACAATCTGACTGTAGAGTTTTTTAACTTTAGAAGAACAAACATGTTGAGGTTAAAGTTAACTAAAGAGTTCTTTTGAATAGTTCATCAATTACCCTGCCTCTCCGGTATTAAAAGAAGTTCAAATCTACATACCGTAAACCCGTTGAAATGCTGATGGACGAATAGAACGCTCCCATTTAGTAATGGTTGGCCCTTTTGATGATGTCAGTGACATCCATCGTTTACGACTGGATGTTTCCGTCTGATGATAGTGTCCGGACGCATTCTAGATGATGGATAGGAGGCTCCCGGAGTAGTAGATCCGATGCAGATTTTATGATGGAGAGGATCTTTCACAATCTTCAGTAGAACCAGTGTTAGGGATAACTAAACTTTGGAGCTTAGACATTGAAAATCTTTTTTTTTTTTTCAAAATCTAAGAAAAAAGAAACTCAGTCAGATAGAATTTGGGAAGGGATAAAAAAAACCCAAATCATGGCAAAAATACGGAGGAATATTTCATTCTTCCTATTCCCAAGGTTTGGAGGAAAAAATTACCCTCCATGAGGTAAAATTTTAGGGGACACCGATTCTTAGACTAACCGAGTTTTATAGATTTTTCCCAGTTCCAGAGAAAATTCATGCCAAACCTGCAACAAAAACCTCTGATCTACTAACAATGCTACAGCTACGTCTAAGTGAGGTTCACCTCAAACAATTCCACTGTGCTATAGGAAAGTCATTAAGAATGAAATTAATAATGAAAAGTCAACAAACAAATTAAACTATGAAATGAATCTATCAGATTCATTTCAAAGCATATAAGTATGTATCTCCTGACTTCATATATCTATAGATTTTAATATTTGCAGCAGCCCTTATTATACTGCAATTCACATGTTTTTTTTTTTTGTGTGTATGTATATCAGTATCTACTTCATCAGTCTCTGTTATGAAGTCATTTTATTTTCTTAAATGATTTAATAAAAATACACCAGAGCATTGATTACAATCATTTCTTTTTCTGAAGTATAAAAAGAATTTAAGTTGTTACTCATTGTTAATATAGCACCAAATGAGACTTAGGCCAGGACCACAGTCGAGCTTTTTCAGCATGTTGCTTTTAAAACCGAAAGAATCTCCCCTTTTTATTGTCTGCCTGAAGCAATGTAATGATCGTTTCTATTGTGTCGACCCCCTCTTGTCGTGGAAAGGGAATAGATTTCTTTCTATGGGGAAGCGTTGGTAAAAGAACCCTCTAATGAACCTTGTCCCCCTTTTGCACCGACATCGTTGCAAATGCATCCATAGTCTTAAGGTATGACTGAAAACTTATTAACTTTTTGAAGTGGCATATTTAGCATCGGAAAGGGCAACTATGTACCCTTCCCATCAATTTGGGATTTTTGGCAGCATATTTAGAATGCAACACAATTCCAGCTACCAGATAATCAACTACAGGCTTATGATCTTTGATTCAAACGCAACAATGCTGCATCATGTGATAAAGAACCTTGATCTGCAGAACTCTTTAAAGTATCACAAACATCGGGTGATAGCAAAGACCTTAAATTTTTGCACCATTCTAACAGTTCACAGAAATGTATCAAATATTTTAAGAAGTGACCAATGGGATTGTATAGTTTTACAGAGTCTTTGTGACTGAGCTCAGTGTCCTTTACACTATGCAAATTTCAGATATTGTTTTCAAGTGATCAGTTGCTTTGTTGGTATCGTTACCTTGTACTGTTCTTCCAATCTACTTCAAAGAGATGCAAATCTAGAAGGATTTAATTCAATTTAATGCTTTAACAACATTTTCTTGCAAGATACAAACCTTGTGGGTTATCTCTAGTGGTAAAAAAAAAAAATACCTAGTATCTTGAGATCATTGAATAGTTTGGAAGCAAATTTCAAACAACTCTAAATATATTTTGCACAGGAATTTTTTAGAAAATTTTGTCACTGTGCAGTGAATAAGTGGAATGACCAAAGTGCATAACTTTTTGTGTGTGCTGTGATAGTAGCATATGCCATGTGCTGCAAATGTTCTATTCTAGATGTGGGAGTATTCTCTACTGAAAAAAAGTTGAATAATATTTGGATAAAATTGTTATGAAAAAAATGATTCCACAGGAGACTACCAGTGACAGTGGAAGACAAGCAGTGATTGGACAAAGTGATACAGTAAAAGGTTTGCAGCTGCTATTGTCACAAATGCCAATAGTTATGGCATGAAATGATCTCTCCAGAATAAAAAGAAATTATGTTGAAGCTTTATTATAAGTTGCACACTGTTATGTAGCACTTATATAAGTTGGGATGTTGTTGCATTGTTTTCAGGTTAGACAACAAAAATGGTTTTGCAAAGTTTGTGTCTCCAACCTCTATTATTCAAGGTGTTAATATTGCTGAACATTTCCTAACAGACATTTGGTTTTTTGATAATGCTCATTCCATCTCTGCAATAAAATCACCAATCATTCGATATTGGGCACAAACAGAAGTCTTAAGGGCTTGTTAAGATTACAAGCACAGGCTGTTAAACTCATGTGACATAACTGTTGCAAAGTAACCATCGTTGCTTAATCATTTTAACTTCAGAAGTGCTGTTTAATCAAAATTCATGTTTTTTTCTCGTGTATGAATTACGAATCGCCCAATCAGAATAAAGCAGACCATGGCTTTGTCAGCACTAATCATTATTTGAAATGAAAAGCTGCCTGATTACAAGGATGATTTGTTTAGCCCAGAAATGACCTGAAAAGGTGGGGTTTAAGGTTATGCACGTTTTCTTGTAGAAAGTAGTACAATGGCGTTGTACATTATGGTTCCTTCCTTGATACGGATATCCAGCTAGCATGTGCACAGTTCTTGAAGATGTGGTAAAGTTGACTATTTATCTATACTAAGCTATGCATAATATTGTGTATATAATTACGTTTATAAAAAAAAATGGTATGGTCATGTAATGAGAATGGATCCTTCCAAAGTAGCCAAAGAATGGCTGCTGAAAACTGTGGACGGCAAAAGACCTAGAGGCTAACCTAGGAGAAAATGGTCCGATCAACTGAAACAAGATCTGGAAGATAGAGGAGTGGTTTGGAGCCAAGTTCATGAGGAAGAGTGGTATCTGAGTCGACACTGATGGAGAGCGCTCTTGCACCGCACTCGGGAAACTGGAGACGGTTAAATGATGATGAATTGCATTTATGGTACAGTGACAGCAATAGCCATGCTGATTTTCACTGTTTATTTTGCCTCACTTTTTATTTAACTGAAGTAAAACCTATGTTTTATTTCCATGATTTTGTCTGTATGATCCTAGGAGCCATAAAAATTGTTGTTCTGTCTAGCTACCTCTATCAATAATAAATAAATGGTTAATTGTGAAGAAATGTCAGTGAAACAATTAATAATATTAAAAAATAATAACAACTATACTGTAATGACTTAATCATGAAGTTTTTTGGTATTAGATAGCAGGGCCGCCCAGAGACCTTTGGTGGCCCCGGGGCAACATTTAGATTTGTGGCCCCCCATCCAAAAAAAAACAAAAACAACAATCCTATTCTAACAACCAAAATAAAAAAAACGACAATCCTATTCTAACAACCAAAAAAAAAAAAAAAAACGACAATTCTATTTTAACAACCAAAAAAAAGAAACTTGGGCCTGATGTGGCCTCTCTTTTTGTGGGGCCCCGGGGCAATCTGCCCCTTCCCCCCCCCCTCTGGGCGGCCCTGTTAGATAGAATTTTGTGTTCATGTGATCAAATAGCAAACATGAATGTTGCAGTTCTGCCTATCAATTGCTAAATCAGCAGATAAAACATAGGTTTTATTTCAGTTAAATATAAAGGTGAGGCAAAGTAAACAGTGAAAATCAGCATGGGTACTGCTGTCACTGTACCATAAATGCAATTAACCAACTATTAAAGAGCATGAAAATGGATATATTATGCACAGCTTAGTACAGATGATTAGTCAATTTAACCATATCTTCAAGAACTGTGTGCATACTAGCTGGATATCCATATCAAGGAAGGGAACCATAATGAACAATGCCATTGTATTACTATAAAGAAAGCATGTGCATAACCTTAAACCTCACCTTTTCAGGTCATTTCTGGGCTAAACCAATCGTCCTTGGGATCAGGCAGCTTTTCATTTCAAAATAGAGACATAAGTAAAACTTAGTTTAATGTACTGGTAATAGTAATAATACGTGCACTGTGAAATAGAAACATTACTAAATATTATGACTGCTAGATGCATTGCTTAGCTTGTGAAGATCAGTATGGTGTTTCAAACAGTCGGGAAACCTCTTGAAGAAAATGAAAACATGCTCCTGAAGGATGGAAACAAAACATGACAACAACAGGCAGGTGTCTAGATCAGGTAGAGGAAGGAGCATGCAAATTCAACTGTCCTCTTTATTTCAGACAACGAGAGAAAATGTATACATAATTACTTTTGATGAAAGATGATTAGGAAGGTCATTGTTATAATAAGTTTGTGATAAGAAAACCTGTATATAGAAAGAGAAGTGAAGTTGAAGCAGAATCTAAATTAATTAGGGTAGGTAAAAGAATTCTTTCTGAACCCCTTCATATCAACCAAAAACAAGAATCTACTTTTCTTTGAAAAAATGAACTGTACTGTGTCTGGAGTCCCAAGATCACCAATGAATGGAAAGCATGTGTAAATGATGGCCACAAAACTAACAGAAATAAGACAGCCAACTGATTCTTTCCCCTCGTGTAGAATCACATTATTGTCGTGTTAACTCTGCAAAAGAATATCTTGAGTTGAACTTACAGAAGATGAATGAACTTTATATGGAGGAGGAGGAAAATCCAGCTCCTGTAAACATCTACAGAAAAGTTTTAAATATTTCCTTTCACAAACCCAAAAAGGATTTGTGTGAAGAAGATAAAAACAAACAGTACACAGTGAAACTGAGAGGGAGGTAGCGATACAATGACCTTTAAGAACACAACAAACGAAGAGACAGAGACAGTGATAGAAACAAGAATTCTAAGAGTTCTATTGCAGTGCTGTGTTTTCTTTGCCCAAAGCAGATATATCTAATTGTTTTACAAGAAAAAATGTAATGCATACAATTTAACAGAACATTGTTCAATCAATAATGCAGCGTATAATGCAGTATGGAAAATTTTGATTGAGGTTGTTAGGGATTACAGACATATAAAAAAAAAAATCATTCTCTGGTCTGATGCTTGTGTACCACAAAACCAAAACACTTTCATGACACTGTCTTTATAAAAGTTTCTAGAAGACTGTAAAAAAGATGATACAATCAACTTGGAAGAAATAAAACAGAAATTTTGTGAACCAGGACATAGCTTAATCCAAGAAGTGGACAGAATCCACAGTAAAATTGAAAGAAGCTTACTGTAGACCGAACTTTTCAGTCCTGTAAGATCTCTCAATAATTGTTTGCATCCATATGTGCTCCTGAACATATTCAGTATAGGTGTAACGAAAGACAAACTGACCAGCAGGTAACTGTAAAATTCCAACTTCCGTATATTTTTGCTTCAAAAAAAATAAAAGCACATTGGAGTGCAATTAATTCTACTGGTAAGTTATTATCAACAATTTCAACATCAATGGACAGAGGTGAAGTAAAAAGATGAAATTGAAATTCACAGTTTTTGAAATCAGAAAATCTTCTCTCGAATTCTGTTTCTAACTACACTCATTACCAAAAAAAAACGACGCACCTAGAAGGAGTTGTCCGATTGTAATGAAATTTCGTATGCAAAGACATTGGGACTGCCCATGCAAATGATTAAACTTTGGTGTCCAATGAATGAATAGCGAGAGCTACAGTGCATCGGAACTGCACACTCAGCAGGTGTATATAAGAAGCGATTCTCAATCTGATGGTCAAAATTTCTGTTGCATTGCGAGTTAGGATACCTTTCAACGACTGAAAAACTGCCTCGCCGCAGGATTCGAGCTCATTACGTGCAACTGTCAGAGTTTGAAAGAGGTCGTATCATTGGATTGAAAGAGGCAGGTTGGGCAAATCGGGGAATCGCTCGTCGTATGGGTCGAAGTGATGCAGCGATTAGAAGATGCTGGCAGGAATGGGTGGACAATGGCAGATTTCAGCGTCATGTAGGTAGCGGTCGACCTAGGGCCACAGCAGAGCGGGAGGATAGAGTGATTGTCAGATCAGCTGTCACAGCGCCTGAATCATCGTTATCAACCATCAGAAGTGCGACCCGCACACGAGTGTCCACCATGACCATTCACAGACGGCTGAGAGAGCGACATCTACGCTCGTAACGACCGCTACGCCACCTGCCACTCACGTCTGCACACCGTCGGGCCAGATTACAGTGGTGCTTGGCTCGATCCGGTTGGAATGATGCTGACTTTAGACTGATAAAGGACAAGGAGACCAGTATCTACAAAGCAGATGTTTGGTCTCCCAGACAAACAACAAACCACAAACAAACAAAAAACAAACAAACAGACAGGAAGGAAAAATTTAAAAAAAGGATATCACACACCGCACAACTCACAAGGAGGAGTATGAAACGGTCGGCAGGGACCCACCCCGAACAGCTCCAAGGACCGCCAAACGCCCTATCCAAGGAGCCGGGTACAGTTCGGGTCCCACCCTCCCCATTGACCCCCCAAATGGGCCGTGCGGAATTTGGAGAAAACAAAAAAACATCAAAAAAGTCCTCCCAATAATCCTTATAAACACCAAAAACAAAAACAAAAAAATTCCTTCATAACAAAAAACTCAAACAAACAACACAAATGTTCCCAGTTAAAAACAGAACATAAGGAGAAGGCTTCGCGCTCGGCGGCCACTACCGAGCGACTGAAAAAAAAAAATCATTAGTGTTAGCCAGTTCCCCAAATGTAAAATTCTGTATCTGTGTAAAAATAAAGACAGAAAACAAGACACACAACAAATTAAACGCTTAACATTACTGCATAAGTTAAAAAAGTATACAAATACCCAAATATTAAAATAAATCCATAATTATTTAAAAGTGCGAAGTTAAAAAATAAAATGTTAAAGTTAAGATTAAAGATATTTACAAAGTAAAAAAAAAGGGGGACAAAAAGAAAATTCCCAGTGCAAAAAAGAACCAAATAAGTTAAACGGGGCAATTCAAACGATGAGCAAAATTTAAAAACAACTGATAACAATCCACTATCCTGTTGCAAGGACAGGGGAATGGGATACCCCTCTTAGCAAACAACATTTTGAAATGGTTCCTAAGTCTCGAACGACCAGGATCCGGACAACGCCATAAGACGTGGTCCGGATCCTCGTCCTCAGAGAGAAAACAAAGTCCGCACTGGGATGTGTCTCCCAGGTTAAATCTAAAAAGGTAAGAATTAAAAGCCCCATGCCCGGTTAAAAATTGGTTAACGATGAAGTCCGAAAAGATTCCATTCACAGACGGCTGAGAGAGCGACATCTACGCTCGTAACGACCGCTACGCCACCTGCCACTCACGTCTGCACACCGTCGGGCCAGATTACACTGGTGCTTGGCTCGATCCGGTTGGAATGATGCTGACTGGGGACGTATAGTGTTTAGCGACAAATCCCGCTTCCAACTGTGTCCTGACGATCGTTCCAGACATGTCTGGAGACGCCCAGGGCAGCGTGTCGATCCTGCTTTCACAATTGGATGCCACACAGGCCCTCAACCAGGAGTTATGGTCTGGGGTGCCATTTCCCTTGATAGCCGGGCCTCTTGGTCGTCATTAGCGGCACACTTACAGCACAGCGGTACGTCGACGACATTCTGAGACCTGTTTTGCTACCCTTCCTTTTGCAGTACCCTGGCCTTATTTTTCAGCAAGATAATGCCAGACCACATACGGCACGTGTTGCTGTGACCTGTCTTGCAGCTTGTGAAACACTTCCTTGGCCAGCCAGATCCCCAGATCTCTCTCCAATCCAGCATGTCTGGGATATGATGGGAAGGAGACTGCATCCACCACGGAATGTGGATGACCTAGCCCGACAATTGGAGCAAATTTGGCAAGAAATACCGCAGGAGACCATGAGGGAGCTTTATCACTCTATGCCACGTCGTGTGGCAGCTTGCATTCAGGGTAGAGGTGGGTCAACACCTTATTGATCTCGTTATTTTGTAACTTTATAACTCTGAAATAAATCATTCAATTTGTCTGAAATTTTAATAATTTTCTATTCTGTACATAATCTTCCTCTCCACCAATTTTTGTCTCCATCGGACAACTCCTTCTAGGTGCATCGTTTTTTTGTTAATGAGTGTACTTAATTTGATGAGTATATTCTGCAAATTTCAATTCAGGTGATTTTTAGCAACAGAGTGTCACTTCCAAATGAGAAGTTATCTTTTCCTATTTGCTTTCGTCAAAGTAATAATTTTGTTTAAAAAATGTTAATATCATCAAATAGCATGATAACAATGTGATTTTTGCCTTGAAGCTTAAGATTAAGTTGACTACAGTTCTTCAAACCAAAGGACGACTCTGACCTTGAACTACATCCATGATCTCTTAATCATTCCAGGACTGAATCTGTGTGGAGAGAGAAGATTAAAAATGGCGACTCTCGGACAGTGAAAGCCAAACAAAAAAGGAAATTATTGCTAACGTTACTTCTTATTTCGAAAAGGCCTTATGACATGCTTACTTATGGCACATCAGAGAAATTGTTTTCGATCGCAGTGTCGTTTTTTTAGACGAGACGTGAGTCAACGAATCCCATCTTCGTCTTCGTGTTGTCAATCTCAGGGATGCAATGTCATCAAAAAACCAATTGGGAAAGGTAGGAGACTGATTTTAAACGATTCAAACAAACGAATTAATAAAAATAAATTTTTGAAATTATATTTGATGAGAAATCAGAATAGTTCAAGAAAATAAATATCGTCTTTTTTCCGTAAACTTCAAACTCCCTAAATGTTCACTTTCCCGCCATAAACACTGACATATACAATCGATTCAAATTCTACTATTGCGACATCTGGTGGCCACGGTCGTTCTTTGGTTTGGCCGACCGTAAGACTTGTAATATCAGTACACAAAGCCAGATCTATTATTCGCTGTCCAATTTTTTTAATTCAGCAAATGCATAATTTTTTTATTTCCAATAAAATTACAATTTCGTTCAGCAATTCAAGGCTTTATGATTTGAAAGCCACCAAACTTCTATATAATAGGGTAGGAAGTGTATTCACTTCTTATGTTTTCCAGAAATGAAATAAAATGACAATGATTATGTACAAGTATTCAAATAAAATTTTAGCCACAGTTTTTAGCAACACAATGCTTGCTGGTGAATAATCCAAAGAAAATGTTCAAAATAATTATTATGTTCAATGCATGTTTGTTTTGATTTTGCAATGACATAGGTTCATAATCAGTGGCAAAACAAACGAACTTTTCCAATGATAACTTATATTTATTAAGAACTTCCATGAAGTGCACCAAAAACATTAGTTCCAGTGGTTGTATCGTGCTTAGGAACAATTTCCAAAAGGTCTTCAGTCACATTTAGGTTCACATCATATACACGAATAAAAATGGCCAGCTGACTGATAATGAATGTCGTTTCATCGATTGCAATTGAGTAAGCTTGAAATATTGATATTGTTGAACTTAACTGAATATTCTAAGCCACACGTGGGCAAATCCGGCTCCCAATATCTCTTGATAAAAATACAGAATTCAAAAAAAAAATACAAAATAATTAGTCCAAAATTTAATATTTGTTTTCTTTTTCATTTTTTATTTTCTTCTATATGTATTTTTTATACTTTTTATAGCAGTTACGATGTGTGTAGAAATGTATTAAATTTGAATTTGTGTATTTAATACTATGGAACGTGACTATGGTGTGGCTCTTTATACATATGAAAATCCAGAATGTGGCTCTCGATGACCTCATGTATGCCCATACTTGGAACAACATACAAAACAACAATTTAGTTCCAATCGTCGACACGGTGTGGCGCTACTGTACAGAACAATTGAGTTCCGATTGTCGACACGGTGTGGCGCTACTGTGCAGAACAATTTAGTTCCAATTGTCGACACGGTGTGGCGCTACTGTACAGAACAACAATTTAGTTCCGATTGTCGACACGGTGGCGCTACTGTCCGGAACAGCAATTTAGTTCCAACTGTCGACACGGTGTGGCGCTACTGTGCGGAACAACAATTTTAGTTCCAATTGTCGACACGGTGTGGCGCTACTGTACAAATCAACAATTTAGTTCCAATTGTCGACACGGTGTGGCGCTACTGTACAAATCAACAATTTAGTTCCAATTGTTGACACGGTGTGGCGCTACTGTGCAGAACAACAATTTAGTTCCAATTG
>JAFIDM010000005.1:16777992-16801412 GCA_023159025.1 Thereuonema tuberculata | reverse complement strand
GTGGCGCTACTGTACAAATCAACAATTTAGTTCCAACTGTCGACACGTTGTGGCGCTACTGTACAGAACAACAATTTAGTTCCAATTGTCGACACGGTGTGGCGCTACTGTACAAATCAACAATTTAGTTCCAATTGTCGATACGGTGTGGCGCTACTGTGCAGAACAACAATTTTAGTTCAAATTGTCGACACGGTGTGGCGCTACTGTCCGGAACAGCAATTTAGTTCCAACTGTCGACACGGTGTGGCGCTACTGTCCGGAACAGCAATTTAGTTCCAATTGTCGACATAGTGTGGCGCTACTGTCCGGAACAGCAATTTAGTTCCAATTGTCGACACGGTGTGGCGCTACTGTGCAGAACAACAATTTAGTTCCGATTGTCGACACGATGTGGCGTTACTGTGCAGAACAACAATTTTAGTTCCAATTGTCGACACGGTGTGGCGCTACTGTACAAATCAACAATTTAGTTCCAACTGTCGACACAGTGTG
Organism: Thereuonema tuberculata; assembly: GCA_023159025.1. NCBI lineage: Eukaryota > Metazoa > Arthropoda > Chilopoda > Scutigeromorpha > Scutigeridae > Thereuonema > Thereuonema tuberculata. Next base: position 16,800,917 of record JAFIDM010000005.1, on the reverse strand, counting down.
GCGCTACTGTACAGAACAACAATTTAGTTCCAACTGTCGACACGGTGTGGTGCTACTGACTGGAAAAGCAATTTAGTTCCAACTGTCGCCACGGTGTGGCGCTACTGTGCGGAACAACAATTTTAGTTCCAATTGTCGACACGGTGTGGCGCTACTGTACAGAACAGCAATTTAGTTCCAATTGTCGACACGGTGTGGCGCTACTGTGCAGAACAATAATTTAGTTCCGATTGTCGACGCTCTGTGGCGTGGCGCTGCTGTACAGAACAATAATTTAGTTCCGATTGTCGACACGGTGTGGCTCTACTGGGCAGAACAACAATTTAGTTCCAATTGTCGACGCTCTGTGGCGCTACTGGGCAGAACAACAATTTTAGTTCCGATTGTCGACACGGTGTGACGCTACTGTACAGAACAATTTAGTTCCGATTGTCAAGCTCAGTGGCGCTACTGTAACACGTGGGCTTGGTTGGGTTAAGAGCGGATCCCAATATCTCTTGATAAGAATACAGAATTCAAAAAAAAAGAAAAGTACAAAATAATTAGTCCAAAATTTAATATTTGTTTTCTTTTTCTTTATGTATTTTTTATATTTTATATAGCAGTTACAATGTGTGTAGAAATGTAATTAAATTTGAATTTGTGTATTTAATACTATGGAACGTGACTACGGTGTGGCTCTTTATACATATGAAAATCCAGAATGTGGCTCTCGATGACCTCATATATGCTCATACTTGTTCTAAGCTATTTTGTCGATTATGCCAGCTATAGTATTTGGACTTAAACATATACATTTTGAATATTTTTAATTGTTCTGGGCACAACACTTCCACTGCTTTCATTAAGCATTTGCTAATAAATTACCCTTCACTAAAGAGATTTGGACTAGCTTGCAATTAAATGTAATAACAAGTAACTAGTTTTTATAGCAGTTGAATTGTCTTCAAGAGGTTTAGTAAATGCACATTGTTGTTTTGGAAGAACTGACTTCAATTTGTTTTCATAAAATTTTCCAATGTTTTGGTCATAAGCTGTGAACATGCGACTGAGCAGACAGAGCCATGTACAAGCACGTGTCAGATACGTCGCCCATATTTTCAATTACTCAATGCAAAATTAATACTTAATTGTGTGCAAATAAAAATAATTTTTAATAAATTTATTATTATTGAACAAATATGGTATTTCCACAAATCTAAACTAAAAGCAAAAATACATATTGAAAATAAAGAAAATTCATGTGCTGGCCTCCACCAGCCTCAAAGAAAACGAGATTAAAAATTTATAAACATAGAAAAACTTTTATTGTAACTTCTATTCACCTCCGTATTGAGACCTTGATGTTTCCTGTGACTACTCTCAACTGATGATTGCCAATTTAGCGTGAAACAGTTGTTTTGAGATGCTACTTGTAAATAATGGTCTCAACCCTTACTGTGTTTTAAGAAAAAAATTATTATGGCTGCTTCAAACTAACTAATTAATATTTTTTCCATCTTTTACTTTTTTTAATCAAGAAGTCTCAGCGGGCCACAACCTTTATGTCGTAGTGCTGTAGAGAGTAGTTCACTCCTTGCCAACAGATTTCCAGCTAAATCTACTACAAGAATGCTTGTTTAGTTGAAGACTGTACAATTAGAAGTACAGATTTCAAATGATTTCTGTGGTAATTTACGCCTGCCAGTGAAACCACAAAACGTTAAAAGTTCAAAGTGATGTCAAGAAATTAATATAACTCTTTACAATAGTAAAGTTTTGTGTTGTAATTGTTCAGTTGTTTCTTTTATTTCTAGATCATATTGTGATTGTGTATAAATTGTATTCGTCAGTAATTATAAATACAAAAAAGGCTGCCTTATGAAACCTTATTTACTGTATTATTTAGCTGGAATTTACAAGCTTTAGGTAATCAGTTGCAAAATCATAATCATCATTTTCTGCCTCATCCTGTGTACCAATGGAGAACGTTAAGGCTGCTTCTAGACTATCCGATAACTTGTTGGCTATTTTATCTATAAAACAGAAAGAAGAAATCTAATTAATCTCAGAAAATGAAAAGAGGGACAACTAAGGGAGGGTCAAAAGAAAAAGAAAGGAATTCACACCCTGAGCCACCATCAATGGGAATGTGGAACGGCTTGTTTCGTCTTTGTTAGGACTCGTCAGCCAGGTTTACCCTAGATGATAGGCTCAGAAAGGTGTGAAATGTTAAGGATCTCCCTCCCGCTCCCAAAAGTGGAATCCCACAAAACAAACACCAATTAAAAATATGGAATAAACCAAAGAATTTAAATCCTTGGACTGCAAAAAAAAAAAAAAAAAGAATTCGCACCCTGAGTCACCATCAACGGGAAATCTTGGACGTCCGTTTTTGTCTTTGTTAGGACTCGTCAGACAGATTCCCATTGTTGGTGGCTCAGGGTGTGAATTCTTTTCTTTTTCTTATGTGCCTCCCTTAGTTTTCACTTTTTATGTTAAATTAGGCACGTTAAAATCTTCTTAGCTCATAAAAAGGAAATTTCAGTTTTTATTTGGTCATTCACTGTTTTAATTTACCAGGGCTATGAAGTGGGATTTTTTTCCAATTCCAACTCTTGACTCCCCAGCCATGCAATTAACTAACACTCTTAATTTCAAGAACTGTTTTTGAGAACTCTGTCAGTTTTATCATTTTTATAAAATATTAGCAAAAATACCCATGCTTCGCTCAGGTTATAAAAAAGAGTGGTGATTTTGATGACGAAGAAATTGTAATTGTGTGATCACTTTGAAACTTTTCCACTTGGTATACTTTTCCTTCCGCAGTTGGTATAAAAATCACGTGATTATTACAAAGTTATATTATTATTTTGTAATCTCAAAATCCTGTAAAGTACTCTTCAATAAAGTTTATTTGAAGATTTGATCATAAAACTGCCTGCAACCCATGTTTCATGGAGAAAGTGTATGATTTGCAAACATGCTAAGTTTTGATTAGTAACCAAATTTATAAATAAAATGCTGGTAAAATTAATTTGTTATTATTCAGAAATTCATAAATAAGAACCTGGATAACTAATGTTTTCAGAAAATAACATTGTATAAAAACCAAGCCTTCCCCCTTCTTTCTTTTCCTCTGCTGAGTTAAGCACAAACATTTTGCTTCTGTTTCAATAACAGAAATGATAAAGAATTAAAATAAAATCACTATGATTCATCACATACTCCAATTGTAGTACTTATGAATATTACCAACTGAATTGTTAATTGTTCTAAAATGTATTAATTGGGGAATGTATGCAAAGTACTACAAGCAAAAAAAAAAAAAAATGTGGCTAAAGTATAAAATTAAAGGCGACCTATTAAAATCTAAACTTCACCTAAAAAGCATTGGAGGATTATCCACTGTGTAACGACAGCCAACTGTCCACCAGAAAAAGATAAAGTTTGGGAATTTTTTCCTGGGCAACAACTGACTCGATCCACTTGAAATTTGTAAATGCTGTAGTTTAGAGTGTCTACTATACAAATATAATAGTTTGAGGGACAGTCGACTGTTTGTTTGCAGAAACAAACATTTGAGACTGTCCGCATTTTTCCAAATAGGCAGAAATAAATACCTCATTCCTACTACGTTTGGGCCTCTGAACATGATGGCGAAGTCCGTTTGCCAATCTGACCTTCCGTTCGGGAATCATGGAAGGATACACATGGACAGATGGACAGGACAAATGCAATTCACCCATATGGGTCGTTAAAAACTATAATAAGTGTTTACTCGATTTTACCACAATTAATTTTGAAACCAAAAGCGTTCCTTTGCATTTATTCTGTAAAATTTTAAATGAACGACTCCACATTTTCTGCACAAGTTCATTAGCTTGAGAACGAACAGATTTTTACAGCTGCTTCCAAGTTCCTTTCCTCATAATCTACCAATGATTTAATAAGTTTTATTTTGTCTGGAATCAAGATTTTGAAGATTTTAATCAAGAGCTACAGCTTTTTAATTTTTTTTATTTTTTGTTAAATCAGTAAAAGGAACTAAAATATTCAGTTCCTTTGTCAAAGAACTGAACTGGGACTTAGGAAGATCTTAAAAAAAAAAATTAATGCTTTTCTTTCTTACATTCTTCCGCCTTTTCTCTTATTTTTATGACAATCACAAATCTTAGTTTTACTTTTTAATTACACATTAATAAGAAATTATATAGAAAGTCATTAAAATGAGGGGTAATTATATCATCAAATTGAAATATTAACATTATTAAAAAAGCCAACTATTTCAACACTATTCATGTTAAAAAAAAAAAAAAAAATTTTGGATATAAAAACTGTTGACGCAACATACGTTTCGGAGTCCCTATTGACTCCCTTTTCAAGCATTAAAAAATTTAAAAAATTTAAAAAATGATGATGATGTTAATCACCCTAAGGGAGTGGTTCTCCCTTACTGGGTTCGTCGATGAAAGAGGATTATTCAGTGTTCCCTGGAAGCTTATAAACAACTAATCCCCTGGTGGTTGTTATTGAAAATAAGCGGAAATGATCGTCTGCTGCATCAAACTAACGGCGCTACAGGGTTACTCCTATAAACCGTATTCCAGGACATTCCTGTTGGATAGGTCTTGATTATAGCTGCACATCACCCTAATCATGCCTGATTCATAAAATTCGCGTAGATATCTTGATTTTCTATTTCCGAGGATCATCACCTCGTTGGTATTTAATGAATGCCCCGTACTTCGGCAATGAACCTCTATACTATAATTACTGTTTCCTTTTTTAACAGCGTTAATATGCTCCTGTATGCGCGTGCCCAGCTCTCGCCCGGAATTCCCAATATAAATACAACCATTGGGTTTGCCCATGTTTGGAACACATCTGATTCCATAAATGGCTCCCTGTGTTTTTAATAAAGCCTCCCTAGAACGTTTTTCTTGTTTCTTATTCAAAAAGGTTCTTAAAGTGTTGGTTGGCCTGCATGCTACGCCAATACCTGCTCTAGCTAGGACGGGTTTGATCCTCTTTAATAACCTGTCATCAAATTTAAGGGAAACAAAACTACTGATTTTGCTCTTTGTTTTATTACGATTGACGACGTTCATGGGCGTGATGGATTCTTTTTTGGTCCGTGCAATTCTATAGAAGGCTTTGAAGCATTGGTCAACAAATAAATCAGGAAATTCGTTCTCCCAAAAAATGAGCCTAATGTTGTCGAGTTCTTTGACACGAGTTTCGTAAGTAGAACATATTTTGCAAGCTCTATCGATAGCCATGTGAATAGAATTCCTTTTGTAAACTTCAGGTACCGAGCTAAAATAGTTGATTGTGATTAAGGCATCTGTTTTCTTACGGTAAACTGATGTTATAAACATATGCCCTTGCTTGCAAATGAGGACATCCAAGAAAGGCATTATTCCGTCTTCTTCCTTTTCCATGGTATATTGTATATCGGGACATATACTATTAAAATCAGCGAGAATCTCATCAACATACTGATTATTCACGATCAGTTTTTATATCAATTATTATTCAGTTTTTATATCCAATTTTTTTATTTTTTTTTTATTAACATGAATAGTGCTGAAATAGTTGGCTTTTTTAATAATTGATTAGTAGCACGTAAAATCACTAGCCTTGAAATGTTAACAGTTTAAATAAAACTTAAACTATTTCAATCTATCATGGTATTGAAATAAAGTTTTAAAAATAAGACATCTGATTCTTGGAAATAAGTAGTTGGTGATATTTGATTAGTAATAAAATTAACAAGAAAAATAAGCATAAAAACGCACACGTTTAAAGATTCACTGAACTATTTTTGGAAATTTCACACTGAGAACCCAAGACAGACTGTTTTGAGGTGCTTACCTCTCATCAGTTGGATCCACCCAGTACTCATAGCTCAGTACAATTCAAAGAAACATGTAGACAAAATTAAATGAAACAATCGCCCTTGAATTAAAAAGGCATCAAAAAACAAATGAAGAATAAAAAGGGCAATAAATAAATAAGGGAGTACTGGGCGGATCCAACTGATGAGAGGTATGAACCTCAAAACAAGTCTGACTTGGGTTCCCGGTACAAAATTTCCAAAAATAACTCAGCGAATCGTTTAAATGTGTGCATTTTTAATCCTTATTTTTCTTGTTATATATGTATTACACATGTAAAATTTTGCTATTAATAATGATTAGGAAATTAATGAAAAAGAAAGTTCATGAAATGTAAAATGAGTTAAAGTTAACATTGTTAAAATCTGTTAACTTGTCTAATGGATGTTTTACTGAGCTCTTATAAAAATTATATAAAACTGAAGAAAACAATTTTCTGTGGGTGTGGAAATGTAAAATCAAGGTTTTACCTTACCCAGCAAATATTAACTGTCAATAGAAAGTGCAAAAATTTTTCCCTTACCACTTCGTTTATGATTTTTCTTTTTCTTTTTCAAGGCAAGTTTGGCTGCTTTGTTTAATTTTAAATTTCCTTCTAGTTTTGTGGCATTTTCTAAGTCAAGAAGCTTTTTCCTGAGTTTTTTAGGAATATCTTTTTCTTCTTTTTTCTTTGAAGCTTTCGATGAAATGCTGACTTCATAATTATCTCCAAGCTGCAATTTCAAAAAAAAAAAAAAAAAAAAAATCATTTAATAATGTTGATCAAAATCAAAGACTGTGAATTTAGTTCGTGTTTGAGTAATTCTCAACCAAGATTCCACAAGAGCAATGGCTAATTAAATAATCAATCGTGGGATAACACAATAATTAAAAAAAGTAAATATGAAATAATCTGTTAAATAAAACTTTAAAATACTGAAAAGAATTCAAATGTATTCTTGTACAATAATTTACCAGTAATGGAATGGCAGTACTTAAAAAACTTGTTTTGTTTTGTTTTTTACCAAAAAATATTTTCAAAGTTCTTTTATGAAAAAATAAAAACATGCAAATCAATAAGTTAATTTAAAACAAAATGAAAATAATTGATATCATGGTTTATCATCTAATCTGTAACACACTGTAAGATGATAATTCTCTATGTCTCTTATAGACTGAGCCAGAACTCCCTCCCTCTTTTTGGAGATGAAATTGTAACAAAAACAATGTCCATTCTGCTACTCAGATGTCATTATAGTGAACTAGATTTAAAACAATGAAGATGATAAATAATTAATAAAAGATCATCATCTGTTGACGGATGTAAACGTTTGGCATTCTAGTGTCACTCATTTTACTAGATTTTTTACGCATTTACATTATTACTTTATACAGTATAAAGGCAAGTTGTAATAAGGACTAAAAAATACAAGAGAGTAGCTGTATCATGGGAAAGGAAGCTAAATTTTTTTGTTACAAAGGAAGCAGTCAATAGATGGTACATTCTGTATTGACTGTGTATAACAGCAGCAACAAATGCAAATAAACTTTTTCAATCAATTTAATAGAGGAAATCAATTTAAAAAATAAATAAAAAGAGAGACGTTGAGAAGTTGCCTCCCTTGAGGGGAAATTCACTTATTGCTGAAGTTGAAAAACGTAGGAAGCTATAAAAATTGGCAGAAGAGATTCTCAAAACACTTGAGAAGCAGCAGCTAACCTATCAAACTTGTAAAATAAACATCAAACTCTCTTTTCCTTGATTTCTGTCAAAGACCAGTAATGAGCATCATTAGCCTGCAACAGCAGCTTAAGCTTTTTTTGGAATGAATTTAGTTTTTAAGTGCTGCTCAACAAATAATTTTCTTTGGGTTCTGTGTTAAGTAAATCAACAATTCACTGCTCCGTTTAAGAATGGGAAATTTTCTGTTTTAGAAATTACCAAGCTTTCATCCACTTGGATTAAGTTCGTTTTTGAAATTGTTGGTCATATCTACTTAACATTTCAATAGTGCAGCAAAGCAATTCAAAATGTTTAGGTCTTTTAAAGACACCACTGGAGAGACAGCCATACAAGCATCACATCACATTTACCAGAATAGCTAAATTTCTGCTATAAACAAACAAACAATATACAGTGAAACCTGCTTTAACGGACACTCCGAATAGCGGAGACCTCTAATTAGCGGACATTATTGCGGGTCCCAGTCCCTTAAAATAGAACATTCCATGTTATCCACTCCGAATAGCGGACACTCTGAATAGCGGACAGTTATTTTAACTGTAAAAATTTTTTTTTTCTTTTTCGATTAACATTTTGACAAACGCATCATGGTTGTATTTATATCGGTGTCCTACACATTGAAACATTGTCAGATTCAAGGCACGAATCTGAGGCCCTTTTTTTCACTGCACTTGCTTTGTAAATATTAATCCCTCGTAAAGCTATCCTATAAACGTGTTGATTAAATTTAGTGCGAATTAAAACGGCATCAAAAAGGAAGATATTGGCATTGAAAGAAAAAATTGATGTTCTTGAAGTTGCTGAAAAAGAAAAGCTGAGTGTGCGTTGTCTTGCTGAACGTTTTAAAGTTGGAAAAACTCAGATAAGTAAACTTTTGAAGGACAAAGATAAGATTAGAAAAATGTGGATGTTGAATTCAAACGAAAATTCGAAGAATTTAAAGTTTCGTAAAACTGAAACAAGCAAAATCGACGAATTGGTGATAAAATGGTTTCGCTTTGCTCGTGCAAAGAACATTCCTATAAGCGGTGTTTTCCTTAAAGGAAAAGCCAGAGAAGTCGGTCAAACTTTAGGATTGGACACGTTTAAGGCATCAAATGGATGGCTATAAATTAATTTTCTATATACTGTAATTAATTTTATCATTATTTTAAGTGAGACAAATGGATTAGCACTCATTTAAAAAGGAATATAGTAAATAATTTGCAATTGTTCATATTCTCTCATAACGCAATGATAATTGTAGAAATTTAATTAAGAATGTACGTAATTTTTCATTAAATGACATGCTATAAGCTAAAAAATAAAAAAAAAGACAGTCCTCCCCAATAGCGGACAAAACTTCCGGTCCCATGACTGTCCGTTATTCGGAGGTAACACTGTATTACGAATTTCAATTATTTATTTCCATTGGGGGTTGGGGTTATTTTCTCAAAACAGCTTATTTCCAGTTCCTTAAAGTAACTGTAGAGGTTATTTTTGTAATATTACCCTCATTACTTACAACTTTCATTCAAATACTATAAATGGTAATGAAAAAAAAAAAGAAAAGAAAATGAACAATTCCATTTAATGTATGTTAAATGTATTGTAATTTGACACTGTAACCGTTAAATGCTAAATATGTTATTCCCTTCCTTTAACATATTCTATTTTGTAAGGACCACTCAACACAAGAAAAACATTATTTTAATACAAAGCTTGCACATTTATTAAGAACTAAAATAACATAAAAGATAAAATTCTTACGGATGTTTCGGTTCAATATCGGATGGAACCTTTATCAACAGAATGTAGGAATAAGGTTTAACTATATCACAAGCTAAGGGAGAACCCTGGTGATGATCAAAGAAATGCAGTAAAGTAAATATAGACATTAAGACATAATACATAAAATTAATTACAAATATCACCAGATCGTTTTTGGAAACCATAATGATAAATATTCTGTACAGAGTGTGTGGTATTATAATAGCTTGATGAAGAAGCAATCAAGATTGACTCTACATTTTCTAACAAAATGGTTGCTTGATTTAGCAAGCACTTCGGACTTGAAAAATTAATAGTATGACCTGTTTGAAGTACATGAGAAGCAGTACAATATGTGTTGTTATGCTTAGTACAGGCTCATACAATGTGGTTACATAATGGACGTCGAGTATTCCAATTTTATGCTTCTGAAAGATGCCTTATATCTCCAGTTTGTCTGTCTGTCTGTGGACACATATCCCACAATGCTTCGCAACGGCTTCTGTTAGCTCAGTTGGTTAGAGCATCGTGCTAATAATACGAAGGTCGTGGGTTCGATCCCCTCATGGGCAATTTTTATTCTTAATTTTTTTCTCTCCATTTTAAATCTTTTCACAGTTTCTCAACTTATGACATTATGAGATATTGGTTATGTAATCCTTTAGAATTGGGATTTTGATAACTACTTTTATTTTCTCTAAAATTAGTATCACGTTTAAAGTAGATACTTATAGGAAGCGACTGTTTTAGGATTTCTTGAATGTTGTAGGTGGCCTGTTAGCTCAGTTGGTTAGAGCTTCGTGCTAATAATGCAAAGGTCATGGATTCGATCCCCTCATGGGCAATTCTTATTCTTCATTTTTTTTCTCCCCATTTTAAATCTTTTCACAGTTTCTCAACTTAAGTTTTTTTTAAATCATTATTAGGAATTCAGTGTATTAACACGGTTTGAGTTAAGAATGACGATTATTCCATATAAATAGGGGTGGGTAAGATAGCATGGGGTCGCAAACAGACTCGTGCGCGCATTTTCTAGACCACCCCAGCGCAGTCTAATCTAAAGTAGAAGGCGTTGCGAAGCACTGTGATTAGTTTACTATCCCTACCTTGTTTTAAGTCTGAAAGTGCTTGCGAAAGCAAATAACCATTTTGTTAGAAAAAGTAGAATCAATCTTAATTGCTTCTTCATCAAGCTGTTATAATATAACAGACACTATGCTAAATATTTATCGTTATGGTTTCCAAAAACGATCTGGTGATATTTGTAATTAATTTTATGTATTATGTCTTAATGTCTATATTTACTATACTGCATTTCTTTGATCACCACCAGGGTTCTCCCTTAGCTTGTGATATAGTTAAACCTTATTCCTACATTCTGTTGATAAAGGTTTGTCCGGCATTGAACCGAAAAATCCATAAGAATTCTGTCTTTTATATTATTTTAGTTCTTAATAAGTGTGCAAGCTTCGTGTTATAATAATTTTCACAGCACACATTAATCAAATATATTATGACAAGAAAAACATGTAGAGAGAAGTTTATTATAAATAATTGGTCAAAACAAATTATTTTCTAAATGTTCATCTTTGATTTCTGTATCTGTTATATAAATGGGTGATCTTTAATTAAAGTATTCCAAATTCTCAGCCTTCTGCTGAGAGACTGATAAGACAAGATGCATTAATAGGAACATTTCCAGAACAAAGAAAGAGAACGCAGAAATATCAAAAATATTGGGTCGTCCAGGAAGTCCATGCCGAGTTTTTGTAGGTGGCATAAGGACATCCCTGAATATATCACAATGATTGAAAACAAATGTCATGCACACATATTCTAAAAGACGGTACTTCAGGCATATTTGGAAAAAAGTTTGATTATGATACGATAATTTTTGTCAGCTGTGTACACCTTTGAATATGGAAGCAAACAAAGTGCATTATGGGCATTTAATGCTTTTCTTTTACCGGAAAGGCAAAAATGCCACACAAGCAGCAAACAAGATATGCGCTGTTTATGGCAAAGGTGCTGTAGCTGAAAGAACTGTATGGAAGTGGTTTGCTAGGTTTAAAGCTGGTGATTTCAATCTTGAAAATCAAGAACTGCCGGGTAGGCCCTCCACCACAGATGAAGATCAGATTAAAACACTGATCGAGAATAACCCACGCTATATGACACGTGAATTAGCAGAAATGTTAAAAATATAAAAATCCACCATCCACGAGCATTTTCTCAAGCTTGGCTACACAAACCATTTTAATGTATGAGTTCCCCACGATTTAACGGAGAAACATCTGATGGGTTGCATTTCCATTTGCGACTTGCTCTACAAATGCAACAAGGAGATACCCTTTTCGAAGCAAGTAGTGACGGGAATGAAAAATGGATTATTTATAATAACGCTAAGTGAAAAAAGTCTTGGGGATAGCGGAAGAAACCACCTTCAGCCACCCCAAATGCCGGTCTTCATCCTAAGAAGGTCTGTGTCTGGTGGGATTGGAAAGGAATCCTTCATTATGAGCTTTTACCAAACAACGAGAAGATGAATTCAGAAAAGTATTGCTCCCAATTAGACGCATTGAAGACAGCAATTGAACAAAAATGTCCAGAATTAGCAAATCGTAAGGGCATCGTGTTTCATCAGGACAATAAGCAGCCTTTGAACTTTCCGGACGACCCAACAAATTAAATAAATGAATAAAAAGCAATAAAACTCAATGATTAAATATCAATGACTTCAGTTAATTGCTTCATCTACTATTCTTTTCGCTCTTTTGCAATGCTGCAATTTTTGAACTCATTTTTTATTTCTAAAATCTTCCTCAAGTTCCTAGGAGTGTTCCTACCAAGTATGGATTTGTTTTGCTTATTATCTTTCTGCAAATGGCTTTGACAAAAAGAAAAAAAAGATCACCTTAATTAGATCAACCCTAATTTAACTCTTTAATGCAAATCTCTTGCATGTAAAGTGGATGCCTATATGTATTTGACTGAAATGTTTTATTGTTGTTATTGTTATTATAATTATGTGACTATCACATTCATATGTAATTTAAATAAAAATTAACAAGAGATTCAATTACTGTTTCCATTTGAGTTTCCTCTTTATCCTTCTCCTCCATCATTGCTTCTTCTTCATCTAAATCGTTATTTCCATCGTCCATAGTTTCAATGTCAGGTGCTTTACCATCTGTGGGACCTGAAGAACTGAACTGGATAGAATTATTTACAGACGGATGATGGACTCCTGTTGGTAGAAAAAAAATAAACAATGTTTGGTATGAAACTCAATAATACTCTTCACAGGTTTCAGGTAAGAAACTAAACTAAAGGCAGGCACAATTTCAACATGTTTTATCAGGGTAAATTTTCATATAAAAACAATAGAAGTTTTAGGCCAATTTTTTTTTTTTTTATCAGATCCATAAAAAGGAAAAGAGATAATTAAAATACACTGATGTAACAATGAATCATGCATCACTGTTATTGTAAACAATTTAATAATGATCCACAAAAATCTGATACAATGCACAAATAAAACATTAAAAATCTAAGATCACCAGAAGAAAAGGGTTACAGAAATCCAGAAGGTATGGATGTTGCATTAACATTTTGAAATTCATTTGCATGATGTCAAGCCACAAGTGAAGATATATAACATGTGTTGTTCAGCTATTGTATATTTACTAAGGTGTGGACAGAAACAAAGGCTAAAGTGGATTAACATTATGATAGGAAGAGCAGAACATTTATGAAAGAGATAGCAATCGACCCGATGCAAAATCTGGTGAGTAAGAGAACCAAATACTAAACAAATGTAACATGAAGAGATTTTGCCAAATGAGGGATACAAAGGTTCGATTGTCTTCGATTATACAAACTCTCTGAATATTCTATTGCTTTACACAATTTTGAATTAGAGGAGTGATAGATTCTATAAAAAAATATAAAAACTCATGATGGGTGTGCAAGATTTTGAAACATCAGCAATAGTTGTAAAGATAAAAAGGTCATTTACAGAGTTTTTGAATTAATATTAGTTTTAGGGAAGCATTGTAGCAACAGAAAAATTATAAAACATGTTTTTTAACAATTACAAGCTTATTAATAGCATTTAAATAAGTGTTGAGGGTTTCTGTTGCAGAAAAAGGCATATTTCGAGTAATCCAATTGTAAACTGAAACACAGGTCTTGAATTGAGTTCTTCTAGATGTGAATTTCATCTAAAAAAAAAAAAAGGAGGAAATACATTGGGAACTCAATGGATATGTTAATGATCACCTCAATGAGCAAGAGTGAACAAAGATGTCAGATGTAAATTTTGTAAATGTTCTGATGGCAATGGACGAACTGGCATTCCCCATTGTCAAGCCTTCGGATCCTTCTGCAACATTGAAAGGCAGGTGATTAATAAGAGAATGAAATCGTTTCGGTATGATATAAAATTACCATCTGATGTGAATTTGTGATAAAAAAAAACTTTATCAATTCTTTTGATAAAATTTCAATCATTTCTTTGCATATATGAGATTGGCTCCACACGTAAAGATAGAATCAACCCTCACTGAAATCTCAGAATGACAGGTTTACAGGTGACTTTCAAAAGAAAAATTAGCAGGAGAAACTCATACGGATGATCTAAAATGATAAATAAATAAACAGGTTTTGAGAGAAATTTAAGATTGGCAGTTTATTGATCGAGAAACTTTAACCATGAAAAATCAGAACAAAAGTTTCTTGCTGTGTTGGAATTAAATAAGATGTGCACTTGTTAAATATGCAGTTAGTAATTATTCTACAGTTAACTAATGGAGTAAAAAAATACCTTTATATTCTGTTTTCTCATCATCTATAAGTGCGTCGAGATCAAAAGGCTTACTCATCTCTTGAACAATCTCTGCTGATACGTACGTTGGAAGTTTCTGTTCCTCGGGAGGATGAGTGAAATATTTTATTTTCCCGCTGGAAAATTAGCAAATGATTAAAAGAAAAATCAATAAATAAATAACACAAAGAATTGTTTGACAAGCTAAGAATGAACAAATTCTAAGTAACTTAATATACCTTGATATTTTATTTTTCATAAACTAAAATTACAGTCTATACTTGAGATGAAACAAAGCAAGCAGAACAAGGATTCATGAAAAGAATGAGTTAAAATGGAACAGACAAAAGCTTTAGAAGAAAACTAAACAAATCATCTTATTTAATAATCACTAGGTAGACACCAGCTCCTGAATATGAAATAACTGGAGTTACTTTTCTAGTTCTGACTTAACAAAATTGCTAAATACAATTTGTTTAATATGATCTACCAGCTTCAATATAAAAATTAATAATGAGAACAAATGATCAAACTCTGTATGCACCATCACAGATAGTTGTGTCACTGATTGCAGTTGGGCTGCAAGTGCCCACTGAGAACTGCCACCAGGAGCATTAGTATCACTAGGGCTGTGGTCATGTGAATGAAAGTGCTGGGTGCTTTATAATCAGTGTTGTTGTGGAGTGCAGGTCTCTTCAGTCCTCGGCATGCTTCGACGACACATTCATTTATGAACAACTGACAGAGCATGAGAAAGGTCGTATTCTGGACTGTGGTGGGTGGCATGTTGGTTGTTCTGTCAAATTGGCTGCCCACTGGACTGTTCCAACTGTACTGTGCAATGGTGATTAGAGCAGTGTAAGATGTGGGGGGGGGGGGGGATACACATATGCAGGAAAGGTGCTGGAAAGCCTAGGCAGACCACCACAAGAGAGGATTGTGTCATCATCTGAGAGGCACGAACTGATCTAAAAGTGTTCTTTGTCCACCATCCAGAAACATGTAGTGGTACCACTAGAAACTTTTGTCTATCTGTACGATTGCAAGGTGACTTGCAGAATGAGACTTGTATTCTCACCGCCCCTTATGCTAACTGCCATTAACACCCCACTCATCAGTGACTTCGTTTGCAGTGGTGTAGTGAGCGGGTGGCTCATACAGCTGTGGACTGGCAATGAATCATGTTTAGGGATGAATCCAGATTTTGTCTGGACTTGAATAACCACAGTACACAAGTGTGGAGAAGCATTGGGTAGCACAAATCTGGACTTTCATTGTTGAGTGACCCAGCCCAGAACTGGTGGCATCATGATGTGTAGAGCTACCTTCTACAATTTTTGGTCTCTGCTGATAGTGATCAGAGGAACATTGATGGCCCAGTGGTACATTCAGTACATTATGCAGCCTCATGTACTTCCCGTCACGGAGCAGTCACAGCAGTCCATTTCCAACAAGATAACACCCTCCCACAAACAGCAGTGGTTTGCCTGGACTGCCTTCATATTGTCTACACCTTTCCTTGGCCTGCCAGATCTCCCGACTTGTTGCCCATTGAACATATGTGGGACAACAGCTATCAAAGGATCTTCTCCAGGACAGCATTAGATGTATCTATGACTCCATACCAAGCAGTTAATCAGTTGTTTGCATTATCATTATCATTGCCTATGCCAAATGACATTCCATTTTGACTGCTATTTCTGGGTGCACTAACTTTTCTGGCAATGAGTGTACTTGTCCTGGACCAATAACTTCAAAGATAGATTTAGTTATAAAAAGTCCTTATTGATTTTTGATATATAATGGACTTGTAGTGAAGGACCTAGGCATTAAAAATCACCATTTTAGAAAATTATGACTGACACAGTATACATGTTTTACATCATTGTATATAATGCAAAATATCCAATAATCCAAAAACCTGGTCCTCACACAAATTAATGCCAATTTCACTTATTAAATTCATCTATAAATTATTATTTAAATTTTAAATAACACTGCTGCAAGGTTATATTAAATGTAGAATTTTAATTTACACTGTAATATATGTATGTGTGTGAGTATATGCATAGATTTATTTATTTATTGAACGGCATTCATTAGCCAGGAGATCAAGATGACTAACTGGCTGTCAGAATTGCTAGTTCTTTAGTATCACCCAGGGTGGGGCGAACTAGCTTTTACACCCACAGAAATGTACAAAACACTGAAGAAGAAAGAATGAAACATCCAAGCCCTGGGCCTGGATTCGAACCCAGATTCTGTCAAATTTGCCTAGACAACAAGGCCATGCCATAATGGCTTGTATGCAGAGAGAACTGTTAAAAAACTACGAAATTAAAAAAAAATCAATATAGACAATATGTTAGGGATGGTAGGTTTTAGATTTTTTTATTTCATGCAATTTCACTCTATACTGTTATTATAATAATGGCATTGTTCAGAGACATCATAAAGTCAGGCATGCCAAATATTTCAAAGTATCTTGAATGGACTGAATGACTTTACAATCCCCATGTACTAGCATAATTTTTCTTTGTAAATTATCTCCCATTTTTATATTTTCGATTGAGAACGTTATTGCAATTAACATGTCAGTATCTTCTGAATATAAATGAAAAGTGTTCATAATATACAATATGCAATTTGGCAATCTTGGATTAGATAAATGTTGAAATAATCACTATATTAAAAGTATCCCTACAGTGATCGCAATTTAATATGTAGTTTCTGCCAGAATATTTTTAAAAAAACAACAACACATACACACACATCAATCCTGGCTCCTCACAATGAACTTACTAATGTGAATATTTAGGTCTGAGAAAATCATATTAATGATCTTATTATTAAAATTCCAATACAATGAAAATTACTGTAAGATAGAAATATCCCAAATGACAAAAAGTTAATCAAAATTACTAATGTAATTGATCGTTGTATTTAAAAAAGGAGCAGGACATTTCAACTTTATCTGAGGTTATTATCAACTGTGCTGTTTGGCGATGTGAGAGGGGTTCAAATAATGTTTGATGACGCAGTTAGAGAGTTCATGGTTAATAGTAGGGGTGTTGGCAATACGCCAAGATTCTGGCAAAATGAGAGAGAAGATATTTATGGCTGTTCTATTATATGAGTCTTATCAAAATTAGGAGTGTGATTGGTAGATTTGCTATGAAGAAAAAAAGCTGGATTTGAATTCACCCCTAATTGTGAAAAGACTCATATAGTAGACCAGGCCAGAAATATCTTCTCTCTCACTTTGCAAGAATCTTGGCATATTGCCAACACCCCTACTATTAACCATGAACTCTCTAACTGCGTCATCAAACATAATTTAAATCACTCTCACATTGTCAAACATAATACAGTTGATAATAATCTCAGATAAGGTCGAAACGTCCTGCTCCTTTTTTTAAATACGACCATAAATTAGTAATTTTGACTAACTTTTTATCCATTTGGGATATTTATCTACCTTACAGTATTTATACTAATCTCCCAACCTACAGTAAAATGAAAATTATTTCAAATATAAAATAATATATACAACACATATAGTATCTGATGCTAGGAGGGGCTTTTAAGTCTTCTTCCCTAGTTTCATAAAGATTTGAGGAAGAACATTACCAGAAAATAAGGATATAAATATTTAAATACCTATTCCAGTCCATGATAAGCTTCCTTGCCGCTATTTCAACGTCTGGAATGCCCTTCTTCTTCAGTCGACCCATTCTTTTTGCCAACAGAGATAAGAATTCATGAACGTTATCAAACTGTGGGATTCTGTAATACTGAAGGAGATGTTCTCGGTTTGATCTACAAATAATAGATTCGACTGGCTGGATTGGATCAGGAAGATTTTCTACCTGTAATAGAAAAAAACAAAACAAACATGCTTTAGAATGAACAAATTAGATCTTGCTTGAAGCAGTCCTTGAAAGAATTTGGTTAAAAAAAGGAATTATGTTATAGATATCAATTCAACTCTGTACATGCGAGTATCTAGAGAACCATTTCATTCATCCTAGTGAAAAGCAATCATATAAAATAAAATTTCACCTTAACTGCGTTGTGGAGAGCCATAATGGACGAATCTGGATTTGTTGCTAACACAATACCTGGACTGTCAATAAGCTTTATATGTTTGTCAATCTGAATTTCTTGCAGAGTTCTGAAAACAAAGACAATATATATATATTTTGGATACAAATATTACAAATTGATATTAAATGCTACAAATATTAATGCAAAACTGAGATATGAATTCTTGAATGACTACATGATAATTATCAAATAATGATAAAAAAGCAATTAAAACTTCCAAAAGAAGTAGCCTTACATTCAGAATATCTCTGACAAGTTTAAAATTTTGGGATACGTCCTAGCCAAAAAGTTAAGCGACACTTGTATGCTATATTATTAACCATTCTTAATGATTCCTCTCCAATTATAAGTAACTTTAAATGATACTTTTCTTCTAACAATAAAATTGGCAATTTGATATAAATGATAATACGTTCGAAAACAAACAAAACAAACAATCATTTTTGTTTAATCAAGTCTTAACTTTTATAATTCAAAATCTAGATTCTTTAAGAATGTCTTCCAGCACAGGAAGATTAACACAATTATATCATCACTGTTTTCAATAAGTCCATGAATCTTATCATCAAAGTTAGACTTAGTTAGTTAGCAATGAAGTTTACCTAAATCAAGTGAAAATTCCTCCTGTAATAAGGATATTGGAGATGTGTACATATTGTTTCTAGATATAATAAAAATCACTGTGCTGTGAATTTACAGCCGAGTTCAACTGTGGCCCAAATTTTATTTTAGTTTCAAAATTTAACACCAGATGCCGCTGACGAAGTGAATGTAATTGGAAGCCGATACATTCACAGAAACAGTTTTTTGAAATTATTGGGATTTTATGTTTCAGAAAGCTGTCCGGCTTAGCTATATATATATATATATATATATAGTATATATATATGATAAACGTTACATTATATTAAAAAAATATTTCATTGTAGATTTTCACTTCTTGCAAAATTCAACACATGCATATTTCCATCTGAAATGTCCCTAAGCATATTAGGTTAATCCCCATTCTGCAATTGCATCGGTGAGTTAAAGTAAGTTTTTAAATACTTCCATTACTTTTTTTTTAATATTTAATAAATAAAAAAAATAAGAGCATCGTTGAGCAAGTACTTATATTCTTAAGATTTCATCACAATTCCCATCAGAGCAAAACAAATTCTCAAATTCTTACAAAAAAAAACATGAAAACCACAAATGTCTTGAGAAATCCCAGTTATTAAAAAAAAAATCCTGATTAAAGTAATACTAGCAGCTATCTTCCGTCAACTTTAATCACATAAAAATTGACTAGAAATATAACAATATATATATTTTCCAATGCCTGGCTCTATGGCACTTATGCCTTTAGCCTCCACAAGGGGTAAATACTGTAAATTATTTAGTTGAAGAATCATAGCCCACTGTAGAAGGCAATTCACACATCATACCCACAGATGAAACACAAGAAGAAAGTTACATCCATGTCGATTCTCAGATTCAAAGCCCAGGTTCAGACATATTAGTCTCATGGCAGGCCACTTGATTTGACTACAAGCAAGTGCCTAAACACCTATATAAACATTATGAAGAAAATGATGCTTCATTCATGTTTTTTAGTGTTTTATCCAAAAAATATGGTATTTTTAAAGTTGTATGTTAATAGCAAATATTTAATATTTTTTTTTTAATAATTTGTAAATAAAATTCTTTATTTCAATTTACTTCCAATCAAATGAAATTATAGGAAAAAGTAAATAAATAAATAAATATTTTAAATCCCAAAAAACATAGAAAAGTCTGATAAATAAATCCTCGTATATAAATAATAACTTCTTGGATCTTAAGTTATTATTATTATACTCTTTATATTAATATTCTCATGGGCTACTAACTTTGTGACTCCTGGTGTCGACCCAACACTGCAAGCTCGACTCCTTTTTAAAGAGTTAATGATGCTGCTCTTTCCTACATTTGGGAAACCTGAAATAAATTTAGAAAAAATAATGTATACTATTATTATTATGATTATTTTAAGTAATGTCCTATGACTTCAATTATTTGAAGAATAATAATTCTTAATTGTAAAAAATAATAATAATAATAATTTCGCCAAATAGGATAGAACTGGGACATAAAGAACATCATTTGCAATTTTGGATTTGTCTGTTTAATATAAAAGGATCCATAGAAACCGTAATTTATACTGATGTACATATTTTTCATATTTATTTTCCATATTTATACACACAGACGCACACTTGGGTGATGACGATATCTTTCCTCTGTGAACCTAATGGTAAGGCACTGGGCTTTTGGGCTGGAGGAAGTGGATTCAATGCTCAGCAGGGGTCAGGGATGTTTCTCCTCCAGATGGGGTTGTAAGATTTACCCATATAAAATGAGACCCAGTTTTGTTTCCCCACAGACTTAAAGATGGGCATTAAATTTTCTTGATGTTTGTTTAGTTAAAAAGAATAATAATAATAATTTATTCTTAAAACATTATAAAAAATAGTCACAGAGTGACCACACAATAAATTTTAATTCAGAACATAGCTATCATATAAAAAAGAATGTAGTTGAAAACTATATAAATAGATTGGATAGAACGTCAAGCTATAATGATGATTTCGTAAATGAAATAAGGGAAATGAAAATTATTTTTAAAAAGAATGGATATGAGGAAAGATTCATAAATAAGGCATTAAGAGAATATGATAAGCTCAAAATTAAAGAAATGAACCAGTACAATAAATAATAAGGAAAGAATAATAATACCTTATTTGAATAAAAGAAGTTGGGATTTGAAAAGGATTTGCGGAAAATATGTCAATGTAACATTGGAATATAATAATAAATTAAAAAATATACTATGTCATAGATTGAATGAGAATGAAATATGGGTCTAATTTACAAATTAGAATGTTTGAATTGCAGTGCATTCTATATTGGGGAAGGTAAAAGGACGGTCAGAGAACATGCCTTAGAACACATCTATTGCATTAAAAACAAGCAAGGGGAAAGGTCAGATGTAGCGGATCATTGCTGTAAACTGGGTCACAACATTAGTGATGAAATTACAATATTATTTTTAGAAAAGGATAATAAAATAAGAAAAATAATGGAAAGCATGATATTAAGAAATACCAAAAATAGTAATTTTAATAGGAATGACGGATTAGAAGTAGATAATGTATTAATAAATTTAGCTAAAGGCATGGTAAAGAAATGTATCAATAACAAATAAACAGCAAAGATTGAAGAGTTTCAACAATTGTAGAAATATTTTTGTCATGATAATGATCATAGATTGTAGTATAACAATGGTTAAATACCATTGCTTAAAACTATGTTTAGGAAGTGCATATGAAATGTAACACCTCGATATTTATTGTTAATGATAACAAACTTGCAAAAGGAAAAAGAAATATTTTTCTGAAAATTCATTTTTTCATTAAATATATATTTTAAATATATTTTGAAAAGTTGGTGATATCTTCATTTATTAATTATGCAAGTGAATTGGAAAGAGTTAAGGAAGAAATATGGAATATTTCAAGCTGACAATGTTTCATTAACAGATTGAATTCTTTTGAAGAAGAAAGTATTTTGCATGTTTTGAAATGTAAGCTATGAAAAATATGAAGAATCCGATGTCTTTATTCACTATCTATGATGAAAAGTTAAGATAATAATAATGGTACAATTGAAGTTAAATTTAACATCCACACACAAATCATAAAAAAAACAAAAAAATCATAACATTTAATTGTTATGGGGTTGTTTTTTTTTTTGGGGGGGGGGGGATTTTTTAATATTAAGCATATAATAATTTTATATACCGAAAACAAAATTTAAATAAACATTTCTTACCAACAACTCCTACTGTAATGGCTGTTTTGATGTCTTTGTTTCTACAATAATTTCCTAGCAATTTCATAAGAATATTTGCTCCAAGACAGTTACTCGACTGAAGAAGATTGGAGCTACTTTTCAGCACAGGAACTTTTGATTGCGACTGTTTATAAAGGGAAATGGAAAAATAAAGTCAAAATTCACAGCAACCAAATTTAAATCATAAAATACGAAACTCTTATGTAATGAAGATTAACATAAATTTGCCTTTTGAATGCCTAACAAATTTTTATTATTTATCTACAACTCACTCAATTTTGCCATGTTTATTGGATTTTCTTTGTCATTTCAACAAATAGAGTTCACTATATAAAGTTTTGTTTTTTATTTGCAGAAACCTTACTTAAATAAAATCCCATATTTTTCTGACTCCAAATTTGTTCTCAGAATCAAATAAGCTGCCTATTCTCCTCTTTCTTTTATAAAGTCATAAGAAAACATATACTTCCTATAAATCATGGATAATAGATCTATTTTATACATAAAATTAACGTGCGTACAACATCATAACAAAGAAAAATAACAATAAAACGCACAAAAGAGTTCACTGATCTGTTTTTGGAAATTGTGATACCGGAAAACCAAGATGGACCATTTCTGGTTTCCTGACCTTCGTCAGTTGGGTCTGTCCAGTATCTTAACATCTCAGTGAACTCAAGAAACATATAAATAGAACAAAAGTAAACATCAAAATGGCCCTCCAATTAAAAGAACATCAAAACCTAAATAAAGAATAAAAAGGGCCAAT
>JAFIDM010000005.1:16760778-16777982 GCA_023159025.1 Thereuonema tuberculata | reverse complement strand
CCAAAAACAGATCAGTGAACTCTTAGTTTTGTGCGTTTTATTGTTATATTTCTTTGTTAGATCTATTTTACTTTAGGATATTTTGTTTGCAGCTTCAGCACAAGATTACAATTGCTGCAACTTCTATGGGAAGTAAGGCTTATATTTTATAATGTAAATCCTTTTCGGCACCAGTGCAGCTGCTATCTTAGAGAAGATAGCAATGATTTTTTTTTTAATATGCATACAAGGTGATTCAAAATTTTCTGTACAAACTTTAAAGGTAGGTCAGGAATACAGAAACAAACCATATTCATAGTGGAAAATATGTCTGCAAATGCCACCTGAATATGCTAGAGGGAGCTGTTTGGCAGTGCGAGCCATTGTCATTTGAGAAGTTGACTTTGCACACGAGTAGGATGTATCACTTCACTAATGTGATAAGCACCTAGCCTATGGCTAGTGAAACAGACAAGCCGCTGTACAATTGTATCATGAATGGGCCCCAACAGACGTGTGCCCAATCATCTAACATTGGACTAGAGACTGTGAGAAACTGGATCATTCGACTGTCAATATTGTAAACATAGGGCTAATAAACATATTGTCTACCTTACATGTTGTCTTTTATTTCTGAACCTTTGTGTACCTTCTAGCACATTCGGGTGGTGTTTGCGGACATACATTCCACACAATGAATACGGTTTGTTTTGGTATTCTTGACCTCCCTTTAAAGTTTGTATAGGGAAGTTTGAATCACTCTGTTATATTTATTACATATATGTTTATTTTAGACAAACAAACAAACAAACATAAATACACACACAGTAAAATCTTAAAGCATGGAAAACAAAAACGATGAATACGGGAGAACAATATTTCTAGGAAACCATTAAAAATTATAGATAAGAACAATTTAATGACTATTATTCACTGAAATACAGGTATACGATACAATAGGTCAATGTATTTAAAGAAACACTACTTTTGCTGAAATAAAATCACTGATTGAAATTTGTTTTGTGCAAACTTTTACTTTACACCTCAATTTGAAGTATATGATTTTTAAAGGCCTAGAATGCTTTCATGATCTCCATCACTAGTAAAGTGAGCATATAAAAGATTTTACTCTCACCAGTGCATCATAAGCTTCGGCAAAGTTTTCACTGGTTTTTTGAGGTTGGGACATGGCTCATGAGTAATAAAATAAAACGAAGAAAGAATTCATATTCTTTGATGGAGATATGGTCTTGCACTTGCAGCAACACTGTGCTTTAATATTTCTTTGAGATAGCAGTTTCTGCTATAGAAAACTTAGCTGAAAATTATGTCAAACAATATTATGTCTTGAATTAATTAATGCAATAAATAAATTTTGAATCCAAATTTCAAAGTTTAACTCTCCGTCGGTCGCAATAGGCCTGACAGGCACAGCACAATTATTTTTGTTCTCCTCTCCGCAGCTAAAGCGCGCAGGGCTCCGCTCTTCCAGATACTCGCGTCTTTCTCAACGGTGTTTGTGATGCACTTAGTCAGTTTCAACACCATTCGCTCGGAGCAGAGATCTAACCTTTGTAGCCTCTGAGGCCAATTGCGCCTGAACTCGTCCGTTTTTTGAAAGTTCGTATTTTGCTTTATTTATCATCACAGTTGTTTATTTTCCTCATTTCATCAACTAAAGATACTAAAGTTGAGGATATTTTTTGGAAATTTGTTGGTTTGAATTCATTTTCGAGTTTTTTCATTTGAAGAAGATTGAAGAAGATGAAGAAGTTTGAAGATGACTGGAATTCCAAGCAGCCTCCAAGTCCGCTTGAAAAGGTATCGTCCCATCAATGATCGGAAGAAATCCCTCCCTCCCCCCATTCAAAAAGACGTAGATGCAACACCTGCACTGCAGAAACGGACCACAGATGGATGTCAAACTACGAATGCTATAGAAGTCATCAATCGATCTGCCTGTCCCATGCAAATACGATCTGCCAGACTGCACTTAGTGGGTCAATGCACCTCCACTGCTCAATATTCCAACAGTGAATCCGAATAAGGCTTATTTTACATGTATTTTGAGTTTTGTCAATAATTGTAAGGATTAATGATTGTTTTAGTAATGAAAACTGAAGGCGATTTGGTACTTGGTCTGAAATTTCAGTCTTTTTTGGTAATACTTATTTTGAGTGTAATAAACAAGGTTTTTTCATTCAAATTTGAAATAGTCTTTCTTTGTTTAGCCTAATGAAGGTCACTAATCACTTTAAGAGCGTTAGAATTGTATCAATTAATTGCTAAAGGGGGTTTTCTAATAGGCGCCTGTCAGGCGCATTGCGCCCAAACTCGGGAGTCCAAAGGTTGCGACCGATGGAGGGTTAAAAAAATTGTCGTTGTGGGAAAATGTTGCATCTGGACCATGATTTTTTTCAGTGATCGATGAGATAAAACAAAAGTTTGAAGATTGATGGAGACAGGGAAAAATAGTGTTAATTATATGGGGCTAATCTAATTCTTGGATCAAATAAGGCAGACACAACATTTATGGGAAAACGACCAGAAAGATGGATCGTACTGAATAGAACTTTCTTCTAAAACTCTTACAATTTGCATCAAGATTAGTACAGCGGTTCCAGGATGTTACTTGGTAAACAATTTGGTCTCACCCACAGAAGAATAGTACTAGTTTAATAATAAAAATAATATGATTTAGAAAATACGGAACTTACCAAATGATCCCGTTGATTCTGAGTTGATGCTTTGAATGAGACGGTAGGGAATTCGTTTCGAAGATATTTCAACCACTGAGAAAGATTTTCCTTTGGAATCAAATCTATTAATGAAACGTATTAAATTATAGTGAACATTAATCACTCAACTGATCTTCAAATAAGATTATTCAAATACATTACAACTTAATCAAATTCTTCGGTCATTAACATTACTTAGTTTCAGTAAAATGATGTAAATCTATGTTTTACCAATTTTATTAAGGACAAGAACTAGATGTTTATTTGTTCCAGAACTAATAACAGCTTCTTCTACTTGTGGACATCGTGTGCCTAAAGGATCCCGGGCATCAAGAACCTCTAGGATTACATCAGCTGCCTCCACTACCTAAATCATATTATAAAAATCAACGTTTACGAAAATTACATTTATTTCATGGAACATAAAAAAAAATACTAAAAAATAGCAGTCTTCAGGAAGAAATAAGAGAATACATTTAATATGAAAAAGCAAATTTTTGAAAAGATTACACGTCTTTTCTTTTTCAAGCCTAAAATAAATTAGGCTTGAAAAAGAAAAGATGTGTAATCTTTTCAAAAATTTGCTTTTTCATATTAAATGTAGTCTTTACACTTAAATTTGGTGTGATGTTAAAAATATTTAATAGTAGAAGAATTAGGAGAAGAGATCTACTAAAAAAAATATGGGAACTTTACAAATAAGAGAATATTGGGATTATAATTATAAAGATAAACAGAGTATGCACCAAAACAAACGATACTGAACATCACAAGTTTTCATTGCTCATGCGCACCACGTGATAATCTTATCGAACGTTGTCATGGACACGTAACAGTATGCTTATGTTGGCTGAAGCTTGACAGATGTTCATATGGCACTAACAACTGAGGAAATTTTTTTTATTGTATAGCATTATTTTCAGTTATACGGAGTTGGACATTCAAATGGACCAAGTTTGCTATAATTTGGAAATGCATTTCGAGAACGATTTCAAAAATCACCACCCACAAATAATGATAAATATGGTTAAGTTGGCTATCATTAAAAAAATTGTTCAAAGGGCAGCTCTCTGACACAGTGCAAAAGCTGCATCACATGTCCAGTTACAGTGACAACAAATGCGAATTCAGGAAGGCTCTTTGAACAGGTGTTACAGTTGCCTAAACAAAGTCTCCAGCGAACATCCTTAAAAAATGAATCTTTGTGAAACATCTACAACATCTAAATGAATGTTCAGGAATGAGCACGATGATGAAGCTTTCCTGTCAAATGCCTGGTTTTTCTGATGAAAATTATATTCATTTGAATGGATTTATCAATCGATCTACAACCAGCTTTCTGGGGATTTGAACGGCCAGACATCATTGTGGAGAAAGCCCTCCTCCATAGTGAGCGTATAACAATATGGTATGCGGTGTCTGCAAACGTCTTCTTGGACCCTTATTTTGTTGAGGATGATCATGGCAATTCTGTGACTGCGAACCAGGCGTGGTACAGAGAAAACATTCTCAAACCATTTCCGAGGGATCTCATCAGATTCTGCCGTGCACGTAATCTGCCAATTCGTACACAATGGTTCCAGCAGGATGAGGCCTCTTGTCACACAGCGAGGGACACGCTTCAGTTGCTTCATGCGACTTTTGGTAATCGCTTTGTTTCCCTTGGAACAGCCTTCTTATTCACCTGATCTTACACCACTGGACGCTTACATTTGGGGTAGGCTGAAGGAAGCCATTTTCTGAGAGAACCCATCGGCAACCATTGGGGGACTTAGGTCAAAAGATAGTGACATGCGTCAGAGGAATGAAGCAACTTCTCTTCAGGGAGACGTTTCAGAATCTACGCGAGTGTTACGAGGACTGCCTGCAAAGCAGTGGACAGCATTTTGAACACATGCTATGCCTGAAAAACATGGAAATTGACTTCCATGTACTGCAAGCTTCCTCTACTATTTGTATTCTGTAGGTCACATAAACCTTTGTTGTACACAAATATTTCAGTATCGTTTGTTTTGGCACATACTGTAGTATAATTAAGTAATTGTTAACAAAAGTTACTAAAAAAAATGCAATTTTAATTTAAAAATCCTAAAAATAGAAGAAACATTTTTCAATTATATTACAAAATGGGGTTTAAAATTCTTATTCAGAGCACAAGTCAAAATTTATTAAATTTTATGTAAGCAAAAAAACTAAAAAAAAAAATAATATGCATTTGTATGTTAAAGTTCTAATCTATTAAGTTTCTTTTTTCATTCAACCAAACAAAACTTTTACTTATACTGAAGTAAGGCAAATAGCCATTTTTGTTCAGTACAATCCCTTTAATTGACAACTGCCTCTTGACCAATACGACACTTAGACATGTTAAGATCACCTTACCAATCTGCAACAACCCTCCTTATAAAGGTTCCATCTATCACCCATTGTATATATTCGTTTCCTAATTAATAATAATAATAAGACTCTAAGCCTTTCCAAAGACTGTCTATGTTTAAGAGCTTGTGAGATATCATGTAATAATGAGATACCACCAAGTAAAGATGTAATTTATTATACAATAAAAAGATGGTGACTGAAAATTACTTGGTAATCTGATTTCTAATTATATGATGTTCAGTATTAATTAAACTAGAACCATGAATCAATATCATTTTTTTTGTAATAGACTGCTTTATGCAACATTATTTGACAGTGCCACAGTGGAATTCACACACACTACAGATTATAATATCAAATGACAAGAGACTCAGGAACTGTCGTTCTTAAAAGAGGATCTGCTTTATAGTCTGAAAATACCAATTAATAGAATAGCACTGGAAGGTGGTGAAATACAAGTAATGAAGTTGTACTAAGATGCAAATTACATTTACCTTTTGAAATTCCTTATAGTAAGTTTTCAGTGATTTGTCCCGGGTATTTAGAGATTTTTCCTCTTCCATCTTCATTTGCTGCAATACAAAATAAGAAGAGATGTAATAGTTAAAAGCTACTTAAGATACCTATGCACTACTAAACATTATATTCACAATACACTACACTCACAAAAACCACTGGCAAACAAGTTTCCTTAATTTTGCAGAAATGTTGTATATTTTCACGATATATTTAGTTTTACGAAAGAGGTCAATTATGAAAACTATCAGTCTTCTGGAGTCAGTTTGATTTACTTACATAGTGTCACGGTTTTTTTATTGCCCTGTATTCTTTTTTCCTTCCAAACCGTGCCACGACTTATCCTACTTTATTTGCTGCAGTTTTGTATTATAATCCCTTATTCATCCTATCTTATCATTAAGCTTCTTTGGATTAAATTTTTAGGAGACTGCTAATTTGTTTATAATCAAACAAAAATTATTTCTTTTTATCTATTTGTTTTATTTTTATTATTTTCTTCATTTTGTCTGTGCCTTTTAAGTTTCTTTTACAGCTTGGACATTTTCCCATGAAGCCAAAGTTAGTTCTCAGGACAATTGAACTAGACTCTATGTCTCCTTTGACTCTGATACAATGTAGCGTTCTTACGCAAGTTTCGCACGCTAGACTCTCATTGTCGGATTGAATTTTTTTGATTGTGAGAAAAAGGAAAAGACTTTTACAAGAAGACAGACAACTTCGAGTTGCTGGCGAGTGGTCGCAGCTTTGCCGGGCTCCTGAGGGAGACCCGAGTGGAAGCAAGGGAGACCGGCATAAAATGTGAGTTCGTACCCGTCTTCCTATGCCGACGTTCGGGATATGTGAATGGAGTGACATGTCGTCGTGATCCCTTCGAGTTGAGCTAGCCGCCGAACTCAGCAACTGCAGAGAAACTTCTATAGCTCGGTTCGGGACTTCAGAGAGGAGCCAGCCGACCCTGCCTTGACAAATGGGGGATCGTTCGCCGTCCCAATGTTGACCACACCGAATTTGGAGACCAAGCTGTGATAGTGCTTCGTAAAGAGATAGAAAGCGTGTGCGCGTGTGAATCGCCAGTGATCAACAAACTGTAAGTAAACTTACTTGTGTTTTGTATTATTAAAGGTCCAACGTGGGGCGCACACCCCACAAGGGGGGGGGGGGCAATTTGATTGTTAAGGAGGCAAATTCAAAAATGGAGCAATGATTGTGAAAGTAAAAAAATGCTAGTAATTTGGTTTTTTTTGGTTGTAAAAGTTAAAAAAGTTGGGTTTTTTTTTTTTAATTTTTTCTTTTTGAAGTTATACCTAATTTGGTGGGGCATAGCATACTTTAGATACTTTAGGTGGGGCACAGCACAAAAAAGGTTGGGAAACACTGCGCTATACCTATACTAGCAGCGAAGGTTTTGAATTTAGGAAAAAACCGAGGTGATTTTTTTCTACTCGCAAGCGCCTAATCTCTACTCACAAATTGCGAGTTTGTGAGTGGGATTTTCGAGGGTTGGTCAGATGAATGGTTATGCATTGGATTCATTATCTTCTGTAACAACAACTGTAGGGCTTGCATACAACAGGATCAAAAAATATATGTGAGATGACAGAATAATATCCGACTGATTTTAAGAGTTGGCAATTTCAAGATTGCAATACTGCAACTGTCACAATTTGAGTCCACTCATGCCACATCAGCAAGTACTACAATTCACACAGAAGCAATGACACATTGGAAATGATCATCCCGGACTGGAGTTGATTCTTCAAAATGTATGCTTCCCTTCGTAAAAGAAAGGATCACTGCACAGAAGTAAATAATAAAATAATGAAACTTGAGGGATGTAAAATTGGAAAGATAAAGATGAATAATATTGGAAAATATCAGATAATACAAACTAAACAGAGAGAGAGAGAGAGAGAAAGAGAAAATCAGTATTCCTGGAAAACAGCAATGTGAAGATTCATTAGACTTATACAAAGTATCTGAGTGGCTTCATCTGATAACCATTATACGAATCATAGATCTGTGCACTGCAAAAAACTTTATTAGGTATCTCATAAATTATGAATCAAATAATTCTGATATTTTTGACAGATGATTGATGCAAAATAAGAAACACTCTTTGTGGATTACTAATGAAATATACATAGTACTGTTATTAGCTTTTGTAACAAAATTAATCATCTTTATAGATATTTTATAAACCAGGGAAAAAAATGTATATGTTAACTAAAACAGAGTTTAGAAAAGGAACAAGTATGGAAATGAATCGAAGCCCACGTGCAATCTGGTCTAACTAGAGAGTATCTATCATGTGACTGATTACTATAATTCAGTTTTGATTAATACTAATTCCTGCTTTGGTAAGCACAGTCTAAAAGACTCATGGAAAGGAAATGTAAATATTTATTTTGTTTTACAGCTATCAAAGAGCTATCAGCTTAAGATAATTCAAGTTTATGCTCTAAACAACTCATCATTCCGAAGAAGAAGTTGAAGATTTTTATGAAGAGATACAAAAAGCCAACGAGAAAGGTAAAGAACACTTAACAATTATTATGGGGATTTTAATGCAAGAATTGAATATGGAGAAAGAAATGAATGAAGTAAAAGGTTATTTGAATTTGTCAAGAATGAGAATCTTTTCTTTATGAACTTCTTCTTTTAAGAAAAAAAAAAAAAAAAAACCTAATAAAAAGTGAACAAGCAGAGGTCCTTCTGGGAGCCTTGTAGAATTGGATACATTATGCCTAACAAAAAGTATGCCATCGAGGATTACTTTATGTTTAATCAATTTCATACTGACGATCAATTAGTAGAGCGCAAGTTACATCTCAACATCAAGCTGGAAAGACAGAAACTAGTAAGAAGCCCTAGGAAATCTATTACTTTAATAGGTATAAGGAAATGTTCATCTGAATTTGAGTTACAGTTGAGAAATCATTTCTCTACATTGCAGAGCATTGCTGAAGATGAAGACAATTCAATGAATTAAATGGTAAGTGAACTAAGTGCTTTAGGTGCTTAATGTGTAGATTCATTAAATACATATATGTACAAGTTCAAGTATACATTAATCCTTAAAAAATGCTTTCAAAATCATTACAAAATGGATAAAGGGGGAAAAAAGTTTTACAATGACCACTCTTTATTGGACAAAGAAATTAATTGCTTCACTGAAAAGGAATTTAAAAGCTTAACTGATATCTTATGATTGAATTACTTATTCATATTATGCTAAAATGCACATAAAAAAATGACATTGTAGTAATTATTTTGACTTTAAAATGTAAAAACAAAAAAAATATTAATTGTATATATCCACTTTAAAAAACGTACGTTGCTCTCAAAATCTGCAACCTTTTTCTCTGCTTCTTTCTGAATCTTTTCAAGGCCTCTCTTCTCCATCAGCAGTTGATGTCTTTCTTCCTTTCGTTTCAGTTTCATTTCTTCAGCCTAAAAATAAATACATTTTCAACAAAATCCACTAAAATCTCATCAATGAAATGTACAAAAAGATACAACATTTAAAGGAAACACCATTTCTGACAATATTTTCCAACATTTACTTTTAATGTTTAAACTATTACTGTTAATTATTTTACAAGTCTTTAAAGGAAATAAAAGATCTTTCTCCATCAAAAGTAAAAATATTATGCCTTAATATTATAAAAAAAAAAAAAATGCTATTAAGTAAATCTCTTAAATATGCAACATTGTATTAACGATATGTGACATTAATGTGATTTAATGCATTGGTTAAAAATGCCAATACAGAAATCTATAATGCATTTGTAGAATATATTTAGAGAAACGATAATGGAAATATTGTTGTGCATAATAGCGCCATATAGTAACCTGGTGGCAAAAACTAGAACTAAAATAATTGTGTGCTTAAATCTTTTCCTCATCCCCTGCTTAGTGAACAAGAAATCTGACATGAGTGTTCATTGTCAAAATCGAAACAATATGTATTAGATGAATTTTCGATATTTGGATCCTAATAGGTGTAAGCGAGGGGAGGCAAACTTTTCGAAGGGTTTACATATCTCCAAAACCGCTCGAGGTGGAAACACGAAAGTTATCATGAATGTTCTATGGCAAAATTGAAAAGCTGCTTTTTCGATATCGAGCCATAAGGGGGTATAACAGGAGAAAGGATGGGCAAATATTGTAGAACGATACTTCCACGAGGTTTTCGGATTCCACAATAAAAACATAACATTAATTTGTACTGATCACATGATTGTTTACCAACCGGGGAGGTTTGATGTGACAGGGTTGTGGAGAAGGGAAGGACCAGGACATCCCCAGGACACCCCCTCACCACCTCCACCCTGGGCAACGCCAGTTAAATACAAAAAAAGTAAATTTCAAATAGTTATATTAGTGATTTAATGAGGAAATATCTCTTCAGTAAGTAGTGACTACATTTGCATGAAAACATACTGCTTTGCAATAATTAACAGTCAAATATCATTCTAATGCCCTGTACTGGCATCTGCATTGCGTAATTCTCACTGCTGTTAGTTCAAACTTTGTCAATGAAGAGCATTCAGTTATCAAATGTCAGATAAATCTCATTTGAGAAAATATTTACTTTTTTTTAATTGGGAAGAGGTGGGAATATAAAGTAAAATTAAATTTTCATGAAGAATCTAACTAAAATTAAGATAATTTGAGTTTTGGAATCTATCAACAGTATCAAATACTAACACAGGATGATGGATGCAACAAAAAAGAAGGGATGACTAATACACTTGAGAGCAGAAAAATCACACAGTAGCATTTTTTTACTTTTTGTTTTAGTTTCCTTGCGATTCGCAATTTTTTTTAATCAAAATATTGTCAATTTAAAGATCAATTCAACACATATCCAATGATACCACTTACAGTATTTTTCAAAAAAGAAGGGATTGCCATTTATGGTCATTACGTAGCGATCGATTTTGCCTGGAACAAACGCCACCAGTCAAGACGTCATCAACTTGAACTCCGAGCAGTCAGTCTAAGATGGCGTCGTTTTGTGATCGATTAGCATGACCAAAAAAGACCAAAAACAAACTTTGCATAGCCAAGCAAGGGGAATAGTGTGGAACATTTTTAATTATTCCAATTTTCATTATTATTATGTATTCGTAACTGTAGAAACTACAAAAAGCAGAATGTTTTTGTAATGTTTGTAAGATTCAGTTACGGATTTAAGCAATAGGTGGCACTGTTACGCCCTGGAAACATCAATCTATAAGGAAATGACATCATCAAATGCTCTTCTTTCATGAACTGAACTGTAAGTGTGTATTGCGTGTGAGCAGAGTGCTTTTTGGAAGAATCTCCTAGCCTACCAGAAAACCTCGTTTTCGTACAGCCTGGGAAATGGTGATTAAAACAAAATTCAATACAAACATTTATAAAACAATCTTTATTAATAACGGGTATTCCCTCCTCTAGCCTTAATTACGGCCCTCATTCGATTTTTCATCGATTTTATCAATTTGGGGCGTCGTTCTATTGTTGTTATTGTCTTGGTTTTGAAGGGAAAATACACACTTAAGTGGTTTCATTGGGTAGATGATGAAACGATCTTTAAATTGACATTATTGTGATTAAAAAAAAATTGCAAATCACGAGGAAAATAAAAAAAAAAAAAGTACAAAAATGCAACTGTGCGATTTTTCTGCTTTCAAGTGTAGTTAATGAAATTGGAAAGAAACAAACTGTATCAGTTTCAGAAATAGATTAATAAGTATGATTATTATGCAAGAATGATAAGAGATGCTATATAATACAATACCACAAAAGATTCAATTTTGAACAGGTTCAGATCGGCAAAGAATGATACCAAAATATGCAGAATGTTAAGTCCAGCTGGTGGATAAAGCCTGAAGAGGATGACCAGACCAAGAAGAAATAAGGGGAGTCATAAAGGTCGAACTTAAAGATTCTGGAAAGAATGAGGAAGAATTTCTAGTCCTCCTAGAAGTTACCATAAAAGAAAATCGTGAGGCTGACTTCAAATTGGACTTATAATACAACTGACAAAGAAGTGAGAACATCAGCAGAAACCTCAGGAGAAGAAGTACTCCAATGAAAGCTAGAAATTTCATCTAAAGTTGGAGACATACAAACAGGTACAAGGAAGATATTTGTCTTTGAAAACAATGCCTCTTAGGGACCTTAAAAGTAATAATAGATCATGGATTAGGATGTTGAAAAGATCAACAGCTCTTATAGAGAAAGCTTACAAAGGTTGTAAAGATATCCCTGGATAGAAAATTAAGATATAAATCTAAAATACGTCATGGCGAACTTGAACAAAATCAGCATAACTACTCTTATTGAGTAGTTTGATAGATCTCACTATTTGAGAAGAACTGAAATATCAAGATGAGGATTCACTGGCAAGAAAGTTCTTATTCACATGGACTGGAAGATAGTTGTTATACATAAAGATAACTGAAGAAAAACGACAACAAGACAGAATAAAGGATAGAATGTCCATGTTGAGAATAAACAACATTACAGACTGCACATTAGAGAGATTGTGGGTAAACAATTCACACATAAGTGGACTAAGTGGTGGATGATGTTCTCCATGATCTGAGAATTAACAAAAACATAAAATGGGAGAAAGCAGTTAATCGCAGAAACAAAAGATTTGATAATAAGGATCAAATAAAGTAAAGATATACAGGACATTCTTAAATGTTAATGTCAAAAATGAAGAAAATCAAGGAAGATAACAGTCCCCAAAGTATGAAAAGCTGATTCTTTAGCTAGTATTGGGAGATCAGGCAAATGGTATGCAGAAATAGTAAAATCTGCCCAATAGCTATAGAAAAGTTAACCTAAAGCTGATAAAAAAAAAGTTTTGGTTCATTATTTTTCTGCCAAACATTTGTGACAATGGTAGGCTATTTTTTAGGTTTCTGAAAGACGCCTTATATTCCCGGTTTGTCTGTCTGTGGACACATATCCCACAATGCTTCGCAATGGCTTCTGTTAGCTCAGTTGGGTAGAGCGTCATGCTAATAACGCGAAGGTCGTGGGTTCGATCCCCTCAAGGGCAATTTTTTTGTCAACTTAATTTTTTTTAAATCATTATTAGGAATTCAGTGTATTAACAAGGTTTGAGTTAAGAATGACGATTATTCCATATAAATAGGGGTGGGTAAGATAGCATGGGGCTGCAAACAGACTCGCGTGAGCATTTTCTAGACCAACCCGGCGCAGTCTATTCTAAAGTAAAGGTGACTCAGAAGCCGTTGCGAAGCACTGTGATTGGTTTACTAATCCCTATCCCTACCTTATTTTGAAAAGAAAATGATTTCGTTTGATGGTCAATAATGACTACAAGAGGACAAGGTTCCAAATAATGAATGAAACAAAATTGTATTCAGAAACATTAAACATATAATTGAATAAAAGGATGAATAAAGATGTAAAGAGGCTCTCCTTTCTCAAATTGTTAGAATCAAGCCAGAAAACAAGACAGCAGAAGTCCGAAAATGGGACAAGTGTTACGGCAATTCCAGTCATAGTGATCAGAAAATACAATGGAAAG
The DNA here is from genome assembly GCA_023159025.1 of Thereuonema tuberculata. Lineage (NCBI taxonomy): Eukaryota > Metazoa > Arthropoda > Chilopoda > Scutigeromorpha > Scutigeridae > Thereuonema > Thereuonema tuberculata. The sequence continues at coordinate 16,764,809 of JAFIDM010000005.1, read as the reverse complement.
CAGACACAAACTGATAAGGTAAAGAGGACAAAAAACAAAAACAGATGGAATCATTGCACAATAATGATTGACAATTATGCTTTTTCATGGTCTCAAGACAATACATGTGTCCAGAAACTTCAAAATTTGATTGGTTCAACGTCATAGGGGATATCAACTACAACTCTGAAACAATTAAAAACTTGTTTTGGAAATCTGTCACAAAATCTAGATAGTCAAAATACAAATAAAATAAGCAAAACTTGGGTATCCAAAAACAAAACAAAAAAGGAAAAAGGAGTAAAATGATTACATCGTTGGACTGGATAGAAGAGTAATTTTTGTAAAAATAGCAAACTGAATTTCAAAATAACAAGCAATTGTACATAATTTGTAGATAAGACAAAAAACATGATTAATATGAGAATGTAAAGATACTAGGCTTTGTAGTGACAATATTGGACTATTTACAGCAAATATATTCATTCTGCAAGTTAATAAGTCTCCTTTGAGAATAAATATTTCCTACAGAGCATATCTTAAATGTAGATAGATTCAATTTACAAACAAACAAAGTTTAGCAACTGCATTTTATTATTGATAGTAGAAAGTAATACCTGGCGTCTCCTGTCTTCGGCTTCTTGTAATATTTTATCTTTAAATGGAAGACTATTTGGGACTTTTATGTCCTTTTTTGTTTCTATAAAGAAAAAAAAATCTGAAGTTACAAATAATGGCACAATAAACTACTTTAAAGTTGACATAAAATTGTAACAATATCATTCACATCTTCAAAACTGTTTATTTTTAATAGGTTTTGAAATTCTGTGAATTAAATACAGTCCTTGCTTAATCCTCATGACAAAAGTTTCAAGGAATACATATGTAAGGCTTTGATGTACGACAGTATCTTATGAGAAACTCTTGCTATTTGAATCAAGTGCTTTGTAACATCTAGGTAACTGTGACCAATTTTGAAAAGATCCATTTCGTGTTTCCATTCTAAAAAAATTACTCCTAAGTCTAAGCACTTTGGCTTTCATCCAAGAAGAAACGTTACTGATGTTTATTTTACTGATATTATCTAAAGATGCTTTAGCAACAAATGCACTGCAGTTGCATTGTATGATAGACCTTGAAGCAGCTTTAGACAAGGTACCACATTCTTCTCTACTGCTTCAAATATGAAAAGTGGTGTTAAAGGTAAAATGTTTAGATTTTTTATTTTTACAACAACACAACATTAAAACTGTCATCAATGGAGTTGAATCCTCTCCTTACTATGTTAAAAACGGATCTGTACTGACTCCTACCCTTTTTAATATTGTTCAATGTTCCTGTTTTGGCAGACTGGATCATCTACGTCGATGATATCACTGTTTGAGCTACTCGAAGAGACACTCTCATAGCTATCAAATTGTACAACAAGCAAATTGATTATGAAGATAAAAGTAACAACGCACAAATTCATGTCAATTTCCAAGCACATTAAACTTTATTTTCTCAAGCAATAGATTATGCTAATACAATGGGCCAGAAAGTTAAATTTAAAAGTATCTTCTTCCAAACTAAATATACAGTTTTCAATAGGTGATATTCATACTTCAATTAAAGTTAAAACCGCAACCATATAACCCATCCTAAGATACTTGGCATTGTTTTACATCCTAAACTTTTCTGGAAGAATCATATTGACTACATTCTTAAGCACTGTGCTAATTGACTCAACTCTTTAAAAAAAACTGCTGCAAACATTTCTTGAGATGATACAGATACTCTTTGACAAATTTACATCTCATTTATTCATTCTAAATTAACATACTGCTGCAAAGTATGGGGATCAGCCTCCATTCCTCATCTTTGGAAACTGGAGATTCTTCAGAATGCAACTCTGTGATATTGCTTGAGCTGCACAAAAGACTACTGGTATCAATGCCAAGGAAAGTGAACTTGCTATGAACCTTTTGACCTTTATACCGACAAAAGGATCTAGATTAAACATTGTTTAAAAATCAAACATTACCTGATGATCATTCTATCAAATATTTATCCAGAAGGCACTGTAGTAGATAATCTTTCCACTTTCCTATCCATCTCTCCACTTCCTAATCAGGGTGTCTACTGAATCTCAAACAAAAAATTTAAGGACAATTCCCGAACATTTAAGTACATTTTCACAAAAATTTAAGGACATTAAAACTTGTATCGTATCGTAAAATATTTAAAATACCCCAATCGTATTTTAACAACCAAAAAAATTTTTTATTTTAACAACAAAAAAAAAAGGGAAATTTTATTTTAACAATCAAAAAAAACAAAAACCTGTAAACGTATCTATTCAACCAAAAAAAAAACCCTGACATCATGCTCAAAATTTAAGGACATAGTCCGATTTTCCCGTACATTTCATGTCAAACCAAATTTCCCGTACAATTCCCGGTTTTCCCGGTTGGTAGACACCCTGCTAATCTATCCCTCCCCTTGCAACGATATGATTTCAAACCTAAATTATTCCCATCCATCTTTTCTTCCTGAACCTTTCCCAATCTTTCTTTGCAGTATTACTAAAAGTGAATATCCCGCTTTGCTCAGGCAACTGCACTTGAATTGACTGCTACCAATGACAATGGATGCAGTGGCCCTTCAAATTACAAAGGCAGATGCCAGTTACTACGATCAAAATAGCAAACAGTACTATTAAGTGCTTTGCTGTCCATCTAGACTTGATGCTAAACTACTTGCTATTAATGCTGCTTAGTCTCGTTGCTTTTCTCTTGATGTTACCAATATTTGCATCCTGTATGTTTCAAAGGCTGTACTGCAGACTTTATATAGTTACAAACCTACTGATTACAATTTTCATTGCCAAGATATTCTGCATTTACAATTTCTTCTTTGGAAAAAAGTTGTTCAATTGCAGTGGATACCAAGTCATTGAAGTATTCCTGATAATGACACTGCTGTCTGGTAGCTGAAGTGGCCTCTTCTATGCACTCTATCCTGCACCAACATGCTACCCTCCACAATTTAATTTGCCTTTCACTGCAATTTCCTGGAGCTATGAACAGCAAGGTGGAGAAACGTTGACCCTGGACGACAGTTGTTTACAATTCAAAATATACCAACTAACCCTAAACTATCATCTTGTTTGTGGGGAAATAGCTAGTTTGGCTGCTAGAGCCAGAGCTGGTTATATTATTAAACAATGTTATCGCTTCCACCTGACCAACTCTCCATTCTGTTATGTCTATACTGTGAGGAGTAAGAGACAATGGCAGTGTTTGATACTGGATGCTCATATTAAGAAGTAAGTTAGCGTTCACTCTACAATTTAAGCAGTGTGATCATTACAATGTTAATTTTGTTTGAAGAGCCGAGACTAGCAAAAATGGCATGGAAGCGATGGAAATCGTCCATATGGGATCACGTAATTTTCTAATTAACTTCTGAAGAGATTGATAAAATCTATTCTATGATGAGGCTGATAATTTGAAGAGACTGCTAATTTTGTAATGTGTAGCTACAACTTTATGGTAAAACTCGATACAATCAAAGAAGATGATTGACAACTGATGCTGAAGAGCAGGTGAATGATAGAAGAAAAAAAAAATCTTTGCAGAAGCATGCAAAGCAATTGGCAATAGATGCCAAATCAAAACATTTTTTTTCATCAAAAAAATTTCTTCATTTTATTTGCAAATTTGTTTTCTTCATTTAAAATTAAATGAAATATAATTTTTATTATAATTTCCATATCAGCTCAGAGGCTTCTATATTAATTTTCTTACAAAGGAAACTCATCTTAATATCTTTATTTCCATGTATTCAACTAGTGGCTGTTCCATATATACTGTACTTCTCATGTCATTACAAGAAACTAACAAGAAATTATTTTTATTCAAGTTTCATTATTAATCGCAGGTTACCGATTGGTATCTGGTATAAATTCAGTCCTTTATGTTTATTTGTAAGATACTTACTTTTATGTTCTGGTTTCTGTCTACTGTTTTTCTTCAATTTTTTATTGTGTTGCCGCACCTATTAAAAGAGAA
>JAFIDM010000005.1:16740309-16751075 GCA_023159025.1 Thereuonema tuberculata | reverse complement strand
AATAAGTTCTGCCAACACATGACTAAGAAAGAAAATACACAAAAAAATCACAATCGGTTTCACTTGGATGTGCCAAACATCATCACATGAAGAATTTAATTCAAATTTCAAACTTTTGTAGGCAGTGGCACGGCTCTGAACCAATGAACTTCTAGATGTAAACAAGGTATTTCTTTTTTCTTAGTCGTGTGTGTTGGCAGAACTTATTCAATCGATATAATTATTAAGATTTGATTTTTTTTTATTTAGTAAGTGTGGTGTATTAAAAAGAGGCTCAGCCAACATATTTCCCCGAGCCTCACATTGTATGTCATAGAGCTATGATTTTGCTACCCCTGGTCTATTAGATAACATCCTTGCTAAATCAAAACTGGTACTCGGGATTTGCAGGGGACATCACAAGATTTACAGTTAGAAAATGTTTGAATTAATGAAAGAGCACATAATCTGATTGAAGAGCAGCTAAACTTTGACATTGTTGTGCAATTAGGGAAAACAAATAGGCCATATGAAAGAAGAAATTAATGAATTTCATCAACATGAAGATGATTAATTTAACAAGTTACAATGGCATGATTATTGCTTAGGAGCATTTTGTGTGAAGCAGCAGACAGAAATATTGGCACTATTAGAAAGCTTTTATCGTTAGTTAATCATAACACTCTTTCTTCGATACTTGACTTGGTATGAGCCATGATTGTTAATGGAAGTGTTGTTCTGAGATGGATAAACATCATGATTTATTTATCAAACGCTAAGATTCAGCAAACAAGACTCTGGGGTATTTCCCACATCATAAAAGAGAGATAATGAGGCCTTTCGTGTCCTATTGTTAAGGAATCGCCTTCAGGTTGAGGATCTAGAACTGGCGGAATAGACTAAAAAGTTCACCCCCATAGGGGTGGATAAATGTAGCCCTAATGTGACTGTGGCAGAAGTTACTGCAAACGAGAGACTGGGATATTTCTCACATCATGAAACAGAGATAGACGATTCCTGAACAATAGGATGCAAAAGACCTCGTCTATCTCTGTTTTATGATGTGGGAAATACCCCAAAGTCTCCATTTGCAGTAACTTCGACCACAGTCACATTAGGACTACAAAGGCTAAGATTGTCTCTTAAAATGATTAAGAGAAAAAAGAGAATATTTTTAATATTCTAGTTTCTAAGAACATTTCTCTGTGGTTGTCACAGACCATCAGTATACACTATATACCCCATTATCTTCACTTGACTTTTCAGAGCAAACTAGTCTCAATGATATTCAAATGACAATTCCTAATTCTTCAGGCCATCTTAAAAATAGCAGGTGTTGTATTCATATCTTTGCAAGGAGATAAACTCCATCGCACTTCTTACGTTGATAATTTAATTCAACCACTCTTTTCCTCTAATTCCTTTGCCAGGATTCATTTTAGGAAATTTGTTCTGCCTTTCTTTCTCATGAAACATTAGGAATTTCAGATCCTTTAAGCATCTCGGGCAGATCCATTTGCAAGGAGGTAGCTGATGACGGCTAATAAGAGAATGAAGACTTTTTTAAGTTAAACTTAAGGCAGAGATGACATCTTTAAGGAAGACAACATAGTGTTTCTTCTCAATCTCACCAGAAAGAAAAGAATTGCTAAAGCTCAGATACATTAAAAGCGAATACTAGGCAATGACAAGACTGAGTGATAATATAAATTAATAACACTTTAAGGTTGTGCATAGTGAATATTCAGAAACTAATTGTATTCGAACAACTTGACAAAGAAATGTTGGACATTTCGAAAGTACACGCATTGTAATTGTACATATATTTTATTTTTAATGAAGGTGTGTGGTGACCTTAAATTCCCCAATAATTCAACTTAAATTATTAATTATTAATTAATTATTATTATTTGCCTTACAAAAGTTTGATAATACATAAAAGATATGAGTGTGACGTCCCTGTGCCTTAAGGGTAGTCCCGTCGAGAAGGCAGGCAGGGAGTCAATTACAGGCAAGAAAAAGTAAAATAAAATAAAATAAAATACAAAAAGCATTACTGGTTACATATAATGGAGAAAACAAAACAGAGCATAACACAAAAACATTGAAACTAATAAATATAATGGGGATAAAAGGAACAGTTAATCTGTAATAAAAATGTGAAAAAGAATTACACAATTGTGGAGTTTAGATCTGGATACAATCTTCGTAAAATAACTAAGATAATGAAATATATAATTAAAAAATGTCATATAATTCGTGAACACACGTTAATTACTTGAAAATTGTAGATAATGATTACTGATACTTTTAAAAGGTGGAATGTCCCCAGTTATGTTCGAGATAACTAAATCTAAAAGTGTGACGACTGGAGAATTTGAGGATTCAGGCATTCTGTAGCTTAGAACGATAACACTGCATTCAGACCAGCAGTGAATTTTGAGAAACTTTACTCATGAGAAGTTAATCAACTGAAAGAGTAGATTGTTTTTCAAGACTTGTAAACACAGAATTTGTCTGCAATTTGATAACTAATCAAATTCCACATTTTATTTAATCAGTTCTGCTTTTTTATCATTTCTCGGATTTAAATAAGAGCTTATTAAGTAGCTGAGTTTATGACAGTTTTAAATATTTTTGAGAAAACTTAGCAACTATGGTTAGTAAATAAAGCCATTTTTATAAAAAAAAATCTCATGAAATTTACAATAACAATTACATCACACACACACACACACAAAAAAAAAAATCTTTTTAACTTGAATTTTTATTCCAAATTAATTTTTCCTTTGTACCCTCTTTCTTTTTCCTTTACTTTGATACACTAAAGTGAACAAATAATTTTTAGAAACCTCTTCATCCTGAATATGAATTTGAAATCCTGTAGTCATACAAGGACAGATCTCTTTTACGGTGTCGCCACTCATTAGCTATGATAACTCGACATGATCTTATGATGCAGTAGCTTTTGTAGAATAAAACTTTAGCTTTATTTATTTTATAGGAAGGGTTTATGAACCGATAAATGTAAGTGAAGCCAATAATGAAGTGATTACCTAAAGCTAATATACTGCAAAACTGATTAAATTTCTGCTATTTAACCTGATGGAGAAGTTTTATGAATGTTCTTACAGTCACAATTTGTTTTCAGTAAATTTTTATGTAAAGCAAACTTACTGCTGATCTTTTCTGCAGTTTTAACAAAAAAGATGTTTCAACTGTAATTCCTCTCTTCCCCCCATTATTTTGACCACAGTGAAAAAATAATGTATTTAACAATTACCATATGTGTATATACCTAGTTCAGCAGTTCTCAAACTTTTGGAATGTTATTCCATTTAAGTAAACTGCTAAAAATGCATGTACCACCATGTGCATATTCTGTAATCGGACTTTGTGCAGCCAACAGTATGCATTTATGGTAAGAGGACAAGCAGAAGAAAATACAGAATCTTGTCAAAAAAAATCATAGTTTTTTTTGATAATTATGATCCTTAACAAAAAAAATTAAAAAATCATAGTCAATCTTTTTGCTTCATCTGTGTACCACCTGAAATGCACCACAGTTTGAGAATCCCTGTACTAATATATATATATATATAATGCAAACGTATATACTGTAAAGAAATAATAAACAAAAAAAAAAAAATCCTATGAATCTTTTTAACTAAATTCATAGGAGGAACACTGTGATAATTTGTTTTGCTAAAAAATTCAAAACTGCCACTTTATTTTGAAGGAATAAATTGCTTTGTATATTCTGCTAATCAGAGCTCAAAAAGTTTCATTTAAAAAAAAAAAGAAAGAAAGAAAGGAAGGAACTTCTTGTGTTTCAGTTCCTCTAGAAAGGATGAACTATAGAATTCTTGTTAGTTCCTTTTTATAATTAAACAAAAACATACAGACTTTTATGTTCCATTCACTTACAATGTAAGAAACAAATGTTTTTATGGAATTGGCCCGAGTTGGATGCATACATTGCTCATTTCTATAAAGTGTGAATGTCTATCATGAAAAGAACTTGGAAGGAACTGCCAAAAGGAACTCAATAGTTCCTTCCTGAAAAAATGGATGCGTGAACCCATTCCTTCCTAGCACTGCTATTAAGTAACAGCTAAAAGGTTAGCTCTCTATGCCTTTGTGGCCCTTGGAATTGTGGGAGATAATGCTTGAACCAACAAGACTAAATTGAGATCAAGTGGTCAGTCTGACCCCAGCCCTCTTTTAATGACGGAAGAAACAATAAAACTCAGTACTCATTCCACAGACGGCTGGGTAGACCCTAGGACCCTTCTGAAGGAGACTTCAACATGGTAAAATCTGCGGCTTCTGCCCAGGATCAAACCCAGCTCCTCTTGAACACAGTCAAGTGATTTGCCACATTTAGTAACAGACTATCTTTTTTTAATATTGAGTTCATTTTTTTCAGTGTTACTTTAGTTCCATATATGAGTATATATTTAAAATGTTATTCTTTTTTATAATAGAGAAGAGGAGTAAAAGGGTGCCAGCCAAACGCCGATACAAGATAGAACATAAGGTAATAGTTTTCTTTTTCAAATTCTTAATTATTTTATTATCTCAGAAACATTCAGCCTAATTCTGTTATGAAAAATTACATTTAAATACGTGTTCTCAATATCCTAGAATAATAGTATCCATGAAAGAGATTTTGTTAAGAATTTCAATACAAGTTGTCAATAAGAATCAGGCCAACATCATCATTGAAAAGAAGGAAGTTTCTTTTGCAATAACTTGATTCAGAGGATGCTGCACAAATTCATTTTTCTTTTAATTTCAATTCATTACACTTGCTTATAATCAGTTATGCATCATTGTTTAACTTTGTATTTAAATATATAATATATTTATATTAATAAATATTCAACTTTGAATCTTTTAAGCAAGAGCAGTCAGAGTGTATATGTTCTACAACATTTTATTGTACGGGCTGATGGGCTGTAGTTTTAGAGTTAAGAAATGAATGCTTTGAGAATGGTCCTTAATCAAAGAAAGCTCAGTTCACATTACGAAGTGTAAGTAAATAAGGTAAAGGTTTATTACAAAAAGCAATCCGGAAAACAAATGTTATGACTGAAAACAGATATGATAATTACAGAAAATACCTTATTTACTTACACTTCCTAATATGAACTGAGCTTTCTTTGATTATGACCCTTCCCAAAGCATTCAATTCCTAACTCTAAAACTACGGCCTGTACAACAAAATGTCATAGAACATTTTCGACTCAAAATGACCTTTGGAAACCCGTACCTCTTCGCTTTGTCTGCCATTTCTGGTACACCCTGTTTGCAGCTTTAAAAGCTCAGTTGATATTGTAATTTATCTATTTCAATATAGGATAGGGAAAAGAAGAATAAATCTTCATTTGAACTTTTTCATTAATTATCATTTTGAATTGAGGTAAGGAGGGGAAAAAAGTCATTACTTCCTCCTGGTACAATGCTGAATAATAATTGACATTGACATGTACCTAATTAAGGGACTAATTATAATGATAAACCAAACATTTTTATTAGGGTTTTTTTTTTTTTTATTTCTAAATGAATGCCCATTTCATTTTTGTTTTTGGTTTTTGGTTAAAAAAAAAAATCACTATAATCAATTGTATATATTTTTAGTAGAACATCACTTTACTGATTAAGGATATAATGTTGATCCGATACTTCTTGGTTTGTACATTGAAGAACACATGTATTTATTGAACGTGATAATCAATTTATTAATAATGGCTTTATAATAATATTTTGGCATTTAAAATGGTTTTGTTTTCACTTGATAAGAATGGAAAGAGCTATTGTTATGCAAAAACCAGCTGTTAAAAAATGCTTGTTATTTTTTGAATTGATAGGAATTTATAATCATTATCAGAATTTACAATCCTGCTTGTTCATTTTTGCCACCATTTCAATCAATTTTTACTAAATGTTTAATTGTATTGTATTTATTGAACTGGTTTACATTTAATTAATACAGAGCCTTAAATCATTAGTTACATATTGATTATTGAGTTAGGCTTGTTCATACAAATGAAGGATCATAGAATACTATTACTATTCTAATATAGCTTTGACTCATGGTTGCTCAGATAGATGCAGTGAATGAGTTCCCTTGCCTCACCACTTCAGCCATTACACAAGACACTTAATTCTTCATTTTTAGTTACCTAAGGAATGTTGAATCCTACAGTCCTCGCGGCGAGAAATGCTCCTCCCAGAATGCAACGCAGATGATAGATTTATCTTTCCTGGCCTGTCGGTCACATTCAAATGTAAAAGAAAATGGCGGTCGTTGGATTCACATTCAACATTTCGATGAGGAAAAGGTCTCAAAAAACAAGTAGGGAAATTATTCTTAACGTTGCTCGTCGATTTCAAGAAGATGTATGTGAGATTTTGGATATTTCCTATTTTTGATAATTGAGATTGATATTTTCTGCGGAGCTTACGGCATTGATACTGGAGAAATTAGTCAATGATAATGTGTTTGCAGGTTAAACTCTCACCGCGACGATAATAATGGATAAATACTTTTTCTTTGCATATTTATGACTCTGGTTAAAAGGAGCTTACTGATCGTCCTATTTGAAAAGCAGCAATTGGCCAAAAATGAAAGCAAGGAATGACTTGTTTGGTAGATTACTTTCAATTTTGTTATCTTATTGAAGTCTGTTTATCACTATTTGTCGAAAAGGACTGCCACATTATGTTTCAAAACTTGTGTCTATTTATATTCATCCATCTCGTTAAGTAGCAGCGCATTTTTCATTACTAAAGGATATTGAGATAACTTCCTTAAATAATGGACCTTTCTTTTACTAGACAAACTTTTTCTCCCATCTTCTCTAATCTTAAGTAGGTAGATCAATTTATAATAAGTCATCTATAATACCATTCTATTGAGGATTATCCATTGACTCCACAATGGGGCACAATGGACTCTTCATTTTGAGGTCTGAAACAGATTATTTATCTGACTCTTATCCTTATTATACCATTCTTTTATCCTTATGATATCATTCTGACATAATTATATAGGGAAGTATCTTCACTATTCTACATTTTCACAAAATCGGTTCCCTGTTCACAAAAATATCAAAAGGGATTCTATTTTCACCAATATACAAAAAAATTGTAAGGAAATTCGTAGTTCAGATCCTTTGCTTCAGATCCCTTGTTTGGGAGTTGTAATTGCAAATTCGTTCCTGCCAGTAATCTTTACTGTATTGCTTATCCTTATAATGGTTACAATTGAAACATCTATAACCAGATTTTTGAAAGTTTCTGTAGGACGTAGTTAAGTTGATCAGTTCCAGTTTTTTCTTCACCATTTCCTTAGCCACGCTTTAGTATTTCTGCAGTCGGCCAGGCTTCCTCATTCTTAAGTCAGCCCAGTGGTGATAACTGGGTCTTTTTCGGTAGGAAGAATAAGTCATATGAGGATGATCTGTTTATGTAATCTGATTTACATTGGCAATCAGTTTCTTTAAAATATAATATTATTGGTCATAAGAAAAAAAAAAGTAGTATTTTTTTTCTCAAATTTAATCATTGTAATATAAAAACTTTTTCAATTTAAAATGTATACTTAAGAAAAAGTTAATTTGTCTATTTTAAATAAATAGAATTGTAATATTATTAGACAAACATTTAATATTTTCTGTACTTAACATCTGAAATTTTGAAACCAAAAAAAAATGACTTATTGTGAAAACTGAAAAGTTTTTGTAACTTGGAAAAATTATTCCAATTTCCTTTGACCAAAACAGTAATGCTTTTTACGACACAATAATATTATGTTAAAAAAAAAAGATTGCCAATAAATTTACGATTCCATAAGCCGATCATCCTCATGTGTCCTAAGGCAAATGGAAGCATCTGCTTCAGTATCGATTCATCCCTGTTTGGGAGCAGTTTTTAGTTATCTATTTGAACTTATCTTTTTATGCTCTTTCAGAAAATTTATGTATTTTAAGATATTCTGGTTTACTGATAAATAAATAATAATAAAAAAAAAACTGTTCCTCTTCAGCATGAGTTTCTATTGACTTCAGTATAAAATAGGCCTACAGGTCAGAAACTTGGCTAACATGACATAACTGTCATTCTCTTAATAAATTAATAGCTTACTGTAGGTCCATTTTTTTGAGGGATTTCCTCACTCCGGGATGAGATGTGGTCTCGATATTTCGGCCCCGTGCCTCTGGCCTTCTTCGGGAGATGTTTTAAAAGTCAATCACATGAAGGTGATCGTATAATGAACGACTTTCGTCGTTAGATCCTCGGATGAGTTGTACATCGTGTCTGATTCCAAGGGAATGTTGTTTGCACTGAGAAGCAGAGGGGGTGGGAGGAAAAAAAAGGGGAAGAGTCCTGGGGACAATTTCTTAATTGCGTGTTATTAATAATATTTATTTGTTTTTCTCTTTCCAATCTTCCCACGTCTAGCATTCAATTAGTTCCACGTATTATTTATATTTTCCTACATATTAATTATCTTATTTGGTTTTATTCTATTTTATTTTATTATATTTTATTTTACTTCATTCCATTTTATCTTTCAAACTCTCCCCCCCCCCCCTGTTGGCCTTGCTGTCTTTTTCTGTCTAACAGTTTTTGAATTCGAAGAGACCGTTGCCGCTGCTCCCGCAACCCCTCCCCCACGCAAATTAAGAAATTGTCCCCAGGACTCTTCCCCTTTTTTTTCCTCCCACCCCCTCTGCTTCTCAGTGCAAACAACATTCCCTCGGAATCAGACACGATGTACAACTCATCCGAGGATCTAACGACGAAAGTCGTTCATTATGCGCTCACCTTCATGTGATTGACTTTAAAAACATCTCCCGAAGAAGGTCCGAGGCACGGGGCCGAAATATCGAGACCACATCTCATCCCGGAGTGAGGAAATCCCTCAAAAAAACAAAACAAAAAAAAAACGGACCTACAGTATCATGTCTCACTCCTCCTTCAGGACCAAACTAAATTAATAGCTTATATATAGCATTGAAAGTTTATGAATAGGTTTCCACTCTTCATTCTTTGTCTAGACAATTGTTTTTTAAAGTCTCGTGTAGATAAATGCAATTCAACCTTTTTACAAATCGTATTAAAACTTAAAGAAAACGAATTAAACAATATGTACGATATGTTTATATATATATTGTGTAGGAATTTCAACCATTGTTTCAATCTTTTTATCCTACTTTTTATACAATATGTATTTTAGTTTAAACTTAAAGTAGTACATCTGTATTTGTATTTACGTATTTAAAAGGTGCAAATAAAAAGTTTGGCAAAACTCCGAACGGCAGTCCCAAATTATGATAACCTCTGAACGCGGCCCCAACGTTGTTATTAATGAAACATTTGTCTTGTTATTAATGAAACAGTGTGTCAAGTCTAATGACATCGTTATTGTTGTTATTAATGAAACATTGTGCATTGTTGCTTAAAAATCACTTTAAACGTGCCATGGCTGGTAGACCGCAAGCACCAAGAGTAATAACGCTTTAGTCTTAAGTCGCACATATTCGGACAATACATATTTTTTTTTGTAAATTTGTTGAGCTAAAAACTATATGATTTGATGTGTAATAACTCTGGCTATGTGTTATCCTTCAAAGTCATACTGTTATCTGTCATTAAAAAGGTTTATATAATTCGGGACCGCCGTTCGGAGTTTTGCCAAAAGTTTTTTATTTATTTATTTATTATTTATATATTATTTATTTATTTATTTATATGTATACAAATTACATAAATTTATAAAGCCTCTCTTATGGCAGCTGCAAGCAATTTATGAAATTTATGAAATTTTTTGCAATTTTTAAATATTACTCAAACAGATTTTCGTTATTAATCTAACACAATATTAAACAACAAAAGCAAAGAAATTTAACATGCTGTGAATATGATTAACTAAAGGAAAGGAAACCTTTTTTCTTTTGAACCTTCTGTTCTTTTTAATTCCTTTCAACCTACTCTCGTAGGGGAAAGGATTTTTGCTGGCGTCGAGAGACGCCGCAATTTATTTTCTTGCCTTTTTTGTTGGTGGGGTCATCGCCGGGTCGGTGGTGACTTTCACCAACAAGAGCTTGCCTTTCTGATTTCGTTAAGAGAAGGCTGGGTTGGGCTGATGAGTCCGTAGAAGGACGAAACGGCCGTTCCCAACTCCTTCCCATAATCTAATCAGAAAGGCAATTTCTTCTTTTATTCAAGTGCTGCTTTTCCTTTCCTTTAGTTAATCATATTCACAGCACGTTAAATTTCTTTGCTTTTGTTGTTTAATATTGTGTTAGATTAATAACGAAAATCTGTTTGAGTAATATTTAAAAATTGCGTGATTGCATATTTATATATTCAGGTGAGTCTAATAATTTCTGAAACAGACTGTGAGCTCTTTATTTCACAAAAGTTTCTGTCAATTTCAGTATCTTTTTTCTGCTGTTTATATAGTTACGTTTTGTTAAGTGAGTTTCATAATCTGTTGGAAAGAATATGGAAATTTATCATAAGGAGTAATTGGCTGATGTTAAACAATATTCTACCACTTCAAGATTTGTTATTTTGTGACAAAAGCTGAAATACTAAGTCCTTAAGATATTCTTGAATGTATGTATTTTAGCAATTCCAAATGACATGAATTAGGAAAAATAATAGAATCCATTTACTTTCAAAAAATATTTGAATATTTATGATAAAATTTCAGTAAATATTACCTTCTCTTTTAATAGGTGCGGCAACACAATAAAAAATTGAAGAAAAAC